>JAVRKA010000003.1:14960000-15560000 GCA_034508555.1 Venustoraphidia nigricollis | reverse complement strand
AACTCAGGTGAAAGAGTTAACTATTAGTTTTTTGTTTTTTTCCTTATATCCTTATAATTACTATGACCTTATTAAGCATAAGATTGTACCTCTGATATTTTCCATTTAAAATACTTATTTAATTTATTATTTATAGTTATATTGTCTGTTATAGTCTTCTTTGGATAAATGGAAACTGAATAAAATTGCATAAATCGAATATTTTACTGTTTTATTGAGAACAAATTTATGAAGTAGTGGAGGCAGGCTCCAGAAAAATATATTATATTATTTACCCAGGGAGCCTAATTTTCTTCTTTGCCCTGGGGCCATTAAATGTCTAGTTACGCCATGAGAAATCCATCCATTCATGGCTTATTATTACATGCCTTGTAAAATTTATTTTAAATAAATACACGTTTCTTATCATACTTTATTCATTAGATAGTTTAGAAAACAATTTGTCATAACAATAACTTTAACGTTGAATGAACAGACAATATTGTAATTTTTAAAAATACCATCGAAACGTGTCGAGAAATATTCTAAACTAAATATATGTACTTATAAAAACCTTCTTTCATTTTATAATTCAAGTGGAAATGCAAGATCCTTGATATGAGATATTGACCCTCCGTCCTTCATTTCTCCCCTTGTTTGTGCTGTCCGTGTTCGATTATAATCAATCGTTCTGGATAGAGTTACGTCGAACTTTATTCCTTATAAAATAAACTGAGATTGAAGTCAGTTCCGAAGAGTATTTAAAGTTAAATGCTTAACTATTATTAAATCACAATTCACAGATCTTTAGCTATTTTTGATAAATTAAGATACGATGATATAACAACAAATAAAACTCAGGTCGCAGTGCAAAACCCTGCCGATAACATTGTATTTACTTCTTTTGGCATAAAGTATCATTATGAGAAAATAAAAAACTTAACTTTTATATCTTTTAGTGATTAATACAATTTTCGACGTGAAGTTTTGTCAATCCAACATTTGGTCATATTATATGAACTTGACAAGCATTTACTTTAAATAAATAAAACGCTTTTTAATTGAATAATTAACAATTATTCGTAATTACTGTTTTCTCAAAAATGTAATCGAAAGATTATTTCTTTCAGAATGTTTTTTAATAACCTTCAATTTTCCCCGTAGCAAAGGAAAAACAATTTAGACAATATTGCATTATAGAAAGAGGAGGTTATTGTAACAAAGCTTGCCACAATATGCTGCAATTTGGGTTTTAACATGTGAAGTCGTAAATAATAAACTTTTTTTTGTTCTTCAGTATTTTTTAGAATAAAAAATCATTGAGTAAAATGACCACTTATAAGTTATTTACATCCGCTTAGTTCTAACGAAAATAATTTTTTACAGCGAGGTTAAAACACTGATAAATTTAATCTTTCGATTATAAATAATTTGTCAGATTTTTTTATAATTTGTGTATGCTTTTAAACGTAAACGTAGTTAATTATACGGGTGGGATGGGATGTTGTATGAAAGTTTGATTTGATTCAAAAGCTAACTCACCGACCACTGTTAGAAGTATCCAAACCAAATTTTAAAATTAAGATTTCTAAGGGGTTCCTTAAGAAGGTTTTTCTTATATCCTACCGGCTACCCTAAATTTATTGATGAAAAAAAAATAGAAATTGTGTTTTTTGTTAGGAACATTTGCATTTGCATAATTTGCTCATAAAGTAACTTTTTTCTTATTTAATCATTATTTTGCTTAGTTATTTCGTGTTTAGATACTAATGACCTTATTTTCCAAGCGTCTATAATATCTATCTGTAGACATTTTTTATAACCCTAATATACAAAATTTTTCTGCTTTCGAATCTCAAATCAACAATTTTTTTATGACAGTAAACTTAAAAAAATAGGTTTTTATATGATTTGCTCATATATATCAGGCAGGCAAATTATTATTCGCATTTCAATTTTATCTTAAAAATAATAAAAAAAGCAAAACAGTATGTATTTCATGTTATATGCTTATAACGTTCCGTGAAACTTTTCTGTCGTCTAAAAACTTTTTAATGGAATCGGTAGAAAAAAGTTAATTAGTTGTTCACGTTTAAATACATCTTAATTCCACAAACAACTGAAAAAGCCACACATCACTGGCTGGAAAATGTAAGCAGAAATCGATACTTAGAGTAAAGTTCACAACGAGGTAACTGGCAACTCTGTGCGGTTACTGACTAAACAATGTACCAAAAACATAATTGTGAAAAATGAGCCGAATACTTTTCTATCAGTTTGTTCGCCCACCAGAAGAATGAACAAACTACCAACTTCCATTCCAATCCTAAATTCAAAATATTATATTTGTTTTCAGAAAAGAAGTGACACTGCAATACATTTATTTCAACACTTATGTTTTTGGGAATCCCATATAAGATATAATTAGAATTATTATTTATTTGTTTCATAAAACTCCAAGAAGTATGAAACAAGTCAATGTAAATCCATTGCAAAAAAATGCAACAAAATGTTGTTAAGGTAGTTGTCGTCGTACAATATTGTCAAAAAGTTATAGATTATACGCGCCACAAAAGTATACTAGCTTGTAGCTAAGTGATCCATAATTTGTACGCAAGACTGTACCCGTGGAAACGTAACCCATACAGTATTCATATACATGTATACTTTTCTATAAATTGTTGAACTTTAAACCGTTATTTATAAATAATTAGATGGTCAAAAAAAATTTCTTATTTTTTTTAAACTCATAATCAATGCAGTGAAAGTTTGGAAAGTTTCTGACAGTTAGTTCTTTTTTGATAAATAAGAAACTGGTTCAGAACTACAGAGATCATATACAATCAATGTTAATTATCCAATTTTTAATTGAATTTATCTCGGATTATATATGGTCGATCGACTTCAAATTTTCAGGGTAATTGTATTATCTGTTCTTAATATGTATACAAAAATTGAGAATTTTCTGACGGTGTGCCTTAACCACGACAACTACCTTAAGATATGCTAAAATACAATTAAAAAAATACAATTATTTGTACTTTTTTCTTAAACTCAAAACATTCTAAATAAGTCCGATTATATTAGCGCTATTAGCTCGACGAAGCGGAGTCAGTCCTTCGTCGCACGATGGAACATAGTAAGTTGTTCGTGCGAGTGTCCCGATCACCGTGAGATGAAGCGTGCTCAGAGTCGAGTGGTATGATATAAAAACTCACCCGTTGTAGTTGGTTAGCCGAGACCCTTTAACGAGCTGACTTGTGTGTGTGTAAAAACATTTAACTAAGAAGTGAAAGTCGAAGAGTGATGTTATAATGAGCGCACTTCACTGGAGTGCGTGGAGAGTGCGCCCTCTCATTCTGAGCATTGAGCTCTCCTCTTCACTTCAGTTCAGCCAACTCTGGAAGCTTGCATACTCAACGTGATGACGCGATGACGGAAATTAAATTTGTGTACATATGTACATACCGCAAACTTGTTATAAATCACTTACTGCAAAATCTAACCTTATCTAGCTATCTCTCTCTTTCTCTCTTCGGTCTACACGCACATACCCACGCACAGACACACATACACTCGCGCTGTGTTTACATAGTGTGGATAATAGTATTAGTGCAAGCAAATGCTCCATTTACTGTTTACAAAATGATGCGTCGTAAACCGATAATACTATATAGCTGAATATGAAATATCTACACGTCATGGAACCCGAGTCTTTGACTGAGCGTTGAGTCGGAAACCTCATTTTAATTTTTCAAAGATGAAATACAATATGATGAAATATAATATGATTTCAATTATTATTTCAAGATTTTCCTATTTTGGTTGAGAACTGAATGAAGTTCGACCATACATAAAGGCGTTTCGATTCTGTCCAACATTGTTGCAGAAAGGAATGCACTGGGTATTTAGCGTGCTGTAGTCATTTAAATTATATTCACAGCATATACAACTGCATATTCCATTCTCGATGTCCATCTATGTACTCGCAATTGGAATCAAAATGACTGACACCTGAGGTTCTAATCTGAAATTATCCAGGGTAGGACGATCAAAAAATATTAGTAAAAAAACTTATGAAAGACAAGCTTTTATTGATTTGTACCAAAAAAGTGAAAAATAACTCTTAATACTTTAGGTTCACAATTATAAAAGGGTGGGTTGTAAGCTCTATGATAGTAACGACCCACGCTTTTATAATTATGAACTAAAAGTATTAAGTTATTTTTTATTTTTTAGTACAATTCAATAAAAGCTTGTTTTTTAAAAAGTTTTTTACTAATATTTTATTTTGTTTGACACCCGTGTCAAGGAGGTTGTAAAGAAGTGGGTAATCTGCATTTTGTGTGGCCGCCATTTTGGATTTAGAATGATATCATACAGCTTATAGTATTCTATTGGTCATTGGTCCTTTCATTTGATACCAACAACGAGGTTTTTTTTAAGAAAAAGGTAATCCGCCATTTTGTTTTGGACGCCATATTAAAAGTCATACTGTTCATTGTATATTACTTGTCATATTATCCTTTCATTTGATATCCATGTGGAGGGGGTTGTATAGAAAATGGTAATCCGACATTTTGTGGTGACGGCCATATTGGATCTAGCATAATATTCAATATACTATGGTGTATTGTCATCACAACCAAAGGTATGTGCAAAATTTCAGCGTGCTCGGATATCGGGAAGTGGTTGAAAAATCGTTCGAAAGATTTGACCCGAACATACAAAGATTGCAAGTTAAATAAAAGCTTGTAAAAAAATGGCTGCTGTGGCACATGTCAACAGTAAAAACAGTGAAGTTTTAACACATTTTTATTGGGGCAATCTGCTTGCTACAAAGAATTAAAAAAAAAAAAACAATATACCCATGCATAAACTTTCTAAAGTTCGTATTATGTAGGATGGAAGCAACTTTATATGCATACGCTCCTACATAAAACATGTAATGCTATCATCTACGGGTTCATTTTAATTGCGAATAGATAGAAAAGAAAAGCAACTTGCTCTTTCGGTGCTAAATTGACTGATCTTCTATGACAAGTAACGTACTTTGTTTATAACTAATGTTGAGGAAAATTGTCATTATTGACAAACAAGTACTCGGTGTTCGACAACTTTCAATGCAGCTGACAGTTCTGTAAACTGCTTACTCGTTCGTTAATAATCGATGGAAACCAATTACCTACCTTCGCTAACTCCAATAGCGTCTGACTGGTGGGTGAATACTGTATGATGATTAGATGTACAATTTTTGTGCATAAGTTATAAACATATAAGTTTGTATCTCTTCTCACTCAGCGCTTACAAATATTAATACATATTATAATGTTGGCAAACAGCCCGCTAAAACAAGTGTGTACTTGGTATTCGACTATTCATCGTGCAGGCACGGAAACGCATCCATGGTGGAAAGAATTTAATTCTGTACTGCAATCATCTTTTCCAGTAGTATCTATTTGGGTATTCGATTACTAATTACAAGTGCATGCAGTGATTTGAAGAATCAAGCTATCATTCAATTCTTGTACTCGGGTACATCTTCAGTCATCACTTTTTATAATCCAAGCTACACTTAATTTATTAGTGTATTTGCCATAGGCAACATACACTATTGGCGTTGGTCGGATGGCGGGACCTAGGGGTCGGACCAAAATTTCTCGACGTTTCATAACCTTCTAATCACTTTGGCACCATTTTTAAAAATGTTTATATATATATATATATATGTATGTATGTATATATATATATATATATATATATATATATATATATATATATATATATATATATATATATATATATATATATATATATAATGTGTGTGTGCGCTATAACTTTCGAAAGAGTTAATTGATTTTTACGAAATTTTGGCCACGTGTTGGAATCTACCACCGCAAGAACCCTATTTAAAATGGACCCAATTGGACCATTTTAAGGGTAGTTTTTAGGGGTTGAAAAAAGTTTTTGGGCCCAAAAATGCCTAAAAAATTTTCAGAATAGTTTCAAAATTGAAATTTAACCCTTTAATAGTAATTAAAAAATGCTCCTAAAATTTTAATAAAATCGGCCCGACAGGACCGGATTTACAAATTTTATGAAAACACTAGTTTGCAGATAGTGAATTATTTAGAGGTTCGATTGATAATAATATTGCAACTGAGAAAAAAATGTTCTTTTAAGGGGTGTATTAAGGAGTCAAATTTTTTATTTTGCCCAAAAAACCAACTTAAGTTCGCATAATAAAGCCACACTGCCTATATTAGTATTGTCGGCAGGGTTTTGGCACTGCGACCCGGGTTTTTATTTCGTTTTACATCAACAATGAACATTAATTGAGGTAAATTATCCTTTTATCTTTCTATATTTTGTTTTTTACATTTATTAAAGTTTGTAAACTAACCCTACACATTTTCGAAAAATTTTCATATTAGTTCCATATTTACTGTATTTTGTGTTCTATTCTGTCCAAATTTTAGGTACACGAGTATACTAGATATAAGGAGGCGGATAAGTGCACCTATACAAAAAAAAAAGAAATTTTAATTCAACATCCGCAAACAGCTACACATTTTCTACGTGAAGATGAACGTCTTTAAATATTTATAACACAGTCACAGTTATCAAGTAGAACCATCTCAGTACGTACCAGAAAAGCCTGTTCGTGAAGGTGCCCATGTTATTTAATGGAGTAGCAAACATTAGATCAGCACCTGCTACCAGCAACCAGCAACGACCGTCAGTCCGTCGCCTACAATTTTTGTTTAGCCTTGATGTGCTAGTGATGTGTTGTTTTGATTAATTAATTTTCATTAATAGAGAGAACCCAAAACCTTGTTTCTTCCTGGTTTCTTCCTTTTCCTTCTCGTCACACAACATCGTCAAAATAAAAAAAAATGTTCCACCGAACTACACACGTGCATGTCGCATAGCGCACACGGAACTTACACTAATGAGCTGATGGTTCGTGCTGGTCTAGTGTGTTAGTCGTGCAGGTTGCAGATTCGTGCGGTGTTGGCCGTGCTGGTCAGAGCTTAATACGTATGCGCGGTCTTTAATATTTCACATATTTCGGCAATTAAAGCATTGTACTATAAAACATGCTTAAAGTTTTAAACTAATTGTTTGTTTTTTATGTTCTTTTTGTTTCAGTGTTCTGTGTCTTCTATCGTTGGAGATACGATCATAGATTATAGATAATTTTATAAGTAGCTACTTAAGGTATAATTTTTTTTTATTTCTTCCTCAAACACTGATACTTATGGTGTTGCTTACTACAAGTGCCTGGCGTTCCCATGGCTCATCCATTACAAGCCCCCTATTCCCTGTTTCTAATCTGAGAATAGGTTAAAGTATCAATGAGATTTTTAATTCCATCGAGCCTATTTTACTAGTGATCACGGTAATTACAAAGTGCTTAGCAAAATAAACAGTCTGGGTAACCATTACACGAAAAAAATTATCCAGAGACATAAATTGTTCTTACATACAAAATCGAATACTCGTAAACCAATTCAAATCACCGATTTTGAAGTACCTGCTCGAAATCAGTCAGTCGCATCTTGTAATTCCGAACGTTAACCTGCAATAAAATTAATTAAAGATTAAACAAAACACTGTAAGACTGTACTATAAACTGCAATCCATTTTGTTGGTATTACTTATATTTATATAAAATAATCTGGATGTTATATAAGAATAATCTTTTGTAAAAGTTTACTGAAAGAAATATTAAATTAAAAAATATAAATACATATATTCAAAAGGTTTTGGATTACTTCCCTCAGGATTGCTAGGAAGAAAATGTAGATGAATCTTACTTTACGCTTTTTACACAATCAGAACATTTTAAAAACAATGGTTTTCTTGTACATAAAAAAGTAGAAAATAATATTGATCAGAATCATTTTTGACATTTGCAAAAATAAAATATTGGGCGCTTATAAAAATAGCAACAGTAATATTTTATGAGCGCCCAATGTTTTTTTTTATGAATGTCGAAAATTATTCTGATAAAAATTATTTTCTACTGTGCAAACGATAAAAAATTGATTTTTAAAATTAAAAAGCTGTAAAAAAACGCATTCTCCCAGCGTGGGACTCGAACTCAAAACCGTGCGATTATGATATCATTTTGTTTTTATTTTTCTTGGGTTTATCAAAATCAACTATATGCAATAAAAGCTACAGATTTTTTCCGTATAGGCAACTCTGTTTTCTTATGTTCATAACTTAACATTTCTTTAACCCTCGGCGGCGCAAAAAATGGAGCGCTTTTATAAGTTTGAAGCCTTTGACTGTCTGTCTGTCGCATTGTAGCTCCAAAATTGATGGTTCGTAAGAGTTTAGCTTAAAAGAAACTCAAAATGATAATAACTCTGGAAATTATTTCATCTATACGTGCACTACTATAAGCTTGTGTAAATTTTAGTTTAGCTGTTTTTTTTTCATTATTTTTCATATATGACGCAGCTGTCAAAAATGCATTATTTACGCAGAGTTGCCTGCCTTACTGTCAATTAAGTATTTGATTAAATCCATAGAGGAGACTGCTGTAATAGATCAGCAAAAAAAAAAAAACTTTCAAAAAGTCCAGTTGTTAACGCATTCATGGGCAATAAATAATATGAAATTATTTCATACTTTTTAATATTAAACCGTCTACACTCTAGACAGTACTTCTGGGTCGGGGTTTTTTAAATTTAATTTTTACAAGACGGCTAGCCACTTTATAAAGCGACCAAATTTACAGTTCGATTGCGACTGCACGTGTTGTAAATTAATTTGTCGCGTCTTGTAATTCTTGCACACGCCAAAATTTTTACTAATGGCCACAGATATTTATACTATGCTTACATAACTCTTAGCTGTTAATTTATTCTGTAACATAAGTAACAGTTTTGTGTACATATTATAAAAGTTCCGCGCAGTATAATAATTATTCTCAGAGAATAGGTGCGTACTTTAATTAAAATTTTAAATAAAGAACAGCAGTAGCATTAATCAAAGTACATGAAAACAAATTAACGTATGCGTTTTAAGTTGAGCAGTTCACACTTAAATATATACACAGACAAATTCATTCACTTCATTTCCGTCTCACTTTCTAACTTCCGGGGACGCGTCTTCTTCTTATGTTGGTATTGATTTTTATCCAGCCGAACCGCAACTACTACCCGAGTCGCGTACAGTTCTCAAACAAGATACCGACACAAACGTACCAATGTTTTCAGTTCAGCTTATATCGGGGGGCGTGGACGTCATTTAAGAGTAATACGGTGAAAAGCTACGCATTTTTCATAATTTACACTTTTAACAGGAAAAATGGCTAACAGTCTATGCGTTGCATACCGAATCAGAAATACTGCAGAGCATAGTTTATTGTTATCATACATTTACATAATTCCACATAGAACGTGCCTTTTGACACTGGACTAAATGTAGCTTTTATTTTCCAGTGTTTTTACCATACGGCGTCGGTCAAATGGCGGGATCTATTATCGGATAATGGTAATGGCTGTATTTAGGGGTTGAAAATGTCTTTGGGCCCCAAATTACCGAAAACATTTCTTAAATTTTTCAAGTCAAATTTAATTCTTAAAAATAAAAATGTTCTGCTAAAATTTTAAAATGTCGGCTCCAGAGGCCTGGCCTAGGAAATATTATGAAAACACCGATTTACTTACTATATGTTGGATTGATAATAATATTACAATAAAAAATAAAGTATTTGAAGGAATGTATTAAGGCGTTAAATTTTTTATTTTGCCCAAAAACAAACTTCAGTTAACATAATAAAGTCGAAATGCCTGTATTAATAAATACAATATATTTTCGGCAAGCGTGGGCACAATTCAAGATTTAAAATTGAGTATAACATTTCCAATTTATTGAACTAACAAATGTACTTAACGGTAGCCCTTAAGAATACTATACGAAATACAGTTATAATTCATAAGTGACATTACACGTCACTAGCGAATTTCTCTTAGGTACTAAAAATTCTGGGATACTGCGAACTAACAAGTTTTAGTTTAAAAACAATAAAATACATTGCGTAAGTGACTATTGTCAAAGCATACTATTGAAATTAGCATATAAGGTTTTATGGTTCACTATAATTGTTTAAAAACATAAAAAAATGTTGTAGAGTGCGAAGGGGAAAAAAGACGGTAATAGATTTAAAATAGGTGGTGTTGCCACGGCTAGGTCAAAGTCAGTTTTGTGAAAACAAGTACATGTCACCGTAAATTGCAACCTTTGACTTGGTTTAGCAGTTAGTTTCCACATAGCAAACGGTATGGCAACATTGAAGACGTTAAAATAAAATCAGAAATAGAACTAAAACCAGCTCGCTGGGAACAACCAAAATTGAAAATAAACATGACCTTAGCCAACCTCAAAAAAGATGAAACCCAGCCCGAAGTATACAAATCCATGCTCAGAGAAATACTAGAAACATACAATCACTATGGGAGGACATCTGGGAAAATGTAACAAACAATAAACTTAGAAACATAATCGACAGTACAAATAAAACACAGACATATGATTTAAAACGAAAAGAGCAAATAAAAATTTCCAGACTCAAAATAGGACATACTAAAATCACACACTCTTACCTGATAAAGAAAGAAGAACCGCCTGTTTGCCAACATTGCCAGACCAACATCAATGTCGCCCGTCTCCTTCTAGAATGCAGAAAATTTTCAGACGAACGTAAAATATGTATGCTTCCAGATAACCTAAAAGAATGTTTCATCACTGAAAAAAATACAAAAAAACATAATAAATTCCATATACAATATAATACTTACCTGTAACATACTGTAAACCTTAATTAAGTCGATGCACCTATCTTTTTTTTTATTAAAATAAAAAAAAAATAATACACGCGAATTTAATTAAAAATTGCTATAATATAGAAACAGTAAACAAACAACTAAATTTAATTTTAATTAAAATATAGTGTCTATAAAATTTTTATATCATACCAACGTAAAATAAATTATTTAACAAAATATCTGGAAAAGGAAATGATTTAATGCGGAAAGAAAAACTAGCAGTGGTCAATTGTTGCGACGAATTAAGAACAAAAATAAATACACTGAAACAAGTCATTATAAAAATCACTAATTTTTTTTTGTGTGAACACATTCTATTACAAAAATAGTAATTATATATACATTTTGCGAATAAAATTATGTTATTATAGTTTTGTGGTGTCAGGAAATTAATATATTAAACAATTCCATTTCTCCTGAATGTCATCTAAATTGAAATGAAAACCAATACTAATACATAGTGTTATTTTTCTAAGCCACCAGTTTTGTTGTGCAATTTAGTCTTAGGAATTATACCGTACTGAACAATTTACATGTAGCATTGTTGCTGTGGAACAGATTTTATATTGTTTTATAATTAAAAAGGTAAGTATGCTTTTAAACATTTATTACAACTAAAATACTGTTCGCATTGTACAATATACATATAACAATTCATTCAATAAATCAATTCGACAAATCTCGCGAATATATAAACAATAAACTTAATAAAAATACGGAATTCTATTTCAGGTGAAGTCTGCTTATCTTTTGGCGACTGCCTCTGACTGCCTGTTCGTTTTCAACGCCTTTTTAAACAGGCCGGTTACATAACAGAGACAGACGGTACATACTAATAATTATAATATTACCGACTTTCCATTTTAAACCAATGTGATTATCTATAAAATATAAGGAAGACCCACAAAGAACTTTAACAGCTTATAAAGTGTCATCAGAATTTCGTCTCTCAGTTCAACAGGATCACCGCTTTCTTCACCTGTACCCTCCGCATTATCAGCATGTCATCGTCACTATCTTCAACCTCATCATCTTCACCTTCTTCTACATCATCATCCTCAAAGAGTTCATTCTAGAACTCGTCATCGGCAACATAAAACACATTTTAGCCGTGACTTGCATCGTTTTTGGTTGCGGATTCCGAAAATCCAGCAAAATGGGACATTTGGTTTCACCTCTCTTCAGAGAATATCGCGTATCCTGAATTAGACGGATTAGAAAATTGGAATACGAACATAGCATAATTAGATTGAAGTACTTTCTAATAGCTGCACATGATTAGTATTGTTTCTTCCCAGTTTTAACTAAACCTGGAATAAACCTAAAAGCAGCTAAACAACGTCGTCCGTGCTCGCTCTCTGTTGTCGTCGCTGTTGGCTACAGAAGACGATGTAACTTCCGCTTTTCACTCATTCGCCGTGTTATGCACGCTGGCTGAATCCTTTACTGGTGCGGTGTACCGGCATAACTGCTCTTGCTTTAACATACCTACTATCCGTCACTATGCTCATTTCAATCCGTTTATTTTTAACAAAACGTTAAAATGCAATTGATGATGTCTGCTTTGGTTAATAGGCATACGAACAATTAATGACGGTTATAATATTGTTCAGGTTTAAAAGACCATGTTAAACATGGTGACATGTTGAAATTAATCACAACTAGCAATCATCGTGATACTGGTTGTTGTCTGACAAGAGTTTTAAGAAAAAAAAGAATGTACGTAAGAAAATACTTTGCAGAAAAATAATTATGTGGTCGCTGCAAGATTGGTAGATTTTCCAAACTTTTCGATGCAGTTAGGTAACCCATGAAGAGATCGATAACCCTTGTATGGAAATTTAATATTTCATGAACAGTTTTTTTTATTAGAATACTTCAAAAAGTAGAATAGGATATTTCAAAAATTGTTACATAATTGTAACAGTGGATATTTTTAACAATAAAAAATATTTTTTATAGCTTAACGGCAAGTTTTATCAAAAAATATTTTGAACAAAAAATCTGAACAATTGTATAGCAAACATTTTTTGTTTAAAACATTCCTTAATAGCCATCCAGGGTAGTATCCTAGATAACTACGAAACATGTTATTTTGGGTGCCATTTTCCAAGATAGTGAATGCAAGCTGGATAGGTTAGGGAACTAAAATGTGGTTGATTAGAGTACATGTGCGATACTGCATAAAATAAACATTTTTATCTTAAAATAAAAGCGATTTTTTTTTGTTTATCGGTAAAAAAATTTTCTTTTGTCACACTACATTAATTACGTTTTTTGCAACTCGTCCTTAGTAGGGAAAGTACAAAATTTATTTAAATATACAATGAACGCTATTTTGGTAGTATTAAACGCTGATCTTGGTAGTTTTTAACCACACCAAAAATCTATAATTTGACATTCTTCATTGATGCCAACTTAGAATTATACTACACCTATTAAGAAATAACAGTGAATTATGTTATCATTCAAGCTCTTCAGTTTTTACTTTAGTGTTTACATTGATACTTACATCGTTGAAAGTGCAAATATAGGTATTTCTAAACGTTAACTTATTTTTGATGGAAGGAACGAACATAGAAGTGAAAATTCGTATACCGTTACGTACATCTAATAGCTATGTATATAAACATCTAAGACTACCTTCTCTTCTTAGTTCTTAGTTCAGCTTACCTACGCAAACATATTATATACTACGCTTTTCGGTATCTAAACCATTAAACGACCCACACCACCCGGTAGATGCTCCTTCGCGAAAATATAAGAGTGCTTGTTAATTTTTATTACTTACTCATATGAGTGTACGTAAATGTTATTCAAGTAGCTACCGGAAACAATTATAGTGCGTGAATGTAAAATACGATTATTTTTTACTTCAAAAAATAACCAAATACCCTGTAATCGGTTGTATATTTTGGATACCAAATGTGAACATTTTGATTTAGGTGATTTTTCCTAGTCGGGATCTAGTTTTTTAAATTTAAATTTTAATTTGAATCATTTTGAATGATTTTAATATTTGATAAATAATACCAAATATTAAAATCATTCAAAATGGTTCAAAATCAAATTAAAATTAAAATAAAAAAACCCGGGTCGCAGTGCCAAAACCCTGCCGACAATATAGTGTATTTGCTTATACAGCCAGTGTGGCTTTATTTTGCGAGCTTAACACGTTCGCGCGCGGTAAAATCAACTTCGCGTTTGTGTTGAAGCACTAAAAATTGTAATACAAAATCAGACCACGGGCATAGACGTACTGCTAACAAACCACGTTGACAAACTGTTGTATTACGCCAGTAGAACAGCGAGTTGGCTATGTGGGATGCCAGTGGAAGTGTTCTACTATGATAACTCTATAGAGATTTCATTGCTGTGGCCGTACTGATTTTATAATCATTAAAGTAACTACGGCTACCGCCGTACTGTCATCCTAGCATTTTCATTTTTACGGCTATAGCCGCTACCGCGCGCGAACGTGTTAAGTTGGTTTTTGGGCAAAATAAAAAATTTTTCTCCTTAATACACCCCTTAAAATAACATTTTTTTTCTTAACTGCAATATTATTATAAATCGAACCTCTATACCAAATTATATACAACTTTCAGTAAATAATTCACTATTTGTAAACTAGTATAAGATGTTTTAATTTCTACAAGCTGCAGAACGTTTGCTATTTAATTGTTAAACATTCATTGTTACAATGCTAAATCAGAAAAATTTATTTTTATCCACCAACACCGTCTGGACTCAAACCAGAATCTTTCCACTTTCGCGGCGGAATGAGTTATCAGTTACTCTACGGTGCGATATCTGAACAATCAATTCTTCATAATAAAGCAATTGTAACATAAAATCCACTACATGCGAGAGCTGAATATTTTAGCTAGGTACTGCTAGACATGAATCGTCTCTATAGCGAGAGTTATGAATGTATAGGTAAATTTCCATTTTTTCTTTATTAATCCAACCTAGGTACATCAAAGATGTAATTCAAAGGTAGATAGAGAGGCTGGGCCATGCCCACAGCTATGTATATTATATGGAAATTTTTAACTACGAAATACTTCCGTAAGGTTTTAATATAAGATGTTTTAATTTCTACAAGCTGCAGAACGTTTGCTATTTAATTGTTAAACATTCATTGTTACAATGCTAAATCAGAAAAATTTATTTTTATCCACCAACACCGTCTGGACTCAAACCAGAATCTTTCCACTTTCGCGGCGGAATGAGTTATCAGTTACTCTACGGTGCGATATCTAAACAATCAATTCTTCATAATAAAGCAATTGTAACATAAAATCCACTACATGCGAGAGCTGAATATTTTAGCTAGGTACTGCTAGACATGAATCGTCTCTATAGCGAGAGTTATGAATGTATAGGTAAATTTCCATTTTTTCTTTATTAATCCAACCTTCCAAACTTTATTATGAAGAATTGATTGTTTAGTATCGCACCGTAGAGTAACTGATAACTCATTCCGCCGCGAAAGTGGAAAGATTCTGGTTTGAGTCCAGACGGTGTTGGTGGATAAAAATAAATTTTTCTGATTTAGCATTGTAACAATGAATGTTTAACTTGTAAACTAGTGTTTTCATAAAATTTGTAAGTCCGCTCCTGTCGGGACGATTTTATTTAAATTTTAGGGACACCTTTTAATTACTACTAAAGGGTTAAATGTCAATTTTGAAACGATTCTGAGAATTTTTTCGGTATTTTGGGGTCCAAAAACATTTTTCAACCCCTAAAAACTACCCTTAAAATGCCCCGATTACGCCCATTTTAAATAGGCTTCTTGCAGTAATGGATTTCAACACGTGGACCAAATTTCGTTAAAATCAATTAACTCTTTCGATATATATATATATACATATATATATAAACATTTTCAAAAATGGTGCCAAAGTGTTTAGGAGGTTATGAAACGTCGAGAAATTTTGGTCCGACCCCTAGGTCCCGCCATCCGACCAACGCCAATAGTGTATGTTGCCTTATGGCAAATACACTAAAAATAGATCCTGACTACGAAAAAGTAGGAAACAAGCTTCCAATATGAAAAGTAGACGGGAAAAAGACAGTTTTAATCACTCAGTTACTTTTCATATTGTAAGCTTGTTATCTAATTTTTGTTGGTTTTTAGTTTTTAATGGAACCCTATATAGTTGTGACAAATCTGTAGATCAGAGGTTTCTAGCGTGTAAACGGAATAAGATAGATTATGCATTACTTTGATCCAACGCTTCTATCACTTATTACTATACCCCTCCAACCAATAACCTTGATACCACTACGGGCGATCGAAATATGTGTAAGTGATGGGTCATTGAGTCTTAGTGACGGCCCAAGTAATAGGAATCTCATTAATCTATTAACTCAAGAAATAATTTAAATGGTGAAATTAAACATAGCCTATAGGATTTCTGGAGTCATAAGAAACATTTCAAAAAAAGTTTCATCAAAATTCGTCATATAGTTTTTAAGCTAAACCCGTTAAACATACATACATACCTATTATATACGAGTACATATGAAGAATTTTGTATAACGGTATTAGACTCTGACACCTTTTGAGTTTTTAAACTACTCGTTCAATTCATGTTCCATCCCCTGAATCTTCCATTACTATAGTTTCAGGTTTATCTGAAGAAAATGATAAGCCTTTGTCACGGGTCAAATTGCCTATTAAAATACAAACACATCTCATTATTATGGCAACTCGTATGACGATCATGTTGTTTTGTTGTATACAGTTTGAGACGTTTAAATATTTTTATTATTAATTGTTGAGGCACCTGACGGTAGCCATGATACAAGTAAACAAGAAAAAAAGACGCGGCTCGAATTTATTTGAAAGAAAAATTGATGATTTAAAAAATTGGCTTGATAAAACCTTACCGGATTGGATCAAATTGTTTTGTACATATGTTGAAGAATAGTTAACGTTGTATGTAGTTACATATATTGTCATTACGTTTATTTTGGTGAAATTGTATCGTTATTTATCCTATTAAGGTATTTGAAGTTTCCTTTAATCGGATTTATGTTAGAATATTAGAGTTATAGGTAGTATTAATTTATTCTTATCTGCGTGACTGCATTTGCAGGGTCCAACTATAGGGTCCAATTTGGGATTTAGGATTAGCGGTTCAACTTGGTCTTACATATTTGGTCTTAGTCTAGCATGCTCGGTCTTGGTCTTGGTCTTGCATACTCGGTGTAGCAAGCTTTGTTACAATTACCCTCTCTCTCTATAATGTATTATTTTCTAAATTGTTATTCCTTAGCTACAAGGAAAATTGAAGGTTGTTATTAATAACATTATAAAAAATTTAATCTAACGATTACATTTGAGAAAACAATGAATTATTTATAATTCAATTTTGTAGTTTTCTTTTACTTTATGTAAGTGCTTATTTAAGTTGTTACATCGGTCTTGGTCTTGCATACTCGGTCTTGGTTTTGGTCTTGGTCCTGCATATTCGGTCCTGGTCTTGTAAGTGTAAAGATAGTCTTGGTCTTGCTTTTTTGCAAGACCAAGACCAAGACCAAGACTGCAAGAGCAAGACCAATTTTGCTCATCACTAGTACACTGCAGCATAATATGTCTATCTATAAAATAATTTTTTTGGAGAGAAATATAAATTTGTCATTAAATCGCAGACTCTCAACAGGTTTTAATTCTGAGGATTATGAGCATGTATTACAAGGTTGTTGTGAGCGAGTCGTGACAGACCCGTTTGCAGTTCTATTTTAAGTTGAAACACATTGTATGCTACATAACAACCAAAACTAACGTTTCATATAAAATTACAGTGTTTTTGTTTGTATCGTAAAACTGCTTAAAACAAAGCCTAACTAAACTTAAACGCTCTGCGAAACGTGCCAAGCTCCGCAGACTTCAACAACATAGTCAACAAAGGCAGTTCTACTTATTCAAGTTTTCCGTATTACATAGATTCAATGGTGCATAAAAACACTACATTATTTACAAGCATTAATCCATTTTTAGTCCACTAAATATTTTAAACACAAGGTAATCAAATTATGAACAATGATAATTCTGCAATATCACAGAACACATTATGAAATTCTACTGCTTTTTCATTTTAAGTTTTTGCAATTTGTCAACTCATTTTTTTTTTTTTGATGGAATAATAATTTACTGAGCTGATTTGCTTATTTTGAAAAGCGAAACTTATAATTTTGAAAATATTTACGAAACTTATAATTTTGAAAGTATTTACGAAACTCTAAGGCTTAGCAAAAAATAATTTGTACACATTTTTCTAGCAGAAGTGAACAGAATAATAAACAGTTATGAAAAGTACACCGTTATAACTTCAGTCATTTGTGTGACAGGATCACTCCAACTTCAAAAATGTTGACAATAGACATAATAATGAAAATAAAATGTCTGTTAACAGGTGCGGTGACGCGGGTAACGGCTAGTATTAAATATTAAGATAGTTGCTATTCGTTTGCATGGGTATATAATATGGTAGCACTTGTAAAAATTAAACAAAGCATGTTCGCAATGCTGGGTTGCAGAAAGGATTGTCAAATAATTTGATTTGATCATGACCTTAGGTTGTGAACACATATTTCTCCATAAAAAAAGCATTGTAGAATTTTAATTCGATTCTGTTCGAAAAATAATTGATAGATAGAAATTATATTTTTTCTAAACTGTGTATACGTGTATTTAACAATGCTTTTTGCATAATTTTTACTTCGAAGCGACATTTTTCTACGCATTTTAATCAAAATTTGACATGAAAAATGACCTTTTTTAGTGTAGATCAAGCATTTGTTTTTGTGTGAATACAATCTAATGTTGTACATGACAGGGAGTTTGAATACGACATTACACTTTTCCTGCATGTATCAAAACTGTAATTATGTTATGACAATCTAACGTCATTGTCAAATTTAATTTTTTGAAAATGTTTTGTGCTACCCAGCATAAGTGTTTTCTTTTTGACAGATCTTCAGAGCAAAAGAAACGCTTTTTTCTAATTTTCAAAATATATATATGAAGCTAAAATTTAGAAAAAAATATTTATTGCAAATTTTTATAGGAAAAATACACAGAATTATCAAGTCATAAACCATTATGAAATTGACAATGTTATTTTCATATTTAAATGTCAAACATCTTGCCATTATTTAGTAGCGATTCGCCCAGCCATTTGGCCTCTACGGTACAGACGAACAACTTTTATTCAAAAATGTGTTTTTGGATTGAGGGACTTCAAAACGAAAACAAGATGTAAAATTTTGAAAAGTAAAGCTAGACCTAAATTAGTACCATTTGTGTAGTTAGAATGGTAAAACAAATTTATGGCACATATCTCTTCTGCACATGCGCCGATGTTCCCCAAAAACAATAGAGCTCTTCCTATTCACGAGCTAAAAATCGTCCCAAAATTTTGTTTCGATCCGCTCAGCGCCGTTTGATCTGTATTGTCCTCACAGACATCCATATTAACAGACGAAAAATGTTGTAGGGTTTTTAACTACAAAATTTGACCCAAATTGGTACCTTTTCCCTCTTGTGGAGTTGAAATGGTAAAAATCATTTACAAAATAAAACATTTACCTTAAACTGTGAACTCAGCGGTTAGAAATTTGAATTCGGAAGTAATTAGATGAAAGCTGGAAATTGTTTTAATCCCTCCATTTGAGCTCAGAAATTAACATATTAAGTTTCCCCTCTCCTGCTAGGTGAGCTTTAGAGGATGCCTACAGACGCTACGCAAATGTAGAGCTTAAAATTCAGAGTGAAATGAGGACCCACACTTTATATTTTCATTTGACATAAAGCCCACAACTCTATTTCAAGATTCGATTTGATCTTATTTCAAGAGCCTTGGCTCTTCATTATTATAAAAATAACAATATTGGCCATGATGGCAATCTTTGCAAATTTCAGTTACTGTTGGGCAGCCATTGAAATCTGTCACCACATATTTTTTGCGTACTGAAAAACTCAATCGAGTTTTTTATGATCGTAGTACACATTTTTTATGAAGTCCGCTCAAAATCTACTTTAACAAAAGGAAAGAAGTGAAATTACACCTGAAGTTATAAGCAGAGTTCAATAAGAATTTATTTTTCATCTTGGATACTGTCAAACTGTAAACGGATATAAGTTTTCAAAGTTGTTCGAAATAATGTTAAATGTCGTGATTTCATTGTCACCATATTGTGACCAACGCCAACAGTGGATGTGTTACTTACTATGTAGGACAGACAAATACACTAATAACCTGTTATATTCAGTTCGACAAGAGCGAAAATGTGTCATTTTTAGTTATTTATACTTTTAATAAATGCAGGTCTACGAACAAATGTTTTTATTAATAATTTAAAAACAGAATTATTCCAATAAACAAGACCATATTGTGACCAACGTCAATAGTAGTAGTTGTCTTTTACTATGTACAAACACACCAGTATATAATAACCCAATTCAGTTCAACAAGAGCAAAAATATGACGTTGTTAGTTATTTATACTTTTAATAAGTGTAAACCTACGAACAAATGTTTTTATTAATAATTTAATAACAAAGTTATTCCAATAAAAAAGACATTAAATACATTTGTGATTAGTCGTTACGTAGAATATTGCATCATAATGTAAACAAACTGTGAACTACTCGTCGTTAACTTATATTGTAAGGAAGCAGTTATATATCACGCGTCACTAATCAGAAGTAATGAAATTACACCGTTTAAACAGAAAGGGTTGTGATGCATAATTACTAGGAATGGCGACTGCAACTCAATACCAGATTATAATCGGGAACTCGAATATGCTCGGTTTTAAAAGATTAAGATCTGTGCAAATTTTTCATCAGGTAACGGTTTAATTATTACCCGATGTGAAAATCAACTAATAATTTTACTCGATTCTCAATAACTAGGTTGTAGAAAATTACGTACATTAATCCCTATTTAATCTATATATTTAATTTAATTTTCACTGTTTTTTCACTCGGCACGTGGTAGAACATGATTAATAATAACAAGTAATTAAAAAACACTTGAAAATTCTACAAATAATTCTTTATTACTCGACGATCGTTTCGAACAATAAGTCCATCCTCAGGAGTACAAAACTTATACTTATAAGTTTTGTACTCCTGAGAATGGACTTATTGTCCGAAACGATCGTCGAGTAATAAAGAATTATTTGTAGAATTTTCAAGTGTTTTTTTTAATTACTTGTTACTATATATTTAAATCTCAGACAATTGACACACTTTACTTTTCAATTGAAGCCTTTAAGCTACAATTGTTTAACACTATTTTTATGTGATTTTCTTTAAAAAAGAAAATGATAAAAGTAATGAGGGAAGTAACGGGGGAGAAAAGTAAAGATAGAGAAAATTCATCGTTTTTTTTGCATGGAAATACGTTTCACGAAACGTGAGTGTGAAAGAAGTAGAAAAATGGTGTATTATAGACGCTCAACAGCTGAGGTCATCAGCGTCTGTATAACGGTCTATATAGACACATTAAGCATAAATATAAAAGTGTAAAAAGGAATAAAATTATTAAATCGGTTTAAACCGGCATCTTTTAAAAATCTAAACAGCACCTCGATATTATCGTCAATGTGAAAGAGATGCAAATATTGAGATTATGAGCGTGACTGAATTCAATCTAGCGTCAAGTCTTAATCCAAGTATTCCAAAGGTTAAGCAAAGTTTTTCCACCTAGAAATATTGCCGTTAATAGCGTTCTAGAGAAAGACAATTCCTTGAACTACACAAATTCACAACTACGTATGTTTACATGAAATTTTGAACGCTCATAACTGTACTATATTAATAGTATATCGTGTGCTGAAGGCATGCACTTTATCGAAAACTGAAGACTAAAATGCAAAAATTAAAAACTATAACGTAGCTTAATATTTTGAAGTTTATCTTCTTTAACGTTGTATCTGTTTGAAAAATATAAGAAATCGAGGGGAAATAGAATGAAACAAATTAAGGGGAAATTAGTTTGTCCCCTAAATTACATGAAACTGACAAAGAGAGAGGTTTATAGTGTGTTGCATTTTGATTCACAAAATAGTAAGACAAGGACGAACATATAAAGTCAGTGCTCGGGTTATGCACGACTTGAATCTGACGTTTAAAATTACAAACAATTGAAATACAAAATAATTTCTGTAATTTGACGTACAAACATTAGTAGTAATCTCCAGTATGAATGTCGAGCGTATATTTTTGACAAATACGATTAAAAGGACAACTTTTAATTGTCTCACAACGACCATCTAGCAGATTTACTTTTAATCGTCCTCCTAAGACCAAAACCGGATCTTGACACTATACACAGGTCATGGGTTTGTATATAAACGGTAGGAACTCATAATATATATTTCATATAAATTCAGAAAGGAAAATATTAAATATTATTTTGGAAATTGTTGCGTCCATATTTTTCAAATATACAAACATGTGCTGTATTTTATTTTATAGATGCCTGATGAAGATCAAATAAATGACTGAAACGTTGGTAAATTAATAATTGGTTTAATGATTTACATCAATTGTCCACTTTCCTGCTAACCTGATTGTGTATATTAAATATTATATTCTCTATTTTCAGATATCAGAACAATTTTCGTATTAAACATTTTTTTAATACAAGTAGGTATATGCTGAAACGTTAATTAATGTGAGTTTATGATATTGATATACTACAGACAATTCATATTAAAAATGCTTTTCAGTAAATTATAGTATGTAAATAAAACTATGGTATGAATATGACGATCTGTCCATTTGAGAATTTTCACATGACATAAACATCAAAGTGTTCTTTTAAAATGTGTTAGTTTCCCGTAATTATAATATTAAAAACTAAAGAAGTAAAATTTCTTATGTGAGCTTATGATGGTGAGGCTCATTATAACTTTTTTCTCAATCGTTGACTACAAATGTGCATCCCAGTTTCTCCTCAGTTCTTCATATTCCCTGGACTTGTCACCACAAAGCTTTATAGCTTTCTTTAATTCTAAGTTATCGAGAGTCGATAATCTATACTTAGTGTAATAACGATAAAAATGGCACATGGTCAGTTTCGAGCCGAAAAATTGTGTGTTGGGAAAGTGTCCCGCTATCAACTGACACTGTTGGTGCTGCTGATCGTGGAGTAAAAAAAAAAAACTTGGAACGTGTCACGGGACACGCGTTTGGAACGAAGTCCCTTTCGTATGCAGGGTTGGCATAATTAATCATTAACGTGCCAGGCTCTCATTCTCTCTATCTGCCCCTCTCTTTAATTTTGATTATTGAAGCAATAAATAACTATATTCATAAATTTATTTACAATATATACTTATATTTATTTCTTTGTTCGTTTTTAAAAGATTGAAGCATAATTCTGTTTGTTTTTTATTTTAGTAAACAGGATACTAAATAATAAAACAATACAAAATAAATAAAAATAACTTTCGCCAACGTGGGGCTCGACCCATGACCCTGAGATTAAGAGTTTCATGCTCTACCGACTGAGCTAGCCGTGCTTGGCAGCAACGGTCTATATCACTGTATACCAGTATACATTATATGTCTTACGGTTTTTCGTGACAACTTTGTCTTACACGTTACATTTTTTCTCGGCTAGGTCCCCTCGCCAACCCGCGATAAGGAACTTCGTTCCAACAGTATCATTACTTTTATGTTACACTTCGTATGTAAAATATAGAGACTACGTACACATGCATGTATTGTCCGTTTGCGTGCGTGTGTATGTAAATAGGTGCGTATAGGCCAGCCGTGACACTGCCTTGTCTTCCCTCGTCATTACCAGTGTCCTCACATTATTACCACATGTCAGCAGACAGAAACGTCGATGTTTTACCCTTTCAATCCCAAACCGTGACGTAACAATAATTTATTGAAGCTCGAGAGACCGTTGCTTATACCGCCGTCCTAAGTCCAAAGAGTCTATCTAAAGAATGATCAACTTCGAAATTTTGATGACTGTAAGATGACTTGGTCAGCACAAATTAAAAGAAAAAATGTTTCAGCATTTGACACACTTTACTGCATGAATATATTTGATGTTAACGAGTTACAAAACAATTTATTTTGATTGAAAAAAATGACATATGCTTACTTTACAAGCTTTTATTTCGTTTCACCTGACTGTAGATAACGCGTTAGTAAACGACTTCTACTTACCCAAGTGTAGTTTTGGTGACAATACAATATTCTAATATAAGCTTACAATTAACTAGAATTAACTAAAATTCGAAAATTTTTCTTTCTATTAAATCCAGAATCTCATTCCGTTAATAAACTTTTTTTAATATAGAACTAAATGCATGAAGTACAAAAAAAAAACATTTTAATTAAGTTGAAATACAACTGAAATAAAAAGTCATATGCGACTATACCTACTATAATAAAAAATTGAATATTATACTCTCTTTTTGCTGTCCAAACCGTTTTGTTTTCCATCACTTTTATAGCAGCCACTCGACATTCGGTTGTTTCCCTTTACTGATTGTTATTCTATGATCGTGTGCGCGCTATATTTTTTTGTTTGCTATATCCTCTATTCTTTTGTTCATATCGTAACACAGGGCCGTAATACAGAACCCAACACAACATCATCTGATATATTACAGTAATATATTTACATGTTTACTATTGACAGTGAAATATAAACGTCAAGAAATACTTATATAGAGATCAAAGAATTGCAAAATTTGCTTTGCGAAACTATTATGTAAAGAATAAACGACAATGTGAAAGAATGGTCAATGTGCTAACAAAAATCCTTTTTAGAATATATATATATATATATATATATATATATATATATATATATATATATATGTATATATATATAACAAAATATCATTGATTTTTTTAGTGATCATATTTTTGTCACAGCCATAACTGACCGTATCATAACATTTCGAGTAATACTAGATGGTTATTTCATATCAAGGCGTTGGTAAACCGCCGAGCTCGTGAGACAAACTAGCTACTAAGTGCATTATTGAATGTAATTCAAAGGCAGTTCGGATTTCCATTTTTATACCAAGAGATGATGTATAACGTCTAATCCTAGTCTTTTATTCTAATATGGTCGAACCTGAACTTTCATATATCATCAAAACAAAATGTAAATTATTTAAATAAAAAGTGGTGCGTGTACTTATGGTACGTGCAGCAGAAGTTATACTTGACGTGTTAATTGATGTTCACATTTTCGTTAAAGATGTATATTGATAAAATAAAATTGGATGTTTCGGAAAATGATAAAGTAGGAAAAACACTTTTAAACATAGATTGGGTTATGTTTGTGGTCTTATAATTTATATACATTTAACCTTTCTTTCATTTTCAAAAGTTACATTTTTAGTGCCTACATAAAGTAACTTTTTAACTATTGAAAGGTTTTCTACTGTTGATTCCATAATTTAAAAAAAAAAAACAGTATTGAGGTTACTTAGTTGGTGTGTTTTATATCAAACCCAAAATATAACTAAAGTTTAATAGTTGATACTTTAGTTAACATTTTTTGCAGCAGTTTATGTCAAACAAGATCTTAAATACTTACAAGTAAGCTCCACTCACTTTCATGATACATGACACAATGCAAATTTAAATCAGATCTAAAAAAATGCTAATCAACAAGGAATTGTATCATTTAAATGATTACCTAAAATGATTTCCTAATGTATAACTCAAAAATGTTTTTGTGTTGATTTTTAATTGATATGTCTTGTAGGTTATTTTTTGACGTTTTCCTATACACTTTCTGTATGTTTTAAAATAAATAATATTCTATTCTATGCTGAATTTTTTCACAGCTGTACTTTTGATAATGACATTGTAATTATTATGTCTCTTATAGCCTAATAATTAATTAATTAATATCATATTCATGCATTCAAGTGTTTTCCCTGAGGCGTAGCATTATATAACTATATCATTACGTGAGATTGTGTTACAGAACAAGCGAATAAGGATTTTAGCCATCGGTTAACGTAAATGTTTGTGTCTATAATGCAAATATAGAAAAAAAAGTTTCAAATAATTCTTGTGTGAACAATAAATAATTTAATGAAAGTTAAGTGTTTTTATAACAAATTTTGTTATATAATCGTTTCTTGTTTCAAGGGGAAAATCTTCTTTCATATACAGATAGGTGAAATATTATTTATGTAATATCTGCAGTGCTGTTAAGTCAGAAACTCGGCGATGAGAGTCCCAACAGGCAGCAAGGAAGACAGATGTGTGCCTTCCTTGTGCTTTTTAATTATAGTTGAGCGCAGTGCTTTTTTAAACTAATATATAAAGAAAATATTACTACAAGGAGAAAAACACGTTTAGCGAAAATATTAACTGTAAAATTTTTGTTAAAAGCATATTTCTTCTCCTAGTAATGTTTTATTTATATATTAGTTTTAAAAAATTATTACGCTGACTTAATAAATAAATATGAAAGCTTTGCATTGAAAAGTATAACTATTAAATTTTATTTTCAGTCCATAGTATTTCAAAATGTCATCACGTTTGTGCATTTAACAAAAAATTGCGTACAATAAATAATCCCAAGACACCGCACATAATATAAACTAATATTAAAAATTGACTGCAAATTACAGTCGTCGGATAGGTGAGCTCATAGGCGTCGTCTTGATTAGTAATAAGCAAAAGCAAGACATATGGTGGTATTTTATATGGTCAATTTTATAATTTACAACGCTGTTAAATTTTTGCCTCACTTTAATTTACCTATGTAATTTTGAATTTATTAGAAAGTTATAAACAATTAACAGTATTGTTCATACAAAATAGCGCCATAAACCAAGACCATTAACCAGTTTTTTAAAAGTATCGGGTTTATTTTACTCACATTAGATTATGACTTCTATTGAACTATTATATCTGGGTTACTTTTTAGTTTAGATTTTAAATTATTTAAAGTTTGAGCATGATTTTGAAATAGATTGTGCGTCATCAGATGTGTTATTTTAGGCTTTTTATTATAATAATCAACGGCGCTTTTTTATCATCTTCAACGCCTGTATCATCATCTACATCGTCACTGTCACTGAAAAGAACATGGAGTCTATTACTAGTTGTAACACTATACGTGTAGATGGTGCTAAAAGAACGAAGTCAAATGAAAAAGTGACCTTTCCATTTAAGATGTGGTTATATGTACGTGTATGAATTGCAAAATTCTATAATAATTTAATTTTATACATAGTATTTATCATAATAATATAATGGATCTCCTCTCTAACAATTCACTAGAAAAAAATGATTGGCTATATATCTCTGATGATGCCAGGAACTCTGTCGAAAAATCATTTTATAGTAAGTACCAAGGACAAGAAAAACGTCGATATGTAATAACAAATTCAACATCACTATTGCATTTTACTTTGATCATTACGCCACGGGAAGACGTCGCTCTCTTACCACCATCTAATTGAAGATTCCGGAACACAACTCTACCACAAACAAAATTGTAATTATTAAAAACTACATTTGTTATCACCCTTATTTGAGCGCTGACTTTTGTTAGATTTTCTCTCTGGAAGAATATCAGAAGAGATAGATTTATCATAGCTGGCCCCTTGTACTCTTTGTAAACTTTAATTGAAACACAAGTATTTAAACCATGGAAAGTAGAAAAAATACAAAGTCGAAAAAGTGACCTTTCCTACCATACAAGAAATTAAATTTGATCTAGACTCAATAGTAATAGCAACGTGAGTTACACGAGAGCTGAACAAGGACGACAGCTAGAGATTAAAGACGTAATAAAGAGCTATTTACGGCGTCAAAAAAAAGTCTGGCAGTAGTCACCGTACACAAACACTTTTTTTGAGATCTTACTTTTTTCCGTCAAAAATGCAATCTTAGAAACACTATTTTTGATAGTATATATTTTAACTTGTAACATTTGTATTGGATTTCTTTTAATGTAATTTAGTTGACAATTTTATTGTATTTATATTTTGCTGTACTATTTTTGGAATGACTGGTATATGACGACTCCATACCTCTGTAAGGTCAACAAGGAATAAATTATTATTATTACTGCTTCTGTGAGGTGACTGCTTACAGATTTATCAAATGTTTCTACTCTTAGTCTATGAAATGCTCGTGAATGTAAATTTAATATTTCTGGAAATTTCTTCTTGGTAGAACACTTCGCGTCAAGTGTTACACTAAGCGATATGAGCTGACAATTGAATGTTCTCATCAAATGGTACCAGCTTCTGCCACCAGATGTTTCCGTCAAATTACAATAGAAAGAAATTTTACTCCACAATTAAATAAAAGATATGAAAGACTAAAGCACTAATCTAAAGAAAAATTCAAAAGAATCATATAATGTAAAACTAGTTCTATTATTTCGATTCTTAACAATCCATCACAAGCCATTTTTAAAAATTTAATTATTACGTCAACACAATAACGATCATCTGTATACCAACTATCATTTTATTTTAAATATTGAAATATACATTTAGTAAAAATAATTTCGAAACTCTGTTTCATTACTAGTCTACAATTGTTATCATTTTTATTTTATATTAATTTGTTTTTTTTTTATCAAATATTTGATTAAGCATTAAAAAGACCAGCAATATTGTTTTACCTTTTTTTTTGTTTTATAATTTGAAATATGAATATATTAAACAATAAAAACATGTGCTTGCAAAAAATTAGTCTGAATTTTTTCTCATAATAAAAAAACATATTATAATGCTCGTGAAAAACAAACCGAAAAAGAAAAATAAGTGTGACGTCTTTCCATTTTAAATTAAATAATGTTTTCAATGCTATGTCAGGCGTTTTATTTTTTCGCCTTACTTTATTATATAAAAGAAAGTAAGTAGAAGTAGCAAAGAAAAATGTAGGCACTAATGGCATTTAGTTTGAGGCATGCGACGAAGTGAGTTAGTCAACGTTTTTACAATCACAACGTATATACGAACGGACTTTATTTCTACAGGGTACTTTGCCATCGCTCAATTCGATCGTCTTCAGATTTATTATTCTCTTTATGTCCAAAAACGTAAAACAGAAAAGTTTGGCATATCTGTTCACTACGTAAGCTACCTACATGTTTGCAATTAAAAACGAATGTGGATGTCAGTACTTAATACCGTATAAATGTGTTTCCATATATAAATTAGTAAATTAATGTAAAAAAAATCAATACATTGTAAAAATAAACAAATTATGAGAATGAAGATTAAAAAATAATTGTTTTTTATATAAAAAGTAGTCACTTACATTAGATACGAAATAAAATAAATGAAGTCGTGATTGTGCACGGGGATAAGTGCCCTATCTATCTGGGGGCTAATTGGTTGTATCTGTTACATATCTATAGCACAGTAGCTATGCGTTACTAACGATACTGATGGTAAAAAAATTGAAATGGAATATACTTAAAACTGTTAAATAAATCTGTACTTTATTTATACTTAATAAAACATCTAAAATTACAAGAGGTATATAAAGGCCCCTTCACACGTCGCTGGATTTCGAGCTTGCTCACTTGCTTGAAGTCTTGCGGGCAGCTTTGCTGCGGGATTGTGACGTCACTGTCGGCTTCGCTGCTTGCTCGGTTGCAGTATTTTGGTGAAAGGTTCGGGGCTATTTTTCATGCAGCTCTGTCTGCTAGTTTGAGAACTTGACCAATTGAGGAGTCGTGTTTTATCACGTGATATCGTCTTACATATGGTGTTGTTTGAAAAAAGTTTCAAGTGAACAGCGATGGGGCCAAAAGTTGTAAAATCAAAATGTATTAAATGGACTCGACAAGAAATAAATGCTTAAATTGACGCGTATAAGAATGAACCTTCTTTGTACGTCGTTTCTTTTGTGAATTATCATAATAAACATTTACGAAATTAAGCCTTACAAAGAGTCTGTGATATAGTGCGATGTCTCAATGTTGAGATAGAAGAGAAAGATTGTGCAGCAAAAAATTTCACTCATTACGAACTCAATACAATGTAGAAAATGTTAAGATCAAATCATCAATGACTAGTGGGACTGGTACAGATGATGGAAGTTAATAAATTTAATCTCAATTTTTAAAAAAAACTTTAAGAAATAAAGCATAAACTTATTAATATTTTTTTAGGTTAATCAGCCCACTTTATGATATTTTAAGTCATTAAAATTTTTGGATTCTTACTATGTTCCTAGAAAAGGACGAAATTCTATTAATAACCCAGATAGCAGTAAGACTGACTCTCTTCAAAAGTTGAAACTCAAGAATCATCAATACCTCAATTTTATAAAAAAAATTTAAGATATAAAGCATAAACTTATTAATATTTTTTTAGGTTAATCAGCCCACTTTATGATATTTTAAGTCATTAAAATTTTTGGATTCTTACTATGTTCCTAGAAACGGACGAAATTCTATTAATAACCCAGATAGCAGTAAGACTGACTCTCTTCAAAAGTTGAAACTCAAGAATCATCAATACACAGCCAGGTATTGTTTATAAGTTTCATATAATATGATGTCTTATATGTTCTTTATTGTTACTGAAAAAAAAAACAATGGCAAACAGCAATGGTGGTTCCAAGGTCATTGCAAGCACTTGAGAGTCCCAAAAAACATAATTAGTTACGATATTTTGGCAAAGCTGAAATTTACATATGATGTTTATAATATTCTATGCCTATATTTGAAACAGAAGACATTTTCCGCGGCTCTAGCATCCCGGCAAACAGAACGTTATCTCTGAAAAATGAAACATCTGGCACAGTAACGGTTTTGTCCAACATTTTTAGTGTATTTCTGAACTTTGATAGATAAAGATCGTACTTAGTGAACGTTTTACAACATAAAGCACCACAGTTATCTCTGGACCTGATCAAATAAGACTAGCAGATTTTGCAAAAGAAATGAAGAATTGATTTTTTTTACTCTGCATTAGGTAAGTAATGAAAGCAGCATTTCTTGGCAATGTAAGTCATTGCCAAGAAATGGTGTTTTATCCAATACGGAGTAAAAGAATCTGAATTTTTGAAATTGTTATTCATATGCTTCGAATGATAATAATAATAATAATAAAGTAGAATCGAGTATTATTGGAGATCTATGTTCGAGTTGCACGAAGAAGCAGACAGTCAAAATACTGACATGCATTGCTGATCAATCGAATATAATAATGTTAGATAATTATGCTTGGTAAAATACCTCCTTTGAAAAATATATCTTCCTATATCTGGATGCTCGCGGGAACAAGAAATAATGAACGCTTTATTAATATCACTAAAATTTATGAGCAGCTTCGTGAGTTACTTCGTAAAAGCTTGATTCATTTCTATGCTTTTACCGGCTGCGATTATAATTCTGCTTTTTTAATAACGGAAAAAATACCCTCCACCTTATTAAAAAACAATATTCAATACAAAAAATCATTTGCAACTCTTGGTAACACTAATTTAACGAAAAATTTTTTACGTGATTCAACACTTCACTTGTCGACTGTTTCCTAATCCGTCGGATGATAAAAAGCAATCTCATGAACACATTTAACGATTTTGATAGTGATATCAAAGGATACTGCGTAATAATAACAGATATCAATAATAAAACAAAACTTTTTAAAATTACTTTTTTAAATATTTAATTAATATTGAATATTTAATGGCAAATAAAGATAAACTTTTGAATTATGTGCTCTTACAATAGGCCCATTTTCCATCCATCTACGGCAGTAAATAATATGCATATTGGTATACAATTATACATACTACTAGTGGGTTAAGTCTGTCTCCGTCAGGCGCAATTGAAGTTCAAAATAATATTCAAAATGGCATTTTTTTTACATAATTTTAGAAGATCCCCTTAAGTTATGTCCCGTTGACTTAGGAAGTCTAAATGTATGGGTCAAAGGCCCAATCTGTAAAAACAAATTTTGAATATCCCTTTGTTAGGTTATAGAAGAAATATAATATGTAGATTCCAAATTTCATGTTTCATAGTTTCAGCAACAGCAACTTTCTCAAACCTGAGCTGTGAACTGTGAATATGTTAACAACATATTGGACCATAATTTTTTCTGACAACACTGTGACTCCTGAACATATTTTAGACGGCAAAATGCGGTTTTCATATTTTGAATACAGAAGTATGACGTTTGCGCTAAATTGTAATATTTACAGTTTCAATGTTTCCTTTAATTTACATTTTTTACTATTATAAGACGAAAAATAATCTGTAAACTAATAACTCATTGCGCACACAATTATTCTACACGTTTTTCGACTGATTATTAACTCAATTAAAAAATTTGTAATTATTTGCAAACTTATTTGACATTTGATATCAGAATGTTTCTGAGTTTGTTATTGGTAACCAAGGCAACCAAATATCCATCCATGGCCTATTGTGTTCTATGAAGTTATTTTCTAAAAAAACCCCTATTTTGACCCCCGGGGAGAAAATCGAAAATCCGGCTACGTAAGGATCTGTCCCGTGTTTCGTACTATAAGTGTGTCAAATTTAAACTTCCTAAGTCTGCTGGGGCCTTCTGGAGGGTCTGGAAAGACAGACAGACATCTGGACATCCGGACATCCGGACACACAATTGGAAATTATATATGTAGATATGCACACTAGTATTAAAATTGCATGAAGATTGAATAGATGTAGGGGTGAGTATTATTATTATATCTACATCCGTTTTCTCGAGCCAGAGGTAACCTGTGGTTGCCTGCCGGGATGTTTCATCTGTATTGATATTTGTCTCGTTTCTTTCTTCCTTAAACAGGTACTGGAACTAGTGGGATTCCGGCTGCCTCATCAAATCCACAGCAGAATATCAAAATGCAAATACACTAATAAATACAACTAGATACCGAATGATTTCAATGCACATAATCGAAAAAAAATAAATAAAAATGAGATTAAAAATAAATATGAAAAAGAAACAATAGTACCTGATATTTCCTCTTATGTCGTTTCACAACTTGGCAAGAAAATTTATATTGCATACATTTTTCTTTTTTAAGAAAAAAGTACGAATCCTTCCAAGCAAGCAAGCAACGTAATACATTTTCTTATGAATTTTTTTTATCTTATCTTCACCAACTCAACGGAGAAAAATGAAAACTTTAATTTCTCTTGACATGAAAAACCATGTCTGGTGTCCGCGATAGTGTCACGGGTGGATGTCAGATGACGTATATAAGGATGTGCCAGACAGTATACTAGTGTCTTCGTGTTACCGTTGCGTTACCCTTGCAAACAGATACGCGCTCTGTGTACACTGTAGAGCTACATTTCTATACATAGATCGGACAGTCTAATGATATTGTTTCTACATAGATGGAAATATGCCTCTCGGGGATTAAATTACTCCAACATCACAAGCGACGACGTGTGTACATTTCTTGGTATAATGAGACTTGTCGGGGTGTCATTTAAGAACGACGAAAAGCTGTCCATTGTTGCTTTATAATAACCTATCAATATTGTGATAATCTTTAAATAGTATAAAACAAAGTCAATATCCGTGTTTATCAGTTTGTTCGCTTAGTTCTTTTAATCTACAAAATTGATTTTGATGCTGTTTTCACCATCATTTAGGTGATTTTTCGGAAGGTTTATGAGTATAATACAATCATATTAAATTCAATGGTAGAAGAGAAATCTCGATGGAATACTTTATTCCAAAGAAAAACGAAACTTACGAGCGACATAAATTTCTCACGAGTGTTCAAGAAGAAAATGAACCTATTGATAATTACGTAACAAAACTAAGAAAAAGATGTGCCACATGCAGATTTGGTGATATAGCTGACAGTCTAATAACGGGCAGACTAATCTGCGGAATCAGGAATATTGCAGTCAAAGAGAGGCTATTAAGGACGACTGAGTTGAATTTGGGAAGGGCAGTGGACATTTGCAGAGCAACGGAACAGTCAAGATCTCATCTTTCGGAAATAGAAAGTCAACAAGCAGGCATGTCTTCAGCTGGCGTGAACAATGCAGGAGAAGTAGACGCAGTGAGAAGAAATAAGGATGAAGGTAATAGGGAACCAAATACAAATCAAAAGAAATGCTATAGATGTGGTAGGAAGCATTGCCAGTACAATTGTCCAGCTTATAAGTTGAAATGTGCTAAATGCAAAAATAAAGGACATTTTGCTAGGTGTTGTAAAGCCAAAAATATTAACGTTAATGATGTAATCAGAAAGTAGTGATAATGAGCTATTTTTAATTTTCTTGTTCACAGGATAGAAGGCCCAAAAATAAAAACAAATCTTCTTATTAGTTTTTTATTTAAGTCTAACGTTTCGGCTATCAATCACAGCCATCCTCAGAGACCTAGTTTCAATATTAAAAATTAATAAAATATTCTGACATCTTTATTACAACTATGCAAGTTTTTTTCTCTCTTACCTAAATCCTAATAAAGTCGATATCTTAAAAACATCATTGTCGTATTCCATACAATATGGTCTTTCTATACTAATTAAACCTATTACTTTATTAGTGTATTTGCCATATGGCAACATACACTATTGGCGTCGGTCGGATGGCGGGACCTAGGGGTCGGACCAAAATTTCTCGACGTTTCATAACCTTCTAAACACTTTGGCACCATTTTTAAAAATGTTTATATATATATGTATATATATATATATATATATATATTTATATATATATATATATATATATATATATATATATATATATATATATATATATATATATATATGTGTGCGCGCTATAACTTTCGAAAGAGTTAATTGATTTTTACGAAATTTTGCCCACATGTTGGAATCCACCACCGCAAGAACCCTATTTAAAATGGACCCAATCGGACCATTTTAAGGGTAGTTTTTAGGGGTTGAAAAAAGTTTTTGGGCCCAAAAATGCATAAAAAATTCTCAGAATCATATCAAAATTGAAATGTAACCCTTTAATAGCAATTAAAAAGTGCTCCTAAAATTTTAATGAAATCGGCCCGACAGGACCGGATTTACAAATTTTATGAAAACACTAGTTTGCAGATAGTGAATTATTTGCTGAAAGGTGTATATAATTTAGTTTAGAGGTTCGATTGATAATAATATTGCAACTGAGAAAAAAATGTTCTTTTAAGGGGTGTATTAAGGAGTCAAATTTTTTATTTTGCCCAAAAAACCAACTTAAGTTTGCATAATAAAGCCACACTGCCTATATTAGTAAATACACTATATTGTCGGCAGGGTTTTGGCACTGTACCCGGGTTTTTTTGTTTTTCTATATACCAACTAATTTTATCCACTATGCCTTTAGTTTATAGTATATAGTATATAGTATACAGGGTGTCTCACCGAACGTTGGCTAGCATGGGTAACTTTGTTATTAGTGGAGATAGAAAGTCGGTTAAATGGGCAAAGTAGTGCAGAAAATTGGGCTCATTAACATCCCGTCGAAAAAACAATTGAATTTTGACACCCTATGAATTTATTCAGAAAATAGTGAAAATTGCCATTTATGAAAACTGGCCATAACTTTTTTATTTATGAAGATATTTGAAAATTTTATTTAACATTTTTTGATAACTTTTCAAGGTCTTTTCAGTGGCGTAGGTTTAATTTTTTTATTTCCACTACATAATGAGATATTGACATGAACTTTGGTTTTTCTTATGGACGGCATTTTTGATTTTCAGATATTCGAATTCTACTTATTTTTCTGAATAATTTGACATAGCATATCCTATATCTAAACCAATCAGAAGCTACAAAACTGACAAAAATAGCTTTTTGGCGTTATCAAAGTGTGCTGTGTAAAACGAAATTTGTTGAAACAAATACATATCGACAGGTTAACAATCTGTCGAGCGATCGCTACAGTTTTGCTAATTCATTTTGTTTGATTTACTCTCTAAGATGGCTCAAGCATTTTCAAATTTGGAGAAACAGGCTATTTTTGCGCATACATTCAGCGTAACAAAAATACCACGTGGGCTCAAGCACAATACTTGAACCTTTGTCCAGAAAGGCGACAGCCTTATTCAATAACTTTTAATATAGAAAAGTTAAAAACCTGTAACACTAAACTCTGTACTTATACGGGTGGACATATACCAATATTGTAACTGCATTTTGAAATATCCAAATAAAACCAATTATTTATTTGAATTTTTTGTGGTAGATTCAGAAATAACAAAATTGTTATTAGGGTTAAGTGCTTGCTTGGAATTAAAATTAATTAAAAGTATAGAAACTATAATAACAAATGACAAGTTATGCAACTACAATGACGTCTTTAGTGGAACAGGATGTTTGCCAGACCACTATAGCATCAAAATTGATAATAACGTTAAACCGATAATACACGCTCCAAGGAAAGTACCCATAGCTTTGCTTGATAGATTAAAATCGAAATTAGAGTCATTAGAACAACAAGAAATAATTAAAAAAGTAAATGAGCCTGCCGACTGGGTAAATTTTCTAGTGCTAGTAAGTAAACCGAACAATGATTTTAGAATGCATATTCTAAAATCATTATTCGGATCCCAAAAATTTAAAAAACCCGGATCGCAGTGCCAAAACCCTGTCGACAATATAGTGTATTTGCTTATACAGGCAGTGTGGCTTTATTATGCAAACTTAAGTTGGTTTTTGGGCAAAATTAAAAATTTGACTCCTTAATACACCCCTTAAAATAACATTTTTTTTCTTAATTGCAATATTATTATCAATCGAACTTTTATACCAAATTATATACAACTTTCAGTAAATAATTCACTATCTGCAAACTAGTGTTTTCATAAAATTTGTAAGTCCGGTCCTGTCGGGCCGATTTTATTTAAATTTTAGGGACACTTTTTAATTACCACCGGAGGGTTAAATTTCAATTTTGAAACGATTCGGAGAATTTTTTCGGTATTTTGGGCCCCAAAAACATTTTTCAACCCCTAAAAACTACCCTTAAAATGGTCCGATTGGGTCCATTTTAAATAGGGTTCTTGCGGTGGTGGATTCCAACATGTGGGCAAAATTTCGTAAAAATCAATTAACTCTTTCGAAAGTTATAGCGCGCACACATATATATATATATATATATATATATATATATATATATATATATATATATATATATATATATATATATATATATATATATATATATATATACATATATATAAACATTTTTAAAACTGGTGGCAAAGTGTTTAGGAGGTTATGAAACGTCGAGAAATTTTGGTCCGACCCCTAGGTCCCGCCATCCGACCGACGCCAATAGTGTATGTTGCCATATGGCAAATACACTAATGAAGCCATAAATTACCAAAATCCCAACTATAGAAGAAATTACAACAAAGTTAGCAAATGCTAAATTTTTCTCAACTTTAGATGCTAATAGTGGGTTCTATCAAATTAAATTAGACACTAAAAGTTCATATTTATGTACATTTAACACTCCTTTTGGACGTTACATATATATTTAAGAATGCCGTTTGGGTTAAGCTCAGCCCCAGAGGTTTTTCAAAAAAGATTACGGCAATATTTTGATGGTATAGACACAATGACAGGCTAGAAAAAATTCTAGAGGGCTCGAGAGCTAAATTTAAAATTTAACAAAAACAAATGTAATTTTTGCGTTGACAAAATAAAGTATTTAGGTCATATAATTACTAAAGATAGCTTGTAGCCTGATAATTCAAAAATAGAAGCTATATTAAAAATGCCTGCCCCAACAGATAAAAAAGCGTTATCACGTTTTCTGGGAATGATAAATTATTTAAGTAAATTTATTCCTAATTTATCAGATAAAACAGCTATGTTGAGTAATTTGTTAAAGAGAAATGTTATGTGGCGATGGAATCAAACTTACGAAAATAGTTTTAATAACTTAGAAGATTTGATTTTAAATAAAATTATACTAAAATTTTATGATGTCAATAAACCGCTAGCTTTAACTGTCGATGCTAGTCAAAATGGTGTAGGAGCCGCAATATTTCTAAATGGGAAACCAGTAGCTTTTGCATCAAAATTTCTTCGTTACTTTTATATCCGTAACTTTGGAACTAGGCGGCAACATTTTGGTTTGTGTATGTCTACACAAACCAAAATTTTGCCGCCTAGTTCCAAACTTACAGATATAAAAGTAACGAAGAAACAAAAAACTAAAAACCATCCGTCAAATTGATAATTAATTATAAATATGAGCGAACGAACAAAGTAAGTGAGTAAAGTAATAGTTAATTATAAATTCAATCGGCGAGACCAAACGAGTGAAGTGAGGGGATGATGTATTAATTTTATATTCGAACGAGTGAGAAAAGCAGTTGTTTCCAACGTTAGCAAGGGGGCAGTGCGCAGCGGTTGCCAAAATAACATTTGTGCTGAAGAACAAGTGAAATCATCATATCACACTAAATTTAAAGTATTAGACACGTATTCTATTTTTTTTTTGTAAGATTTATCAAATGTAATAAAAATGATTATTATACATAAATAGTACTTTCTGATTTATACAGAATATACCAGTTATGTTATAGCCCAATAAATAAATAATAATAGTAATAAAATTTGGCTGTTACGAAAATTGAGGGTGGCGCAATATTATTTTTTTTTATGAAAACAGGGTAGACGAACGTATAGAAAGGATGGAACCCAGGGATGTAAAGTATTAATTATTATAGATTGAAATAGATAGAAATGTCAATTTAAGACGTTTTTTAATATTAAGTATGTAGATAGACTCGGTGTTTTCACTTCTCTAGTGTATTGTCATTTTACTTTGGTGTTGAATTTCGATCGATTTACCATCATTTTTTAGGGAATTTATGTAGTTTAGTGGTCCCAGTGTCTCACGAAAAAAAGTCAAGTTGCATGTTTTAAATACCTACAATGATGTTAGATTCAAAATTAAGTTACGTGTACGTTACTATTACGTTAGGTAGTAAAAACATGATAACATTGATTGCCATTAGATAAATTTAACGTACATTTTAAAGTTGAATTTAATACAATTTCATACGCTTCAAACAAAATTCATTAATGTGCTAAAATTCACTGCTATCACCAATAGTAATCAAAATACTATTGTGTCTAATTGACGAAAATTCATGCCCAAAATAATACATTACAAATTTTCCAAAAATTGTTAGAAAAATATGAACTGAACAATCTTAGATCTTGGTGGCCTTAAAAAAATACTTGAATTCACGCTAAAATTTCAACTAATAGAAATATTGATCAATAATGATGTTTTTGCCTATGTACTTCGAGAAACTGTAGACGCTAAACATCTGAGTCCCATTCATTTAGTGTATGTATTTTGCAGAATCCGAGAATCATATAGATAATATTATATTATTTTTTTAGCATCTTACACGACGCATGTAAAAAGTACATTTTATTTATTACAAATCCGGTCGCTACTTGCAAATTTTATTTGTTGATAAACATATTATAACCAGACTGAAAATTGTACAGTGGAAACGTCGAGATATAGTAGTGAAAACAGGGACACTGTAGATATTCACAAGTATAATACACGAATTTGTAACGACATACATACTATAGAGCAACTTCGTACAGCAAAACATTTTAATAGCCCCATATGCAAAGGTAGCACATATTTTAACAAAAAAACTTAAAGCACACCTAATAAAAATGTTTATACAATTCTTAGTTATAATCCACAATCTATTTTTAAATCTATATACATGTATCTTAACATTTTAGCCATTGAAATGACAGATATGGTCTCTAGACTGAATAACGTATTATTAGTGTATTTGCCATATGGCAACATACACTATTGGCGTCGGTCGGATGGCGGGACCTAGGGGTCGGACCAAAATTTCTCGACGTTTCATAACCTCCTAAACACTTTGGCACCATTTTTAAAAATGTTTATATATATATGTATATATATATATATATATATATATATATATATATGTGTGCGGGCAATAACTTTCGAAAGAGTTAATTGATTTCAACTAAATTTGGCCCACGCGTTGAAATTCATCACCGCAAGAAGTCTATTTAAAATGGGCCTAATCGGGTCATTTTAAGGGTAGTTTTTAGGGGTTGAAAATTGTTTTTGGGCCCCAAAACACCGAAAAAATTCTCCGAATCGTTTCAAAATTGAAATTTAACCCTCTGATAGTAAATAAAATGTGTCCCTAAAATTTTAATAAAATCGGCCCGACAGGACCGGATTTACAAATTTTGTGAAAACACTATTTTGCAGATAGGGAATTTTTTACTGAAAGGTGTATATAATTTGGTATATAGGTTCGATTGATAATAATATTGCAATTAAGAAAAAAAAATGTTATTTTAAGGGGTGTATTAAGGAGTAAATTTTTTTATTTTGCCCAAAAACCAACTTAAGTTCGCATAATATAGCCACACTGCCTGTATAGCAAATACACTATATTGTCGGCAGGGTTTTGGCACTGCGACCCGGGTTTTTTATTATATCAAGCCAAAAATTTGCCTAAAACGGGTATAAATAGACAGATAAATCATTCGTTGTATTATATTCATGGTTTCAATCTTATTTTCACCCTGGCGACGCTGGGTTAAGCAGCTAGTATGTATTTTAAAAATGCACCACATTGCACATTCTGTGTTACAATCTCATTCGTATTGTTAATATTTCTCTGTAAATAATATTGTGGAGAAACTTTTATTATTTTCTGTTATTAAAAATAAATGTGAACATAAAATCAGAATATTATTTCAACTCTGCGTACATTTAGTTCAGAAGAGTGTTTTAAGTAGTCTTTTCTATATATAATTTTCCCATAAAGACTGAACGTATCATTGGTTTCGTAAAAAAGGGCGAGTGGCTATAATTATAACCCTCTTTATGGCAAATGATCGAAGGATTTTCGCAGGGAAAAGCGTTGCATCGTAAAGCAACGTTGACTCTATATTCCGTAAATCCGGAGGTCACGTGGCAATACATTTGGCATTCTCTTGTAATAAATATACTAATGCCTCCTATAATGTCACATTAAATCATTTACTTGTTTAACTTGTCGCTACAACCTAGTCCAAGAATAGCTATTGAAAACTAAAAAAAATATTTTGTTAAAATTTAGATACACTTCAGATATTATATTTGGTTTTTAACGGAGTATATTGTAACACTTTACTCTCCATTGTACCTAAATAAAGCCACACATGACCACGGCTGCTCTTAATCGGTGCGGGGTTGCGGGTTATATAAATGTCACAATTAGATGTTTAAAACCGTTTTTCAAAAATGTTACTTGTTTATATTTTCAATATTACCATCACAAAAGACAAATGGTTACACACTAATCATAGCTGCACTTACACAAATACAACAATGTTATACACAAGTCACAGAGATGTTTAAGAATGTTATTGAACACTTTAATTTTGTTTATATCGCCAAAATTACCAAAAAAACAAACAATTCTTGCACTTCTCAAAACTACATTTTCACTTCTGACAGCTTCATTCTTCTCTTCTTTTTTGTTTTCTCTCCACCGCCTCCTAGCTTACAACATGTCTATTTTCGCAGCCAACCAAAAAACCTACATCTCAGCCAACAATGACCCAGCCAACTTCAAATATTCTGATCGAAAATACAAAACAAGGCCGTCTAAGTTATTTGAACGCCAGGACAGTGACTTTTTTAATAGAAAGCCCCCTTGTCCAACAGGGGTTCAAAATAAAATAAATAAAATGTTCCCTTACTGAAACGATACGATCGAAATAAGCGTAATGCCGGACATTGCGAATACGGCACAGATACGACACTAGTGTATATTTTGGGCTGTCGGAACGCTGTGAATTTAAGCCACACGAGACTAACAAATGCTGTTGCAAGGGTGCCGCTGTCAATTGTTTACTCTAAATTTTGGAAATATTTTGAAGATTTAAAAAACTCTTCCGAAAAAGGAAGAGTCACTTTAGGTGTGTGATGGAATAATTTTGTGAAATAAGTACGAATAAGGTCGTAGTGCGACATTGAAAACCTGTGTTTTTTGGGACAGTTAATGCCAACTTTTTCTAGTAAATCGTACATAAATTACGAAAATAGTCCATTAGAGACCTAGATTTGTTGTTTATCTTCGTTATTGAGATAAGTCTACAATCAGCTATCAGCCGAAGCCCTATTTTTGGCTTAAATTCAGAGCGTTTCGACAACCTTAAGTGGAAACTTAGCATGTCATGCCAATGACATTGTTAGTATTACCTACTTTGAACGTACTTGAAAGGAGACTGCGAAAAGCAGATGTCGAAATTATATAGATGGCTTAACAATAATCTGCTGACAATGAATATAAGGAAGACAAACTACATAAATCTCAGTGCGAACGTAACAGAACAACCGACGGCTTAGATCTACACCTCCATAAATGTGACGACCTCTCACCTTTAACTGTACACTTCCGGTAAATGTTAAATTGGTTTAAGCTGGCTAAACTATAACAGATACTGTAAAGTGTGATATATGAGAAATTTGTTACTCTTGATTATTTTGTTAATAAACAAAAATCTACTCGGGTGAAGTCGAACCAGAAAGCTGACAGATTAGAAAATTATTATATCTATAGGTCTGGCGTTTTTTGTGCGGCTATTTCCTCCTAAACAAGTGACCGATTTGGACGATCGAGGTGTCATTTGAATGGGCGCAAAGTATAGATATGTGCAGTAAGATGTTGGAACTGCCTTTAGTGGATTTTATAAAAACTAAAAACCGATTTTTAGTACAGGCGCTCTAGTACTTTCATTTGCGAGATTAGAACGACATTTTTTTTCAGAATGTCTAAATGACCCGTGAGCAATAAAATCACTCGTTGCTGTGAAATATTTCTGTTCATTTGTTTTTTTATAAAGCTTTTGATTTTTAGTGTTATCACGTTAAGAAATAGCTCGATTCAATTGTACAGAAGTAACTAATAGCTAGGTTCTGTAACGAAATTAGTTGCTCTATAAGCCTCTATAAGACTATAACATAAGCTTATAGAACTATTTGTTAAAATGGATTTCGGCAACCTCTATAATCTTATAGAAGTCTATAAAGTTATATACAAACTCTATAAATCTTATGGCGACGAAATGATCGCCATATCACTTATAGATGATCTGACAGCTGATAAATATTGATGTAAATATCGAATATGAATATTCCACACGTGATATTTTTTCTTTTGGAAGATCACAGAAGGTAAAAGTGTGATTACTGATTTTTGATTTCAAATTTAACATTATTTATTTTTATTTTTTTGTACACCTAATAGAAATTACTTACGTATTGAACGGAAAAGCCTACGAGATAGTCAGAACCCATTTGAAATGCCTGATGAAAATTTCGTGAAATTGTTCAGGCTTAATAAGCAAATGTTCTTTTTTTCAAATTTACCAGATGTTATGTTGGAAAGAATTGACGGAAAACAGGCAAGAGATATATATGTTAGAAATAATATTATCTAATACAGTATTATTCTACATTGTGGAAGATGTTTTCGTGGCTTAAGGATCTATAAAAGACGATACTGATGTTCAATATATCTGCGTCTAATATCAACGTTTTGCCAAATTTCATGCCATCTTCAGGGCATAGTGTCGTCAAAAATTATCTGTAAACTTGTCACAAGCACACAAAGTTGTTTGGGTTATTTATTATAAGTTCTAATATAAAATGTAACTCATACCAGTTATTAGAAAATTTTAAAGCTGGTATGAGGCGCATTTTGTATTAGAACTTATAATAATTTGTATTTGTTAACCTATTTTGGCAAAGATTTGACATCTCAATTAGAGTGAAGGTAGTTGAATTATGCAGCAAATGCAAGGAAGATAGACAACAGGTCTATAACTTATTGAGTGTAGATTTATGTTTTATAGCGACCGTACAGAACGCGTTATGACGGCTCTCCATAAAGTCATGTTTTATAGAGCTATGTAACTTATAGACTCTATAAATTTATAGAGTTATAGACAGAAATTACAGAACCTAGGTATAAATATACCATATGTGGCAGATATGCAATCATAAAATAATAATTACAGGAATTATAAGTTAAGCTGTTTTATTGCAAAATAGGTAATGTACTAAAAATTTGAAAATAATTGTTGAAAATAATTCTAAGGATTTTGTTTTAGTCTGAGCAAAGTCACAGAATGCTGATCTACGATTATTTTCTAGCTTTTATCGTCCATTGTACAATAAAACCGAATATTTTTGTTGATTATCTGTAAAATTTACTAATAAAAAAGTGATTTGAGCATTGAGTTATTATTTACTCAACAAATGGTCAAATCACTTTATTGTTAGTAAATTTTACAAACAATCAATTAAAATATTTTATGTAATGTAATATCATGAAATATTTAATTAGTACAAACTTCTTTTAGTTCCATCTTTCCTTCAGGGTTTCTAAGTCTCTAAGAGAGTTACAATGGAAAGTATTTATACATGAAAAATCAAAAGTAGCGTCCTCTACAATTTTGTATTGAAAATTATTCTCATAAAATAATTGTATGAAAACCGCTTTTATGCTATTTTAATAGCGACTCGCGCCTTCGTCTTGGATTTTTCATCAGGGGCAACTCAACAACATATTCAAAAATCATTACTATTCCACTTTTTGTAGGTCAAAGGCCTCTTTTATCCCCTACTGCCTGGAGGATTATGTTTAAATAAATAATGAGGAGAAGAGATAATATCTTACAAGAAAATTTACCTCAACAGAAACACTAATTAATTTCCACGAAGTTCTTATTCTCTGCTCTGACTGTCGAAGGATTGCGAGCCAAAAGAATGTGCATAGCCTATTTATGGTTTCGCTGAATTCTAGCTGTAACATAAGGCCCGATCTGCTTCTCGCACCTACATTCTTTCATTGAACCTCGCATACCATTCCAGAATTTTCAACACTTTATTTTAAAGTAGAATATTAGCACGTAATAATTCACAAAATTTTATAGTTTTCAAAAAATTCTTTAAGACTATGAAGATGATCGAAAATGCAATTGTAATGAAAGTCTGAAAATAACAAAGTGAACCAGTAATACTTTGAATATGACTATTTGACCGTTTGAAAATTTTTATTTGTTTACACATTGTTACCAATTTTATCAATTGTTATTTTTTTGTCAAATTATGATTATATTAATTTAATCTCAAAGGGTCCTATCGATTTTCACAGTTTAACGCCGGGGTGTGTTATATGACTTTCATGCCTTGTAATTCTTGAATTTCTTGTATGCTCCAACATTTTTAAATTTAATTACCAATCTTTTTTATCTTAATCTTCACTATTATAAGAAAAGCACTTTTAAATATTGTAGTATCAGTATGGGCTAAGAATGGATACATGGACAACACTTTAATAAATTATTCTTTTAATTATCACCAACGAATTGTACACATCTCTCGTGTCTCATACTATACTGTACACGCAGCAGCACTAGTACATTCCGGTTCCGATTGGCGCTTAATTTAAAACATGAAATAAAAAGAATGCTTTTATATTGTTCCTTTTTAACATATCCGAATGTAACGTGTCAGTCGTTTAAATTTTACATGTTGAAAAATGAGAAATGATTCGGTCGTATAGAATTATTTTTAAATAAAAGTTATAATATATGAAAATTGAACAATAAAAAAGGTTCAAAAATCTACAAAACGACTAGCAATAAAAAATAAAATATGTTATCACATAAATGTAAATTATTATCAAAACACCTAAATTGTCGTACGGAACGTACCGCAATCGATGGTGCGTCTTATTTGTATTATAATGTTATTTATTGCTGTTTATGTACATACATTGTCAAACACATAATATCAACGAGTCCGGTTTTCCGAAATAAAAAACATATATTTTCCACTTGTACTTATTTGTGTGATTTATGAGTGCGCATTCTATGTATTTGTGAAGGGGTGAGGCTAAATTTTAAGCTAGCAAATATGACGTCGAGCACGTATCGTGTATTACAGAAGTTGTGTTTTCTGCCGATAAAAAAGGTGATTTAATTTACTGCTTCGTACTCTTTATGGGATTTATTTAATTCCAAATTAAATAAAAAAAACATCTCTCACTTTCAGATTTGTCATTGGCCTTTTTGATAAAATTGCTAATACTTGCTAATTTAAGAAATAATTTTTATTTTTCAACTGTTTTTATATACAGGTAGGTAATAACTGTATCACTTATAGATATGCTCGGTTGCAGAAGGTATTGTCAGAAAATTTGATCTGACGACCTTGATTGTGACCATACGTATTTCTCCATAAGAAAAGTTTTAAATCAATCTTGCTCTAAGAATAATTTGATCGATTGAAATTATATTTTTCCTAAGCTGTTTATACATGTATACGTTTTTTGTACAGTTTCCACATTGAAACAACTTTTTTCTAGGAACTTTGATCAAAATTTAGCTTGAAAAGTGAACTTTTTTATTATAGATTAGTAATTTGTTTTTGTGACAGTATAATCTAATGTTCTACATGACAGAGAGTTCGAATATGACACTAGACTGCTCTTGTATGGATAAAAATTGTAATTACACTATTACAATCTGAGGTCATTGTCAAATTAAATTGTTTGACGAAGGTTCCTGCAACCCAGCATAAGATGTGAGTAGCGCGTTCACAATCAATACGTCACGATAACAATATTAACCATACAATTAAACAAAGTCTGAATAAATTTTTAAATACTAGTTAATGAAAATAATAATTCGTTACATCCGAACGCATTTGAACGCACAATATTGATCATACATTTAGACAAAAATCTAAATAAATAACCGAATATTAATTAATGAAAATAATATTTGTTACAAAATACGCAGTCGGGTAAAAAATATCAAAAGAGCAATTTAGTATTTTTGATAAATTTAAAACAGACGAATTTACAATAATTAAAATGCCCTTTGACTAAGCGGGTACCTGCAATATAATAATCATTAATCAATAATCAAATACGAAAAAAATAGTGTTCAGTACATTGTCTGATATAATAGTCAGCATATTTGAACTAAACTGCAGAAAGATTCAGGATGTAGGTTTAATTCGCCACCTCAGCAGTTGAGCGTTTATAATTCACAATTTCTCTCTCTTTCTCTCTTTTGGTTCACCACTATGACAAGTAATTTTACGCTTTGGAATATATCCTTGTAAAATACAATTCGTTTACAAGTAATCTGTATAAAATTTCTTTATGGTTTGAAACTTTTAAAGATATAATAAAGAATTTAGTAGAATTGGGACAATTTAGTAGAATCGTTCGAATTTAAAAAAGTCGTTTTAACAAATTATTCGATTGATTTCTTTTAACTCTAATTACTCATTTAATTAATAATGAGCACAATGTCAATTAGCAGAGAGAAAGAGTACCATTATTGATTTGAATAAATTAAACAGTTCTGTTCGGTTTTTGTACAGATAATGATGATTTTAAGTGAAATTAATTTTTTATAATACGACAACGTACAAAATCACGCCAACTTATCTATAATAATGGAATTGGGTTGATCGGACCGGTGTACCGCAAGGGAAACTGGATGTGAGTTGGAAGAAAGAAGATGAGTTGTACTTTCTTGATTTAAAATTTTTTTAAACATCAAAAATTTTAATCTCTTGCTAGAGGGAAATATTTACTTTATTTCTCCAAAGTTTTGAAAACTTTTTTTCTTTATATCATCTCTTTGGAAGATTTTTTTTCTGCTTTTTAGGACCCTTCGATGAAAATCATCTTCTTTTAATATTTTTATTTTACTTTAATTTTTAATTATAAGACTAAAAAACTCGTGTCGCAGTGCCAAAACTCTGGCGACAATATAGTGTATTTTCTAATACAGGCAGTGTGGCTTTATTATGCGAACTTAAGTTGGTTTTTTGGGCAAAATAAAAAATTTGACTCCTTAATACACCCCTTAAAAGAGCATTTTTTTCTCAGTTGCAATATTATTATCAATCGAACCTCTATACTAAATTATATACATCTTTCAGCAAATCAGTCACTATTTGCATACTAGTGTTTTCATAAAATTTGTAAATGCGGTCCTGTCGAGCAGATTTTATTAAAATTTTAATTGCTATTAAAGGGTTAAATTTCAATTTTGAAACGATTCTAAGAATTTTTTAGGTATTTTTGGGTCCAAAAACTTTTTCAGCCCCTAAAAACTACCCTTAAAATGATCTGATTGGGCCCATTTTAAATAGGGTTCTTACGGTGGTAGATTCCAACATGTGGGCAAAATTTCGTTAAAATCAATTAACTCTTTCGAAAGTTATAGCACCCACACACACACATATATATATATATATATATATATATATATATATATATATATATATAATTATATATATATTTTTTTTTTTTTTTTTTGTGAGAGGTGGAAATGCTAATGCACACCAGCAGGTAGTGTCGGACTCGCACCGACTAAAACCTCCTCTCGATCACCTCTCGTTTTCCCGGAACCGCGCGAGCATTACCTCAGGAAAAGAGACCCAATAAGTATTACTCCATTTCTTCCTTCCTCCGATCTTCCACAATTTTCCGTACAAGTGCGTCAACAATTTTCCAGTGCTCTTCGCTTTGGAGCATAAACTCCACACAGTTCTGGGCAGTTAGCTTGATACCCGCAGTAACCTCGGCCAGCACCCTGTGATGGATCCATTTCTCGCATTGGAAGAACACATGATCAGCGTCTTCCACCACATTGCACTTGATGCACAATCCATTTGAGCCGAGATGAAACCGTTCGCGATAGCTATTAAACCATCCGTGGCCGCTTAATAATTGGCTCAGGTAGAAATTTATGTTTCCGTGCTTCCGTGTTACCCAGCTAGCCAGATCCGGTATCATAAACTTGGTCCATTTAGCGTTGTCGCGTTCGCTTGTCCACCGTTGTTGCCACTCTTCTAGAGCGTCCTCGTCACCACATATATCCTTTCCTTTAGAAACAAAATACTGCAGGCATCTCTTTCTGACCTGAATGTCGATGGGCACCACACCTGCTATCACCAGCGCAGCTTTTGTTGACATTGTGCGAAAGCCACAACAGATTCTAAGTGCCATTCTACGCTGCACTTTAACGAGCAATCTTCGGTACTTTTTCCATTTCATAGCTCGACTCCAAGCGGGCGCCGCGTACAAAATAATTGAGTGGGCCACATTCGCCAACGTTTTTCTATTGCTTGCCTTCGGGCCTCCAAAGTTCGGCATTATTCTGCTTAGAGCAAGAACTGTTTGTTCTGCCTTTGTGCTACATGTCACCAGTTGTTTCTTCATGTGGCAGTTGTGATCAAAGATTACCCCTAGGTACTTTAACTGAGCCTTTGTTTCTATTTCCCGATTATCCAGGCAAATGGTGGCCTTTTTAAACTTGTTCCCCCCGTATAGGATTATTGCCTCGGTTTTCTCTGGCGCCAGCTTAAGCCCTTTCTTCTTAATCGCTGCAGATAATTTTGCCAGAACCCAGTTCATGTTGTTCACTAGCTCTAGCTGGGTCTTTGCCTTACAGATCACTGCTGTGTCGTCTGCGAATCCAATAATCGTTGTGCCTCTGGGTACAGTCGTCGTCAGTACTGAATTATAGAAGATGTTCCATAAAATAGGGCCTAGAATGGAACCTTGTGGCACTCCACATTCCATCTTCATCTTCAGTGTTTAGGAGGTTATGAAACGTCGAGAAATATATATATATATATATAATATATATATATATATATATATATATATATATATATATATATATATATATATATATATATATATATATATATATATATATATATATATATATACCTATATATAATATAAACATTTTTAAAAATGGTGCCAAAGTGTTTAGGAGGTTATGAAACGTCGAGAAATTTTGGTCCGACCCCTAGGTCCCGCCATCCGACCGATGCCAATAGTGTATGTTACCATATGGCAAATACACTAAAAACTCGTGTCGCAGTGCCAAAACTCTGCCGACAAAATAGTGTATTTTCTAATACAGGCAGTGTGGCTTTTTTATGTGAACTTAAGTTAGTTTTCGGACAAATTAACTCCTTAATACATCCCTTAAAATAACATTTTTTTTCTTAATTGCAATTTTATTATCCATCAAACATCTACACTAAATTAAATACACGTCATTTATATGATGTTGTTATAAAACGTATCCGTACGTGATAACTGTGAGATTACTATATTCTTTTTAAAGCTCGCGCGATGTTTATTAAAATGTCCTATCTCCTCACACTTGTCATCCGATAAACTATACAATTTTTTATTTTTCTTTAAAAACTCGTATATGCAATCAAGAACAGTATGTGACTGCCTCTCATTTGAGTTTTAATGTTGGTACAAAATTTTTATAAAGACGTACTGTCACTCCTGTTGGGAAACAATTTTCTGACACCTCGCAAGTACGCAGGTGCACATATAACTGACAATCGTGTATACAGAGTGATTTACACCAGGAGACGAAAAATGAAAATTCGTTTCCGGGATCGGATTCTGATTTTTGTTTTAAAGATACCGATATCTGGAATTTTTGTAACTTATTTGATTTTTCCTCATAAAATTGTCACCTTAATATTAAAAAGATGAAAATTTTGCCAAAAATTCCGTTCGACAATTAATACTGCATTCAGTGTGTTCCAAGTTGCTAGGTTTCCCTCGCGGATGCCGGTGGATTATTTAAAAATCTGTGCAATTGTTACAGAAATGAAATAAAACTTTCAAACGGATTTGTTTGTTTATGAACTCACATATTTCTAAAGTTTGACCTCGATATCTGCAAAACAAAGAGTGATCGTAAAAGAGTCATTTTACAGTTTATGGTTATAATCTAATCCCGAACACAAATTTCCGCCTTTCTGATGTAAATCATCCTGTATAAAATATAGACATAAAAGCGTTAAGAGACGCTCGTCCCGCGGGGACAATACCGCCTATACTAAAATACCACCTCTATACACGCTCTAAGACTACACAAAACTGCCAAAAGATAACCGCCTTGATATTCGTTCAACAAAATTATAACTGCCGGATGAAACACTTTTACATAATATCATAAACTTAGCTCAACGATTTCAAAAATAAAGAGTGGACAAAAGTCTCCACGTTGTAATGATTATAAATCCTCAAAGATAAATATGTCATTTCGAAAATTTAGCTATGCCTCATTTCATGTCACGTCGGTTAAACATTTGACAGAATGCTTTGCAAAGATTATTGTTTTACCTCTAGACGCGAGCATTTGAACGAAAAAAAAATTGTCTCAAAGACGTTGTTCGACCTCGGATCAATCTGATATGAAATGACCCTTTTTGCGTATACATGAAAATGATGAGATTTTTTAATATCTAGCATCAGCAAATAATGGTATTTACAAAATAGTTGTTTTTTTATCATTTTAAAACCGACGCTTGAGTTAAATAATTTATTAAGTGTTCCTTTCCCATGCAAATTTCAATGTTCTGACAGAATCTTTATTTCGGCGAACGTTGTACACAATGTAACCCATCTTAAAATTTGGTTTGTATATTTCAAATGCCAAATAATCATACCTAGATGTGATGCAACTGTGTATATAGCTCTGACTTGTTTTGCTATATATTTGCGGAAAATTTGTTATTACAAGACAATATCTAATATTGTAGAATAAGCTTATTTTGCCGACATCAAAAAATAGCAAGCGGCCCCAAGCTTCACAGAACCACCTTCCCAGTTTGATGAATACTGAATAATAACACTAAAAAGTGAGCAATTCAATCACAAAAAAATTTATTGTATTTGCCACTAGAACAAATTATATCTGATCAATCTTTCAACTGGGTCTATTTTGAAAAAATAACTTTGGAGCAGATGGATGCTTTTACGCTTCGATTGGCACCTTAACGAATAATTTCTTTTTTGCGTCATTTCGTGTAAGATTCACATTCACAAAAAAAAAACGACAGTACCAATTTGAAATCACTCTAATAAAGTCGATATAATTTTTTATTCGCAGGATTTCATATAAAACCAGTTTTTGCAGTCTTTTTGCTTAAAGAATTTTAATTTTCTGATAAAATGTGTTTCGAATTAAAATGGTGTTAACACGCTTCGACTGACACCTTAACGAAGACGATATAAGTTTTTGCTCGCAAAATTTTATATAAAATTTCCTTTTTTGGAGTCTATTTCATTTAAAAAAAGAAAGGCTGGGCTGTTTTTGAAAAAATTCTTCCAGATCATAATATACGTTAATATGCGTCGATTGTAATCCTAACGTAATGAATACAGATGTATGAAATATACACACACACACACACACACATAGCATTTTTTTCATTTTTTTCAAAAATAGTTTAACAACAGTGTAGGAATGAAACATGAGAATTCGTTAAAAAAATTTCTTTTCTTTATAAAGGGACCTATTGTCGCGGCACACAAGATTGTAGTAAAACATTGATTGGTATAATGGATTATTCTTAACAATATTTCACCACGTTGGAGACTTCGGGTGTGCGCCTTTCTTCGACTCTTTCAGTAGATTACATTTCAAGTTCAAATTCAATAATTAATCCTAATCCTAATGATGCCGCTAAGGATCCAATACGGACCGACAGGGGAACATTGATCGAAGAACGACAGCTCATGACAAAAAAGCACGGTGTAGCTTAACCATAAGGTCATAAGCCAGGGAGGCGACTCGACCTCGACTGTAACGATTATATATTATTTGCTATTGTAACATAATAAATGTAGTTATGTTTCGTCCTTTATGAAAATTTGATCAATTGCATAATTTATGTACGCAATGCCCTTGGTCTCGTCTATATGAAACCAAAAATTCTATTATAAATGGTATTCAATTAGATCTCCTCGACTGGACCACATCGACAGTTAGGTGAGCGATTGTTAGACCCCACTGCCCTTGCCCAATGACCTTATTGTTAGGCATAATCGACAATAAGAGTCTCCTGACCCGAACGCGCTGATATGTAGACGACAGCAGTATTTCCAACCTCATTTTCTTTTTCATTTTTTTTTTATATATTTAAGAACTCATTTTATTTTTGTTATAAATTATGACTGTTTCTTTTTTTTGTAATTATTTCTGAAATTAAAACTGCTCTTTAAACTATCTTAAGTGATTTATTTATTCATATACATATAACAGAAAAATATAACGTAACACGACTTCACATAGAGAAGTCTCGACTGTGTAAGTCATATGAATCAGCTAGGCGTGTTACCGTCAACAACCGGAGGAACAAGTGCAATCACAACTGCTGCAGCACCAACAACTGCTGCAGCGACAACTAATTTAAATGCTCGAGTATCAAAATTAGAGCAAGAGAACCAGGATCTTAAAGCTGCTCTGGAAAACGTACGAGACAAATTAACGGCATTCGATGATTTACAAAGAACTGATAAGCAGCTTAAAACTCCGATTGACTCGATGGGTAAGTTAAAAGAAATCACGCCGACTTCTGATGACAATGTGGACCTTTTCAGTTCTGATTCCGAGAAGAAGCAGCGCCAAAGATAAGGACCGACCGAGTGTTTGAAGGACAGGCGCACAGTGTAGCGCCCGTCCAACTCCCTAACATGCATACTTTTGAAATGTTCTTCGCGCTTCTGTTCTTGCTCGGTTAAAAGACGCAACTTGGGCAGCTCTTCGTTTTCCCAAAACTTTCGAAGCGTTCTGGCCAATTGCTTGATACATATACAGTGATGTATACTGTAAAGCTAGATAATTGTGAAGAATGTGAAGCGGAGACTGCTCCTGAAAGAATTCAACCAAAAATTGTTCGTTGTGTAAATGGTCCTCCGTCTAAATTGCCGTGAACTCAATCAAGAAGAACTTCACGGTAGAAATCACTCCGATAAGCATTTCTATGTTTGTGGAGCTGCTGGGCTCTGGATCAGCGAATTTTAGACCTTGTAAATAAGGCCAATTGTTCCAATTAATTGACGATCATTTGCGTGACATGGTTTGAGCACAAGTGATACTGCTGAAGTCACGTTGAATGAGGAATGACCTTCTAGACCGGAGGTTTTTGCTCGAATCTTCTATTGTGAAGCGCGTAAAGTTTTCACAATTAATTTTGTAACAAACGATGTCTGTGTTAAATCAGTTTTTAGAAAGACTTATAAGCATTAAATATATATAAACTCAATTTTACTTAATATAACAAAAGAGAAAAAGTTAGTGCAAAAGGACCTTTGCACATAAATAATGATAAAATACTGACCAGAAGAGTCGCACTTTTGACGCTGGAGGTTTGTATGGTAAAATTTCACTGAGTGGAAACATACGATTTTTAGTGAGTTTTTAGACGCATTTACAGCTCATTGCTTTCTCTTTATAATATTAGTATAGATGTATAACTCGTGTATGTAAACTTGCCAAGTGACAAATTGACACCAACTTACCACCTCACTTCTTTTTGTGGGCAAACTAACTTGTTCTTTGTGTTGAGCGTGGCTCTTTTTTGACATTTATATTTTTGGTGAATCTACTATTTCTTTAAATTAAAGGGATATATTTAACTTGTAGTCAATATGTTTTTTTTTTCAATAAATTTATTTTAGAGCCTATGGCATAAAATTTTAAACTTTGAGAATTAATATTTAATTCTCTAGGCACCAGCGACTGCAAAAACTTGCATGATTGAAACATGCTAGATAAAATTAAGACGCGATAGAGTGTTAAGCGTGAGTCAGAGCGAGACAGGCTGTCTGAACGAGAGTTCACTTACAAGCGACCCGCTGACGTAATCCGCGCGCCGAGGACTGGCTCGTTGACTGTGAGAGCGAGCAGACCGTAATAGCTGGAGCCAGTCCGATGTTAATTATTTTTTGAATTTTGGATTTGGAGTTTTCGTTTTGTTGGTTCCCCTCCGTAACAAAAATTGAAGGATCTTTGTTTTTCTGCCTCCCCTCGTGACATTGGTTTTGGACCTGTTGTTTTCTTCCGAGTTAATTCGTTGGCGTTGTTGTGCGAAAATTTTAACTGATCGCATTTTATTGGCGGTTAGAAGCCTGCAGATTTTGGTTATAATTTTATTGTTGCTTGTTATATTTCTTTGTTGATCGTTTTGTTATTATTTTGTTTGTCGTTTAGGTATTTATTTATTTATTTTAATTTTGTCGAAATTTTTTTGATATCGGATATTTGATAGGGGTGTTGAACATTTTTTATGTGGGGCTTTTACTGCCGTATTGTATACATTAGTTGTTAGTTGTGCTTATCGTCTTGTATTTTTTTTGTAATTATTGTGACGCACTATAAATTTTCGAGTCCTCAATTTGGACCCAGTGAGGCCGCTTCGTGCGATCTAAGTGTCCTGGCGCCCCTATATTATCGGTCTTAATCATCACAAAACTTACAGTTGCTTCATTATAGTGGTAGATATTGCTACGTATATTTTTTTGTGTTGTATTTCATGTTGAGTGGAAGGTGGTAGGGTTTGTTAAACTTTTCTAGAGGCTATCTGGTTTTTTGGGAACAATATTTTCGATTTTTTATTTTGTGTTTGTGAGGTCGGATTTTTATTTTAGGCTTAGGCCTGTTTGTGTTGTTATTTCACCTGCGATTGAGGAAATTTCTGTGTCATCTATTATCATTCTAACTAACGGGTTTTCCTACATTATAAATCGACTCATGTGTGTCAATATTGATGAACATAAATCTAATAAAAAGGAAATATCACTTGGTGTCCCACAAGGAAGTAATTTAGGCCCGCTCTTATTCCTATGTTATATAAAAGACTTACTTGACCATATAAATCTGGGAAAAATAATAATGTACGCCGACGACATAACTGTGCTAATAGCAGCTTCTACAGTTGAAGAGCTAAATAGTGCAGCAAATCAGACAGTTGAACAGTTTGCCGAATATTGCCAACGAAACCAGCTGATTATAAATCTCCAAAAGACCAACTGCATTAGGTTTAAAATAAAAAATAATTTAATGAAAAGTGACATTACTATTGGCCATATTAATAATAACATTAAACTCCAAAGCTCGGTAAAATTTTTGGGGGTAATTCTTGATGAAAACCTGAGATGGGTAGCACATGTTAGCAATGTGTGTAAAAAATTAAACTTTTATTACTATCGACTGAAGCAGATGAAAAATATATTTGACCAAAAAATGTTGCTGACATTCTACCATGCGTATATTGCATCTACTATCAATTATGCTATTATTATTTGGGGAATGTCGAAAGAGAAAGATCGAATATTTGTCATTCAAAAAAAAATTATAAGGTTAATTTTTAACTTAAAGCGTAGAGAAACTTGTCGACAAATTTTTAAAAGCAATGGTATTCCGACATATTACGCAATTTATGCAATAGATGTGCTTACTTTTATACACAAACTAGCTGCAGTTGATGACAAAAATAAAAACAATAGTACTTACAGTACACGTCCAAAGAATTACAGCATAAAGCATAACACGACTTTTTTTGAAAATAGTGCTACCTATCTTGGATATAAAATGTATTATAATGTCCCAAAACTAATAAGAGATTCCACCGATTTTAATAAAAAGATAAAACATTACATAATTAATATGGTCCCATATTCCATAAACGACTTGTTATCGGATTAATTATTTTAACATTTTCTTTTTAACTATGTAATGACGTTTTGTATCCATTTTATATAATGGCGCAACAAATAAACATTTATTATTATTATTATTATTATTACTCAAATACGGGTATTCACACCTGCGCCGCTGAGCAAAACTAGCCGGTGGCCGCATTGTTGACGGGTTAACTTAGACAGTTCTAAATTCTTTTTATTTCGTCTAATTAACCGTCTCAGTCCCCAGAAAGCAAATGCATTGTACCTATCCAGAAAGCAAATGCATTGTACCTATAGGCTCCAATCTATGTTGAGTCAATATCATTGTCAAATATCATTGTATAAAACTTAACTAGCAGCGTGTTTTAACTGTTTATGACCAGATAAACCGTTTTTTTTCGGGACAAAATATGGGAAGGATGACAAAAAAGAAGAACACACTTTTCCGATATCGTAAAAGAAATTAAAAACTTTCTCTTCCTCCACAAAAGATGGGAGCGGTATCTGGTGTGTTATGAGAACGTGTACTTTTATGCTTTATCGTCGCATGTTCTATAACTGAAAGCTATTGAAACCGTTTATATACTTTTATACTGTGAAAGATAAACACTTTGCATTCCAGTTTTTATATTGTCACGTATGGTTTAATGCACCACTTACAATATTCTTACAATATGATGTGCAGTTTACAGCGGCTCTTCAGGGCACGATTACCAAATTTAAGCCACGTACGTTTTTGGAAATAGGAGCAGGCACTGAAACCAAAATTCATTTTGGTTCGGTAATTAGTTTCAGAACCTAGAATATATTGTTTTCAGTTACGGCTTTGATTTTGTGTGATGATCTACATTCCGTTTGCAGTGTCTCGGTTTCGGTGAGCTGAAATGAATAATTACGATGCGGTTTTTGGGTTCGGTTCACTTATAGTCCGTAAACGCAATACTTCTATTTTGAATTTGATTTCCCCATAACGCTAGCAACAAAAAAAAGGTGTGTCTATTTGTGGACACATGACGGAATCTACACTCCTTACATATTTTGTATTAACGTTTAAAATTTTTTCTATATAAAAAAACCAACAAAATAAATTATTAGTTTTTTAATTTTGTATTTACTAATAAGAAATATAAGAACTAAATTGTTATGTCAAAATTATTATAATGTAATTTTCAAAAAAATGAACAGTGCCGTCTCTAAAAATTCTAATGCCCTTTAATTTGGTGCTATTTGACAGAAAATATAAAAAAAAATAATAAAATAGGTCGAGAGTTTTTAGGTTTGATTTTTAAAATATCAAAATTGAACAATATGATAATCTCGTTTATCGCCCATTTCAGATAAGATAAGATAAAATATTTATTAACTAAAAATAGAATTTTGTACATAATAAGGTAGTATTAAAAACATTTAAAAAAAGTGTTCCGCGTGACCTGCTATCTAAAAATAAAGAAAAGAGAAAAAAAGAGTAAAAATAAAGACAGAATTATACAATTGGGAAAAGCACAGACAGGAAACCCAAACATATTTCAGATATTTTTTTTTTTTTTACTATGAAACGTCAAATTGATATTCTGTTTGATCTAAGTCCGAATTTTATATAATATTTTATATACTATTGGGACACCATTTTAGTATTAAATTAACACAAACTTACACTTTCATGGTGTAAATATAAGGTTTTTATATCTAATGATTGTTTTAAATATTCCTAATAATTAAACATAGTAAAAACTATTTACTTATATTAACTGCATGACAGAACCAAGTTCTGATAGAAAGATACGTGTTCAAACGGCTTAAATGTTTCGTCATCACGGTTAATAGGCTCCTACAAAGTGTGCGATGCTAATTTTGAAAAACGAAGAAAATGTCACAATTTTGGTGAAAGTTTATTTGTTTAAAATGCTTTCTAGATAATAACAAATTATTTATAATAATAATAATAATATAAATCTTTATTCATAAAGATACACATTCGTATATGAATAGCGTCCATCAAGACTGTAATATTGCATTATTTTAGTATATCTTTGGAGATCATAGTTTGTTTGGGATATCAAAAATTTGTTTAAGTCTTTTTTAAATGTTTCCTTATTATTTATTATTTTGATTTGTTTAGGTATGGTATTGTGTATCCGTATTATGGCGTTACGCACTTCCTTGTACGCTGTACATTTTCGGTTTTGAGATAGTTTTCACGTCTTGATTCGAAAATAGATGTAGATGTGATCGGAAGAATTTAATACATTCTAGTATACATAGGTCGTAGACTGGTAAGATATTGAACTTTTTAAAATATTTCGTGACAGCTTGTACGCGGGGGCACACACGCCATGATACGGATACACCGCTTTTGAATAATGAATACATTTTTAGAGTGGGTAGAGTTTACCTAAAAAATCAATCCAAATTGCAAGATTGATTGGAAATGGGCAGAATATATAATTTTTAGATTTTCTTTATCAATGTAGTTTCTCAACATATATATATATATATATATATATATATATATATATATATTTGATATGTGGCTTTATTTAGTTTAGGAATAATGGAATCTGCGTGAGATTTTCAATGCAGATCCTTGTCTATTGTGATTCCTAAGAATTTTATTTTTGGTTTAATTTCCAAATCTGTACTTAGTAATTTTACCGTTTGAGGGAACTGGAAATATTTTCCAAATGTTATGATTTCTGTTTTGGCTGTTTACATTTATGCTGTTATTAAAAAAACAGGTTTTTAGGGAGTTTACGCAAGTGTGCATTTTAGCTTGTAGGGACACATGATCCTTCGCCTCGCACATTACAACCGTGTCATCAGCAAATAGAAGAACAGTTAATTAAGTAGCTTCGCAGACATCGGCTACCGAACCTAAAGTGGTGAACCAGCCTGATGACAGCCACATTTCCGCTCACCCAAAGGTACCGGTGATGAAAATGATACGCCGATGGGTAATACCCAATGATTGACGGGTTCGTCGGCATGCGTTTGAAAAAATTAAACTTGTTTTGTTTTTGTAGTTTTGTCAAATTTCTGCAGAGACGGATACATGCTTTCATTCAGGAAAAGGGGGGATTGATCGGTGGTTTTATAAAGAATAATCGATTGTAAATTGTGCAGATATTCAAAATTTCGAACTAAATCAGAGAAAATGGTTAAATTCTATCCTACCCCTATCGCTCCCTGCATCCGCGTCTAGTTTTTGGAGAATGAAATTTATGTGTATGATGTCAAAACTTCATCATGCGGTAGTACACAAAGTGACGCGTACGACTTCGGCTCCGGTATTCGGGATTGGCACAAAAGTCCCGTATTCGTTATCTTAGCAGTTCTGTCGACAAAAAATTGTTTTGCCCTTTTAAGGTTATTAGTCTACTACCATATAAGTAATAACGCTATCACACGCTAGCGAATTATCTACTTACGGTCGTCAGATAGGTGGAGAATCGCGTCAGGGTATACATATGAACTGCACGAGAACGCATAAAGAATCCCAAACAAAAAATATAGTGTATACAAGTAACATAATGTTATTCTGAATAATTGTATTAAGGTTTGATGAATACCCATGTCAGAAGAAGGATAATTTTCACATAGACTTCAATATGTTTGACCTTAAATCTTCTTTGACGGATTGTCGACCTCAAAAAATATTAGGTGCACCTTTGTGAAGTAATTTCAAATATATATTACCAATTATTAGGACATACATCATTGACACTAGTTTTACTCAAGCATTAAATAATGTAGCCGCAGATGTTATGAACTCAAACGAATTGATTGAATTAAAAGTAGGGACACTCTTTGATTTAACTCTAGACAACGTAAGGCTACGGTACGGTAAGTAAAAAGGAAGTACATTTAAAGAATTTAATGCAAGAAGACGAAATTCAATGAGCATATTTCTAGATTAATGAAGGTGTAAAGGCGACTGTCACCGAGGCCTCAATCAACTTTATTGAAAATTGGAATATGATCACAGTAAACAAAGATATACTAACGATGGTTTAGTAAACGGTGCAACTGTTATTTTAATGCAAATTTATTACGAAATTTAAGATCTTCGTATATGGTGGTGTTGATCCACAGTAAAGGAAGAAAATTATTTGTGCACATAGCAATATTCGAAAAGGAATTTTTTTAATTTGTAATTGAATTAATATTTTAATGTGTTTGTGATGTTTAAAATTGTATTAATTTATAAAAATGATCATGTATACTATTTGAGCAATTTACCACCATTCGACCAGCTTAAGGTCCTGACGATGAAAATAAATTTTTTGAAACGTTGGCCATAGCGAAACTTTGGTAAAGCTTATTTATTTATTGATTCTCAACCAAATCTTCCTTTACTGCAAAATTTAAGATGTTTCACACATTTTATGATATCAGTTTCCAGTTTTCAGATGCGAAGAAAATGTAATAAAGATCGGAGATCAATAAAACAATGCTTTTGACAATCGATTTCTCAAGAAAATTCAGAAATTCGCATGTAGAGCGAAAAAGTTAACTGTAGTTCCTGTGGATGGAATTACAAATATTGTACATAAAAGCCTAGGAACTACTTAAAAATGTGCGGCAATACACCTCAAATCAGGTTTGCCATAAAATGCTATTTATGTAGGATGTAGTCGAGCAACTTCCCTAAGCTGTTTGTGCATTGCAGGAAACTTTAAAAGTCCAAAGTCCCCAGCAGACACAGATAATAAAATTAAAAGTTTAGCTTTATAACCAGCAAACTTGTTTTTATTACAGAGACGCACAGAAAATTTTCAAATTATGTTTCACAATGCATGAAGTTTAAATAAACATTTTAACTAGACTGCAGAAGCTACTCAGATATTTAACTTTTTATTTATGAAAATCACGAAAATAATAACATTGTAAATTTTTTTTTTTTTTTAAGAATAGATCACGTTAATCGTAAATTTGAACGTTTATTAATTTTCTAGTAGGCTTAGTTTGTATTTAATTTTTACCGATTTTCATGAAAACCATACGTAAAAACAATTTACTCCGTTGATATCAAGAGTGTATTGGTATATTTCCAGAATGCCGTTTTCTGAAAATTTCGTAGGATTAGCTAGATAACCGATATCCAAAATTAAAAATCCTATCTAAAACGGTCAAAAGGAGTATATTTTGAAAATTCTAAATTTAAAAGGTTGTATCTCCAAACAAAAAAAATACAAAGAAATATGGCAAATTATTTTTTGTATGAAATTTCAGAATCAGCAATAAAAAGTGGTTTATAATCCCACTATCCAGAAAATCTTTTGAAAGTGGTATAGGTACAAAGTTCTTTAATCGTTCGATAGTTCGTTCGCGTTTACGGAAGGCTAATAGGCAAGTTTATATCGAAAATGAGGACGTTTATGAAAAAAAATGTTCCAGACACAATTTCTTACGATCGATCTGCTCTACAACTGGAGGATATTTTCAATTATACAGTCTATCCCATTCAAACGTGTCAGATCACAGTTTGTGTTAAACAGTTGTAATTTTGTGATAGCAACTAAGGTTGCATAATGTATTTACCTAATTATTATGTAATAAGATACAATTTAGTACGATACTTTTATAATGCTGTAGAATTGAATTCATTAGACTATAAACTGTCAATGAATGAAAATAAAATATATAATTTGGAAGTAAAGAATATAATTTATTATCACTACATTACAACAGTGTACCTTGTTTTTTTTATATATAAAAGAGTTTTATTGTCGTAATATAAAACAAAAATACATTAGTTTACATGGCGGTTCCAGTTAAACACTTTTACCTGCGAACATTTTTTTTTGACAACAATGGGTGCTACAGAAAAAATAATTTTTTATAATGTGGAAAAAAATACATTAAAAAACCTATTCATAATAATATTAAAATGTGAATTTTGCCTTTTGATTGCATCTATACAGTGGACCAACATCAGATTTAAAGATGTTCTATAGTATGTTACCTAGTTTTTATTTGCTTTTTGAATTTTTAGCCAATTGTCAAGAGTAAGGGAAGTCATGCTCCACAATAGAGGGCTTTTTTTAAATTTTTCCCTCAATAAAAATTATAATTATTGTATATTAATATTAATTCTTGTAATATTAAGACGTAGAATTATAGACCTAGGGTCTGGAATCTACATGTGTAACTTTTCTGTTCTTTTTTTTTTTAACTAATGACAATAAAGAATCCCTTTATTAGTGTATTTGCCATATGGCAACATACACTATTGGCGTCGGTCGGATGGCGGGACCTAGGGGTCGGACCAAAATTTCTCGACGTTTCATAACCTTCTAAACACTTTGGCACCATTTTTAAAAATGTTTATATATATATGTATATATATATTTATATATATATATATATATATATATATATATATATATATATATAAGCGTATATATATATATATATGTGTGCGGGCAATAACTTTCGAAAGAGTTAATTGATTTTAACGAAATTTGGCCCACGTATTGAAATCCATCACCGCAAGAAGCCTATTTAAAATGGGCGTAATCGGGGCATTTTAAGGGTAGTTTTTAGGGGTTGAAAAATGTTTTTGGGTCCCAAAATACCGAAAAAATTCACAGAATCGTTTCAAAATTGACATTTAACCCGTTAGTAGCAATTAAAAAGTGTCCCTAAAATTTTAATAAAATCGGCCCGACAGGACCGGACTTACACATTTTTTGAAAACACTAATTTGCAGATAGTGACTTATTTATTGAAGGGTGTCTTTAATTCGGTGTAGACGTTAGATTGATAATAATATTGCAATAAAGAAAAAAAATGTTATTTTAAGGGGTGTATTAAGGAGTTAAATTTTTTATTTTGCCCAAAAACAAACTTAATTTCACATAATAAAAGTATAAAACCACACGGCCCTATACAAGCAAATACACTATATTGTCGGCAGGGTTTTGGCACTGCGACCCGGGTTTTTATTATTACTATTAAAGTCATGCTCGAAAATTTACCGGTTTTTGAGATAAGCTTTTTTCGAAATTTGGCGTATGCAGACCTTTATCTAGAATTCGACATAGCCAAAGTCTTGGATATCCCGAAAGACAGATGGGCAAGCGTTATAATAATAATAATAATTTTTTTGTATTGGTTACACCATATGGTCAAATACAAGTCATGTTTCTAAATTAAATCTGAACCGCATTATTTAAAAAGTAGTAACATGTCTCTTTAAAAAAAACATTTTAATAGTTTTTTTTTGCATTTTGCTATAGGCAACTCTTTTGTGTCAACTGACAATTTATTGAAAAATTGTAATCCAATATAGTTTGGACCATACCTTGTATGTGTTGAATTTTTATGTCTCGTGTCATGTTCATGTACACTTGATTGTTTAATAAATGCACCAAAAGTTTTTTTTTTAACATATAACAAACATGCGTATATGTTTTGGTCGTAGAAGGTTTAAATTCAGACAATTGTATTATAATGGAACAATTAATATATCATATTACTCACTTTTTTATCTATCTTAAATCACGGATTTTGATTGGTAAATGTAACGGGGTTGGTGTTGTGCTGAAATTGTCATTTTAAAATATTTGTTTATTCAACACAAAAAAAATTTGATTATTTTGAAGTAAGCCTTTTCATGAGAGCAGATATATAGGAAATCAATTCGGTATGAAATTCCTGTATTCACAGTCGAAGAAATACTAAAACCTTTGGGGAATATAAAGTTGTTGTATATAAGCATACATAGTATGCATGTAAGTTTAACTTCAAAGTGACCTTTCAGTCAGAAAAAAAGAGAAAGGGAATGAAAAGTCTTATCCGATATCCCCTTTCTGTAGCTCGGACGATCGGAACAGTTTCCTGTATGGTATGGGCAAACAGGCATTAAGAAATGGCTTCAGAACATACAAAGTGAACAAGATATGAAAGGAAAAAGCAAACAGGACAACACAACGTACGTATACATGTCGTCACCTAAAGGCCATAAGTGAGTAACTACGGTGGCCAGTCTATTATTCATTGTAGAGTGCAGAACAACAGTCATCCAGAGATACTTTGAAAACAAAAAAAAACTGGTCAAGTGCTAGTCGGATTTTGACTGTTTAGTATTAATTAGTCTAAGATCCCGACATAGATCGACCTTCTCCACTTAAATATATATTCCATACAATATACTGTATAAATAAACATAACGTGATACGGTTGTCGCCCCACATATCCTGGGAAGGTTATTTTTAATTAAAAATTATTTAATTTAATTTTTTTCAATAGTTACAGTCATCTTTTTTCTTGAAAAATTTAGTAACAAAAAAGAGTAAAAGACGTAGAGGAAAAGCCAAAGTAAGGTTGCCTACCCTTTTCGTGGCCGTAATACCGAGTTTCCAGGTGTAAACAGGTATTTACCCTCATCTTTTTTCCTAATCAAATATATATGAAAATGTAGGTAATTTTATTCCAAACGCTGTGGTGTCGGGCTTTTGAAAAAGCTGGCAGTTTTTAGGGTTGTCGCGATTTAAAGTCTCATTCTGAATAGCAGAGTAAGAGAGTAGGGCGCAACTGAGGAGCACTGCATGTTCTACTGTGTGTGACAGAGAAGGGCGCAGACCAGCTGAATAACTCTTTGGATTAAAACAATTCGAAACAGTTATTTGTAATTGTACAATAAAATATATTCTTTTTTATAGCAACAAATGTATTAATTGTTTTCTAATATATTTGTTTTTTTTAACTCTATTTTATAAATAATAGTAAATTCAGATCCACAAGGGACCATAAAATTATTTTTATGGAATTTTATCTACAAACATTCTACCTATTATATGAAACCCATTCTCCATTTTTCTACAATTTTTTTGCTTGCCTTCAACACCGTGAAGACCGTGTTTTTTGATGACGTCTCCAAGAGGTTTATTCATTTCCCTATCCGTTATTGTGATTGTAGAGAGAGATTTTATTCTGGAGTCGGAACCAACTGAACAGTCGGAAATTTCCTGTTAAACTCAGCGAATTTTTGAATATGAAGTGTGTCAGAGAAACAACGTTACATTCGTCTTTGACCGTTTCAATTAAATAGGCGATTGTTTTAATTTTATGGTAATTAAGGAAAATTTCTCCTCTTTTTTGGTAAGCTTTCGTCTGAAATTTGGTTTCGGCAACTTCTGTAATCATTTCGAACAATGCGTTACAATCTTTGTATTTTTGTATGTGGTTTTCCACGATCTTGCTACTTGTCAAGTCAGCCAATGAAATTTGGAAAAGGCTGTCGAGTGCACACGTGTTGATCATAGATAACTTGGCCTTTTTTAATGTAACAAGACCTAAACTAGAATCGATTCCATTCTTCATTATCGGCAAGATTACGTCGAACAATTCTTGATAACTTTTAGATACCTAGTAAGAGCATTTTGTTTTTTTTAACTCAGGTTTCTCCAGTTCTCAACTTAATTTAAAGCATTTTTTTCGTTCCTTGAAGAGTTATCAAAGCATTTATTGCACAGTTGTCTTTCACCATAACCCTCCTCTTCATTTCCAATAGCAACAGAACAATCTAGTAACAAATGGTTGTTTGCATCGCATGAAATACATTTATGAGCACCAGTACCGTAGTTTCCATTGCGACATGTCAAACGTGTTAACGCTTCTTCACAATTACGTTGCGATTCCAAATCTTTCATGGGGCTTCTTTCAGTAGAAAGATGTGATTGTTCCAAGGATCCATCGGTCAGGTTTTCTTTATCTGCGTCGAGGTCATCATCATAATTATCAGGTGTTTCTGAGCGTTTTCTTTTTTTCTCAAGCTTGTCTGTATATTTTGCCACTTGTTCTGCATTTTTGGATTTGTTTGAACTTTCAATTAATTTCAATTTTCCGTTGAAATATTTTATCAGATTTTCCACTGCTAAATCAACGCGCGTCGTGTCTGATACAGTTCCTGTTTTGATGGTTTTTAATTCACTCTCAACAGGAGCACTGCTTGCTGGTATTCTTCCAAATCCAAAAGCATCACGACAAATGCAGAACCACAGAGGATTCGTTCTCAGCTGATTTTGAAATCGAACTGCAAATTTCGGATATAGTCCCGGTTCAAATCATCGCCTCCCTCTGTAACTAGTATTTCCATCGACCTCTTCTCTCATCTCTTCTGATCAATGCAATAATGCAATATCTGATTCCATTTCAAAATCTTCTAGAATTACTTCTTCTGGTTCCGAATCATTTTTTTCTTCTTTTTGCAGAGTTTTCTTAACAGTTTTCGGATGTTTTTTTCTGAATTAAACTTTTTAGGAATTCCAATGACAGTTGAACAGATGTTGCTCCACTGCTTGCAGTTTCACTAAGTGAAATCAAGAGAAGAGATTTTATAATGCGGTCAGCATCTACTTTGCTTTGGCATAAAATAAGTTGGCCGATAGCATACATGCAAAAATTTTTTAACTTTCTTTTTTCGTTTTGAGAGCAACTGATCAATTTTTTAAATAATGTGCATTATCAATTCTGATGTAGCTCTTTGGTAAAATTCCTGAGATACAAACTTCTGCGTATGTTTCAACGTGTTCCTGTCCTGTGAAAGTCCAGCAACAAGCATTATGTAGAGCCTTAGACGAATCACAAATCTGTAAAGAAGCATTTCAACTATTTGAAAGTCCAACTGTCGTTAATTTTCCGTGGTTTTTTATTTATAATATTTATTTAGTACGCTATTTTCTGTTTTTATTACTGTTGTCATCCAGCTGCTAAAATACAGATGCATTTTTTTCGGTTTCCACACCAATTGGTAAATTGGCGCGGATATTCCAAATGGAGATTTCAAACGAATTTTCCAAATTATTAGACAACCCGAGGAGTTTCGGAACTTTTTATTTCTCCTTTGGTGTTTTTTTTTCTACATTTCCTTTTGGTATACCAAGTCTCAAAAGTTTTCAGAATATCCAATAATTTGGTTTTTGGAAATTCAATTTGAAAAATAATTTGTATGTCCACTTGCATTTTCTATGTTAATTTAGCAATTGGTTCTCCAAGTGGAAATAAAAAAAAAAAGAAATACTGCGGTTATGATTTGGTGCAATAGCGCTGAGTGACGGATTCGTTGAATTCGTCGAGTCGTTCGATTGTTGTGGGTTCGATGTTTGTTAACGAATTAATAAGGTCCATTGTGTCGAAGTCGACTGATTCGAGTCGAACATTTTAAAAAAAATAGATTTGAGGGTATTTCGCGTTTTTTATTGTTTTTTCAGAATTGTGGGCATATGTGGTTGGAAATCTCAGTAGCATATTTCATGCCCTCAACCTGAATCTATTGAGGCCGCTTCCCAGTGTCCTGGCACCCTTATCTTATTAATAAATATATAATAATAAATTCTTATCAGTCAGTATGATACGTACGATATTTTAGATCTAAAAATTTACAGTATATTCCGTTCTTTTAAACAATTATTTTGTGTATTGTCCCTTGTGTCTTATGGTAAGTGGTCGGGTTTTTTCACAGGCGTTTGTCTGTGTGTTTTTGTATCGAAACATTTTATAACTGATTGGATTAGTCTAAACATGTATTTGACGTTTAATGTTTTGTTAAATATTACCCACGACCTCGCGCCGCTGATTGCAATTGCTGGTTGCAATTGGGGTGGGTTGAATTAAAAAATTTCCTAAATCTGAACTTTTCGTCACAGTACACAGAGAAATGAGCTTACCCACCATCTCTCCGAGGTAACTGTCTAACGCGCAGCTGCTGTTCTACGTCCTTCTCTATCGCATATATCAGTTGCAGTGTTCTCAGTCTCAAATGACGACAAACGATGAGGGTAAATTAATAATACTTTCTGATTCATCTGTGCCATACATAACATTTTTTGTGATCTTATTTGCTTTTTTGGGGGATTGAGTAGAAGCCATCCTGGTGATGCGCTGACTTTTGTGGCACAGCTTGATTTTTCTTGTACGTTAATTGTCTGAGATCGTAATACACGTTTTATAGACATTGTTTCTTGATTATTAACTTTGTCCTTGTTTATAAAATTATTTTTGGTTTTCGTAATTTCACATTGAATTTGATTCATTTTATTATAATGTCAAGCAAATTTATTTTCTAAAAATTTTTTAACAGTGTCAGAAATGATATTCATAATTAAATTTTTGAAACTTTCAAAAATTAGAATCTCACTCCTAGCCGCATTTAAGGATTTAGAAAGTTCACTCATTGTTAGGTAGGTGCGGTGAGATGTTTTGGAAAACCATAATTACGTAATTAAATGTATTTTTAGAAGATTTGGAAATATTAAATTCATTGCCTAAAATATTATTTTTGTTGTTTTTAGTAATTAAATTGTTCAATTTTTTATTTAGTATATTTAACTTTCGGGTACCTAATGTCATCAAAAAATTTTTGATCTTATAACTGAAATTGTCCTAAATTAGTGGATGTAAAATGTTACTTAATTCCAGATGTAAATTATATAAGTCGTAACTGACTCTTTCAACTATTATGTATTTAGACTTGATTTCTTGGTGAAGCCAAAATTTTTGAGTATTAATCATCACTTTTTTTAAGACAGGATTAGTATGTAATAAATACGAATTAAATCTTACATTCTTCTTAATGAAATTAGGTATAATACCTTTTCTTTTGCACTCATTTAGGAACCAAATGTCCAGTTGTAAAATTCTTTTTTTCTTTGATGTTTGTAGAAATTTGTACCGTAAATTCTGCTGGTTGGCAGTAGACACATTGTTAGGTAGGTACGGTGAGTTGTTTTGGAAAAACATAATTACGTTTACTTTTGGAATGGGTCTTCCCACTATCTCGTAATTAAGTTCACTCATATTGATTAATTCACTTTTGTTAGAATTGTGGTCATTAGCAGCACCCGATTTAGCGGTTGGTACCATTATAAAACTTTAAAACTATTTATTAAAATCAAAATTAATATCACATATAACAAAACACACTTTCACGATCACACAACTAAGGAATAAGGAGTAAAGAATCTACGTAAGATTAGTATTTATTGAAAACACGATATTTTACCTTAATACACAAGAAAAAAATCTGTACATTGAAACCTTTTAGTGCTATAATCTAATTACCTAATGGATTTTGTCAATTACCACATTTCTTATATTGATTACAATTGCTTGCTTGCTTACTTTCTATTAGACTTCTGCCCCATTTAAGTGACTGTGCACATTGGGCCCGCGCAGCTTAAGCGGAACCAGTCCCGCACTTAAATCGAGCCGGACAGTGAGACTGTGCACCAGCAAATTCCATGCGTTACTCGGCGCGCGAGATTAAGTACCGCGCGTACTGAAACGACTCGGATCGGTATGATTGACATGAAGGCGTATACGGCGTACCGAATCGGCAAATTCCGAGTTTTCAGCAGCTCGGTACAGACGTTGAACAATTTTAAAAATATAAATTGAAAAAAATAAGTTCCAGTACATTAGAATCAGGCGAAGATGTTATGATTGCATTAGTATGCATAAAAATAGAATATTAACATTCTTGATTCATGACAGTAATCTTAGAAGAGAAACCTGTAAAGAGTTTTACCACTTAATATCCTGATTTTTTTGGAGATGTATAAAAGTTCTTTAAATATTGTTTGTATTTTCGAGTGTCTTAATTTGATAATTTGTTGTACCAATATACTCCATGTAGATAAAACTCTTGTTATAATCTGATCCACTTCCCGGTTTCCGATTGAGCTGAAATTTTGCACCCATCTTTGGTTCTGAATTGGTATTAAATAATATGACCGCAAGAATCCAGTTAGCAGTGTGACTTCATTCCAAATCCAAAATGGCGGCCGACACAAAATGGTTGGTCATTTAATTCTTTATAACCCCTTTGATATGGGTATTAAATGAGAGGGAAGGACAATGAGAATACAGTAAAACATATAACGTCATTTTAAATCCAATATGTCGGCCAAAACAAAATGGCGGATTACCTTTTTCTTAAAACCCCCCTTGATATTGGTATTGAATGAAACAATATAACAAGTAGAACAAAATTGTGAGACGTTGTTTAAAATCCTATATGGCAGCAAAATTTAAAAATAAAATATTAAATAAAAAACTCTTATAGAGACGAGCTTTTTATTGCAGTGTACTAAAAAGAATAAAAATAATTTTTAATAATTATAAAATTATAAAAGCGTGGGTTTGTAAGCTCACGGCTCACGCTTTTATAATTATCAACTTAAATTAACAAAAATTATTTTTATTCTTTTTACTACACTGCAATAAAAGCTTGGCTTTATATTTTTATCAAAACAATTTCTACATTTTTTAAAAATAATTCCCACCAAAAATGTATAATGTTAACTCTAATATTGAATACATAAATTTGAATATAATTAAAAAAACCCGGGTCGCAGTGCCAAAACCCTGCCGACAATATAGTGTATTTGCTTATACAGGCAGTGTGGCTTTATTACGCGAACTTAAGTTGGTTTTTGGGCAAAATTAAAAATTTGACTCCTTAATACACCCCTTAAAATAACTTTTTTTTTTCTTAATTGCAATATTATTATCAATCTAACGTCTACACCGAATTAAATACACCCTTCAATAAATAAGTCACTATCTACAAATTGGTGTTTTCAAAAAATGTGTAAGTCCGGTCCTGTTGGGCCGATTTTATTAAAATTTTAGGGACACTTTTTAATTGCTACTAACGGGTTAAATGTCAATTTTGAAAGGATTCTGAGAATTTTTTCGGTATTTTGGGGCCCAAAAACTTTTTTCAACCCCTAAAAACTACCCTTAAAATGCCCCGATTACGCCCATTTTAAATAGGCTTCTTGCGGTGATGGATTTCAACACGTGGGCCAAATTTCGTTAAAATCAATTAACTCTTTCGAAAGTTATTGCCCGCACATATATATATATATATATATATATATATATATATATATACACACATATATATATATAAACATTTTTAAAAATGGTGCCAAAGTGTTTAGGAGGTTATGAAACGTCGAGAAATTTTGGTCCGCCACTAGGTCCCGCCATCCGACCGATGCCATATGGCAAATACACTAATAATAATGCAATGATTTATTAAAAAAAAAGATTTAAGTAAATTTGTAATTAATTTAGGAAAAATTAGTGCATGTCACGTGAGACATCAGACAAACGTACAATGTAACTGTCGGAGCGTGGCAAGTGGAACGGGATACTGTCAGCCGGGCCCGGGTCGGAAAATGAATGTGTAATTGATGGTGGTGACTGGTCGGCCGAGCGCTGAGCACTGAGCATCCGCCAACGACTAACATTGCACTGGCGACATATTGTGCAATACACACAGGGCAATGTGCCCTCATATAATAGCGAGTAGCCGTGGGTCAATACATAATAGCCAATACCGATGCCAATGTTTGGTGTGCAATACTATGGAATGGACGTAGTAAGTACACAGCTGCTGTAACATTGCACACTGTGAAAATTACCATTGACCCAGTATTAAATAAGTAGATACATAAATTTAAATTAAACACGAACAAAAGCGATTTGATGCCACTGTTCTTTTTTAACTGTTATTATTATTTGAATAGAAGGATAACAAGTGGGAATACGGAACTAATTTGAGAGTTAACAGTGTTGGATCACTTTCACACAGTTTGAGCTGCGACCCAGCGGTAAGAGGCGAGGTAGGCAAAAGACACATTGTGAGTGTGACCTTCTTTAGCTGTCTCGCTCAAATCATCCGCACGTTTTAATTGTTGGCTGGTGCCAACTACAAGGCTAAAAAATATTATTGCAAGAGTGCCGCTGTCAATTGATTACTCTAATTTTTGGAAATATTTTGAAGATTAAAAAAACTTTTCCGAAAAAGGAAGAGTCACTTTAGGTTTGTGATGGAACAGTTTTGTGAAATAAGTACGAATATGGTCGTAGTGTGAAATTGAAAACGTGTGTTTTTTTGGCACGACTTTTTGCCAACTTTTTTCTAGTAAATCGTACATAAATTACAAAAGTAGTTCATTAGAGACCTAGATTTGTTCTTTATCTTCCTTATAGAGAAAGAATTTTTTGCAGAATGTTGACGAATATGTCTACAATTAGTTGACAGCCGAAGCTCTATTTTTGGCTAAAATTCAGAGCGTTCCGAAAGCCTTAACGTATGTAACAATAGTTTTGAAAAAAATCGTCGAGTCGGTGACCCATTAAAAGAAAAAAATCTAATCGCAGTGCCAAAACCCTGCCAATTATATAGTGCATAAGGTTTCGGACGATAAGTCCATCCTCAGGATTATTGTTGTGCTAAGTGCCGAGTGAAAAGTCAGTGCAAATTATGCAATATAATTTTATAAGTAATAATAATATATTCTTTTCCTGTCTTTCGCATATTTTTACGTTCAGCTCTGTCTATTAGGGATTTTCTTTGAAACATTAAATTTATTGATATAATTTTCTGCACCACTCTTCTTTTCTACTCTTATGTTGTCTTCAGATATGAGATATTCACATAATTAAACTGCTTAGCGCACTGTGCTGATATTTTTCAAGATTATAAACTAGACCACGGTCAATATCGTCACTATAATCAAAGCCAAAAAATTCTTCTTCGCCTTTATTAGCAACAAAAAATTATATTTTTAATATATTGCTTGTTTTTATACACATATTTTAACTCTACTACTTCCTCCTGATTTCTTCTATCGCAATCTTTATGGCCTTCTGCCAGTGCCGTTCGGGATAACGGATTCGAGGTCCGTTTCCGCATATTCGAGCGACCGTGCGTCTGCAAACACACTCATCAAGCTGACAGATATTTATGTTGAACGAATGACATAAACGAATTGACAATGACATCATATTTCCGTATATATTATGTTTTTAATATACGCAGGGCGAAACACGTGTGCACACAAAACAAAACTAAAAACAAGTTTAATTTGAATTAATGTTTGGTTTAACATATGGCGGTACGATTTGTATGTATTTTTAAAAATCAACAAAATTGTTGGAAATAAATGCTTTTTACTAAACTTCTACATCTCATCTGTCAACACAATGAAAAAGTTTTTTGCTGTATGCATGTAGGCATATTTTAATAGGTAGCTTTAATAAATCGTTTCCCTGTTAAACAAATTAAAAAAGTTTTTTTTTATAAAATGTTAATTCGGTAACTAACTCATCTGAACCATGCACTAAATGTTTCGACTTGTTCTTCACATATTGTGAATTTTATTTAGTGTGGTTATGCATATTATTTTAATTAAATAATAAAATGATAAATTACGTGCAGTAATAACATAAATTTAAATTATAATTACGTATTAAAAAGTAAAAATAAACTTTATAGATACAAAATGTCAACTATCGAAAAAATGTGGAGCATTATTTATAGCGCGGTTTCACACAAGCATTCTATATTTTAAATCTATGGACATTTATATTAGTGAAATGTATTAACTAGATATGTGTAAAATTCTGGATTGAATTTTAAGTGGGATCTTAAATTCAAAAATTAACAACATTTTTTTCAACTTATTAGGAAAAAAACTAAGGGCATTAACTTTAGTAGCGTTTTTTAAATGTATTAGACTGCTCCTGCATGTATGAAAACTGTAGCCTATTTAAAATGGGCCGAACCGGACCATTTTAAGGAGTGTGTTTAGGAACTGAAAATTGCTTTGAGGCCCAAAACTACCGAAAATATTCGAGGAATAGATTCAAAATTGAAATTTATCCTTTTGGTATCAATTAAAAGGTGCTTTTAAAATGTCTATAAAATCGGATCCACAAGACCGGACTTATAAATTTTATGAAAACATTTGTTTGCCGATAGAGTTATATTTTTATTGGAGGCTGTATATAATATGATAATTTTGTGCAGATAATGAAATGATAAAACTGAGATAAAATATTAAAATTAAGGGGTTAAATTGTTTATTTTGTCCAAAAATAAACATAAATTCATTGTCACACTGCCAGTATTAGCAAATACACTATATTGTCGGCAGTGTTTTGGCACTGCAATCCCGGTTTTTTATACTAAACGTCTTAATTTTCTAATCTCTTTGTTTTAATTTCTAGAGTAGTTATTATTTTATAGGCGACGCAAGTATATAGGAAAATTTGGAGGAAAACTTGCGGTAAAACGGAAAATACCGTGAATAATCTGGTCAAAATATTTGTATTATGAAATACAAAGATTTCCAAAAAATTTAATCGATATTCAATAAATATTTTTATCACAGCACACGATCTTGCAACCATGCGTATAAAATCGGTGGAAAAACTGTTCTAGTAATTAAAATAAAATTATCAGAATCGATAGATCAATAGGGTTCAAATAAGAACACAAAATATTATCCAGATTGAATAATTATTTGTAAAACGGCAGATATTTCTTTTCGGAGAAAAACTTGTTTTCAAGTGGAAAATAATGGTTAGTAGATAAAGTGTCCAATGTTTTTTGTCGCAAAATAAATGTATTTAAAACAAAAAATTGTTCTAAACACATTTATTTCGCAATAAAAAAATATGAAATTTTGCATAATTATTACGCAAAATTTTACTAATATTTAATAAATATTTTTAACGCATCAAATGATCTTTGCTACGAACGTATCTCTGTTGTGTGTAAAATTCGGGAAAAAACTGCTCTAGAATTGACAATCCAACTTACAAGGTCGAAAATTTCAGAATCATTAGGTCAATACGTCTCAAGTATGCAGGCAAAACTTAATCAAGAGCGAATAAATTATTTGTAAAGCGGGAAATAAACGTGATGCGAGCTTACAAGAAAACTCGGAGGAAAAATGGTATTGTAAAATAAAAATTTTGAGTCCTCCGGTTGAAACGTTTCTGATTTCAAATGTAACATAACAAAGAGGAACTCTTCTTGAAGATTCAGAATTTTAAGCGATTTTTCAGCTTCACTGACTCGAGTACAATATTGCACCAGAAATTTCTCGTCCTTTGGTGACTGAGGGCATGATACAGCCATGTTTGCATTTTGACCGTTTTATTCTAAACAACATAACCTGCTTATATATTTGTACGCACATAGAATAAAATAATCACAGCGCATAAAGTGCATTGACCAAGTTCTAGCAAAGCCCTTTTCGACTCTCCTCTATCTCCGAGGTTAGTTACGTTACAGAACTGAATTCAACGGGGTTACCATAAATAATCAGTATTCCAAATTTAATACGTCTAGGTAGAACAAAAAGCATTCAATGATTGACTGACTGACTGTCTAATAGATCAGCATAATTTACGACCCGAATGCATCAACCGGTCGTCCGAAAACAACTTACGTCTAGTTGGAGTTAAGGAATACACGAAATGTGATATAGAGAACTATGTGTCTAGACTTTAGATCATAAGTACACGAAGTATGATATATAACTATATTATCTGTCTAGATAATTTTTAAGTAGAATAAGAAAGAATATAACTTCACAAAAAGTATTGAAATGCCACCAAAAACAAATATGAAAAAAGACCAAATTCGATATACAGAACAAGTTGGTTTTCCGACTTAGTCGAATAAAAGAAGTGAGATGTAAGAAAGTGTCAGGTTTTCGTTTGTCTAGTTTCTATGTTTCCGTATGATAAATAAGTGACACGTATATGCAAGCTCGCCAAGTGGAAACGTGCCATCTATTTTTTCAGCAAAGCCCACAAACCTACTTCTTTTTTGTATCGAACTTGGCCTATTTTTCACATTTATGTTTTAGGTGGTATTATTAAGTACACAAAACTGTGCTGTACTTACTGTATAATATGGTTACAGAATCCAATGCGGTCAGCACTTCATGTCTGTCGTCTGATAATAAATTGTACATTGTGACACCTTGCATTACGTAATAAATTAGCACCCGACATCGCTCCACTCTGTCGTCCTGATATCCCCGCTTAGACTCTCAAATTGTTCGTTCCATACAGAACCAAACTTATACACGTAATATGGGGAAAAACTAGGAATAACTGTAGGCTCTAGGTATGTCCAAGTTTTTTTTTTCAAAAAATAAAGATTTTAACATTTCAAAAAATCGGTCAAATGCTAGTTAAACTCGCATAATTAGTATTTCGTGTGTTTCGGTGCTGTAAAAAAATAAACAATTAAAATTGTTTAAAACAATAGGGATGTTGACTATTTTTGGGAGTGTTTTAAATCGTGCATAAGTACCTACTATAGTCACAAATATTTATTATTTTTATTTAAATACGTCTCAAGCTTTAAAAATCATGTATTTTAAATTCCGTTTCAAATTTCGCTCCAAAACGCCAATACTTGTCACGTGACTGCCGTGACGTCATACAATCATAAACGCTGGTAAACTGATGGGGTGATGAAAGGTTTTTTCGTAGTTGTTGCTATAGTTACATTTAATTGGACGGTTTGTCACGGTTGAAATTGCGTAGCTATAAACTATTTCTATCAAATAAATTAAAACCCCAAGATACCGCAACCCGCATTCATGGCGGTTGGAGGTGAATTTTGTTGTGCCGTTTGTGTGAGTACTTTTTTGTGCGAATCGACTCCAATAAAGTGGAGATTGGTGAAATTTTGTGGTTAATTGTCGTATTGTCGAATTTATCGTTATTTTTAATAGTTCCGTCCCGTTCCGGGCCGAACTTTTATACATTTGTGATTTTATGGCCGTGTTGCCATAGTGACCAGATGGTAATAAAGTTTCGTAAATCGAGTGTGCGGATAGAAAAAAAAGTTTGACAGCGATGAGTGTTGAATTGTCGTTAGATATCGATCGTATTATGATTTTCTTGTTATTTTCGTTCAGTCTCGCTTTGACATCTGGTTTATTTTTGTAAGTTTCGTCAACGTCGGGTCCTCGCCCATGATGTCAAGAATTGTGAAATCAAGATCTAATTAAGGAGGCAGAAAATCGTCAGATTACGATTTTTCTTTTTTTTCGTGTGATAGTGTTGCTTCGCAGTAGTGATTCATGTGATATCGCCCCCTTTCACCTACGCAGTTGTCTTTTTATTACAACAAGAAAGACCGTCATTCAATTGGTTCGTGGTCGCCATCTTGCGTTCTCCCACAGCGACCTTGGTCACCTTCAAGATTGGTTCAGCGGATCTGGCGCGGGTAACTACACCTAGCTTTCTAACCTACGGGTAAGAAGTTTCGCTTGAGACATCTAATCATCTTTTCACGGGCTCAGCTAGGTAACTACTAAAACTTTCCTATAATTTTTTTTTTGTGACAGTGATTTTGAAATTACGTAAATCAGTGATAATTTTTCTATCAATATTTCTTATCTGATGGTTAACAAAAAAAAAAAAACACGAACACGCAATAAATTTTTTTTTTTTTTTGTCTCTGGTTAATGCATTATTGTAATATTATTTTAGTAATTTTCTTTTGATATATATATATATATATATATATATATATATATATATATATATTTGAACTTGCGATCGCAACCCATTGTTGTAGCTCGATTGCCCGGCAATAATTTTTCTACTTACGTTGAGGACCACAGTCCAGAATTGTTTATTGAACTAGAGTATTTTAGATATTTTTTTTTTCTCTTTCTCTTATTTGGCAGGTAAAACCGCCATTTTCAATTTACGGCGCAGTCGAGCTACCTTTTATTTTTTAAGTTGATATTGATTTATTGATTTATTATCACTGTAAAATTGTATAATTTACTTGACGTCCGGAATTGGTCCGGACAATTAAATTGGTACTTAATTATTTCGGACTTGTTCTTACTGAGCGAACCCTGTTTTGATCCCCTAGGTGGCCCGAACTACGGGATCGATCTATGAAGGTGAGTCTCCGGCCACGGCGCCCGTAAAATTTCTTTCTAGCATAACATCGACTCCAAAGTTGCTGACTCATCTTTCCCCTATATCATCCCCAAACAGGTAAGGTTCCCAGGTTACGATGACGGGACAATTGTCCCCGTCCACCCACGCCCCTCGCCGCTATTGACCGCTAGCCGTTGCCCTTTTTGTACCTCTCAAAGAACCCGGGTTACAGTTTCCTATAAATAAGAAATGATAAATTACACACTCTAAATATTAACCAAACAATGAAGCCTTTGGACAGCGTGTGATAATGTTTATGACTGAGTGACGTCATGGACTCTGATTCGTTTTCGTTGTCACGTGACTAGAGAGTGATTTAAAACGTTTTATTTATTAAATATTAATTAAATTTCTTACAAAATAAGGAAAAATATTGTGTTTTTTAGTATTTCTAGCATAGAAACTACTACTTAATGTTTGTTTTTATTTGAATACAGTCAACATTTCTATTATATCTAATTTGACGTTTCCTATAACCGGTGTAGGTTCTTAATAGAATAAATGTATATTATTATTAATATGTAATTTATTTGTTTTATTAATTATCTTTTATCTGATAACTGTAACTACCATTTCAAATATGTTAGAAAAAGTGTTTTTAAAATGAAACTAATAATTTTGTTTTACACTTCTACTCGTATGTAATAATGGGTAAACATTTGCTTTCCAAAATCCTGAGAGACTAATAAGTACATTATGAATATATTCAGTGTCCAAGTTAACACAAATAATATCAACACTTTCAGTACTTTCAAAGTTACTGTTTCTTGTCAGACAAAAACATTTGCAATAGGCAGTATAAAGAAAAATCAAAGCATAAATGATTTTAGAGAAAGATATATGTTGAAAGGATTCTAAAAAATGACCTAGTGTTAATGAGTTCGTGATGATATGCGCGCCGACCGGCAAGGCGTCATTCAACGTCGACGGCACGACTTTACATAGTGCGTTTCACCTGCCCGTAAAACAATTGACCGGATCCGTGGCTCCGGTACAAAATGACATTCTTAACACTATGCGAAGCGCAATGCGCAGTGTTCAGTTGTTGATTATTGACGATTATTGCGCAGTTTAAAATTTTTTGAACTTACTGAAATAATGCGTCAGCAGTTTGCGCGCGCACTAAACAACATGGCCAACGTCACGATGACCGTTGACGATGTTGAACTGTTCAAAACGCAACACATTGGCGTCACATTCGACAGTGAGGTCGTGTCACGCAACGTCTTGTGTTTGTTTCGCGCCAATAAAGACGTTGACGCTTTCAACGTCGAACGTCTGAAGTTGTACACACGAGACGTGGCCGAGTCGCGTGCGGTCGACTGCGTCAAAGGCAGCGTCAGCGACAAACTAAAAAAACAACTAATTATAATTATAAACATTGAGATTAATAAGATTTTTAATAAAAATAAAAGTATAAAATACTGCAGTTGGCCATGTAACTGAAACAAAAATCAGATCGATTGACGTTACGCTTTAGTAAATCAAAGACAATATAAACACGTCCTGAAGTAATCACCGTGTCGCTTGAATTTTTGTGAAAAATATAAAAAAGTTCGGAATTGTCAACGATGAAACAAGGTTTTATTAAGGCAACCAGCTTTATTTGCCCCGGATCGATTTGTTGATGTTGGGAGAGTTTCTTGCATCAAGTAAAGACTTTTGCTCATCGGAATTTCGAAATGTGAAAATTTCCATGTACTCGTAAGTATATTATACCTATTATTAATCTTTAGTGCTAAGTATAATTTAACTCACACAACTCTTTTATGACGCTTATGTCATAGGTTATTTTTGATGTTAGTTAACTCGTAGCTTAAGCAAGCCACACTATAAGCTAATATACACCACATCAGTTGTCACTTTTTGTGTTTGTATAAATAAGCTACTAAACTATTTCTTCAGGTCTTCACTAACCATCATATGGGGATGATGCCATAAGTTACGGGCAACTTAAACGTCACGAAAAAAATTGCACTGTGAAATGCAAAATTTGCCCGGAACACAAAGTCCATGCGAAGTTATATGCAGTCACATTGATAGTTGATGAACACGAAGAAAAAGTAACATCCGTTCAGTGCCACGATTGGGTTGCTGCTCAAGGGGGCTGCAAGTATGCCGTAGCACTCATGTGAGTTCGTCGCAGGAGCGCGGAACCGTCCTGCACAGAAGTACAATGTTACTGGTTAAAATCAAAACTATTCAGAGTTGGCACTACTCTGAAATTTTTAACAATAAAGGACTTGTCAAACGGTAGCTGTATCTTACCATCTAATTTCACAGTACTAGAAAAAATTTTAGAAAACGACAGAAAGAGAAAAGTTAGTAACTGTGAGCTCCTGCGGTATGATCCTGGCTATACGTGCAATGACTTACTTAGTGCATCAATGCACCAACTTGTGTTGAAGTATAGAGATAAATGCTCTGACATATTTCAAGATAAAATCAATTTGACTGATAAAATAATAAAAAAAATTGAAAATGAGACCAGAGACCAGTACAAAAATAGCCTCTGATACGAATTAAGATATGGCCGGATTACAGCATCTAGAGCATATGAAGTCAGTCGGTGCCGAAAAAGTGATAGGACACTAATATCTCTTATCATGGGAGAGGGGAAATCCCAGACACCCTAGCCATGAAACGTGGTAGAAGTTTAGAGGGCGAAGTGCCGGAAACGGTTGGTATGAAACTGGGAAAAAAAATTAGGAGTTGTGGACTGATAATATCCAAAGACAACAATACTAGCTGGTTCACTTGATGGCATTTTTCAGGATAACATTGTCGAGATTAAGTGCCCCATAAGTGAAAAAACCTATCTCAATGATATAAAAAATGGGAAACCCACTAACAAATGCTACGCCTAGGTGCCAATGCAAATGTATCTGAGTGGATTAAAAAAGTGTTTATTTTTGCGTGGCCGATCCTAATTACTGTACAAATAAAAACGTAGAAATGTTATGTGTAACGTACGATGACGCTACCACAAATTGTGTGTAGACGCTGATGACCTCAGATCTACAATCAATCAATCAACCACAGATTGTCAACAAAACACCAAAATAATATATTTCCAGAGCAAATGGCGCGATGGCGCAGTAATATTTCCTGTTGAAATATCACAAAAGGCGTAACTTTTTACTTTTGCGGTCCTATCGTGAAAAATGATTATAACTTGTAATCTATATAATATTCGGTGCAGTCACCAAAAATTTGTGAATTATCCATGAATTATGCGGCTGCCGGCTATCCAACAAAGCCCGACCTGTTTAAAACGAAAGAATCACGTTCTCTGTTCCTGTCATTTACGCCTAAAAGCGTACAGTACACGACGTGTCTTTGGCTCTGATAACTCTCGCAAACATATATTATGAGCTTGTGTGCATGTACTATATGCCCCTTGGTCAAGCTGTGACCGTAAAAATATGTTGACAAATTCAATTTTTAAAAAAACAAACGGCTGGAAAATTGGTTATCTTGGCAGTACTATGTCCATGCATGTACATATGATGTGTGTGTGTGCATAGAAAGAGAAAGGACAATGTGTGCGGTGCGATAATAGAAATATGTCAAATACTTCTCCACACAACACCGACTACACAAGGATGCTTTAGAGGCGTGACTCGCATGGTCGCGCACCATAATACTACATCCTGAACAGAACTGGTCAACATTCGTACGAGCAAGTTATGTGCACATAAAATGCCTAAGAGATTTCTTTTATCAACATTTGTTAAAATACCTATCCGTAATAGATGAAGTGCCCACCGTCAGATATCCAAAACGTATCGAGACAGATTTATCTGTGTTAGTATTAGGGTAGACAAATAGAGAGCAACGATAATAATTGTTGTTTTTTATACTGTCGAATTATGGGATACTGACATCACTTTGGGTCATTTTTTAAGAAAAACTTTTTAGGTGCATCATGCACACTTTTCGTGGACAGAATATTGAAGAGGTTAGTGCTGATTGGCAACGACATTATGCCAGGTTTTGTTTTTATATACAAATAAAAAAAGCATGGCACCGGATTTTTTCAGCTAAATACTTTAGCCATGAACTCTGGACACTGGTAATAGAGGAGTGATTGATTTTTCATAGCTTTTTAGAGTGACATTTTGACAAACCTTTCATGGAAACTATGTGAAGAAGCACGAGCTCATATGAAGAAATTAACAGAATCTGCCCACCAAATTGTACATTTATAAGTGCTTGATTACAATTTAACAATTAATTTTAATATTTTAATTGAACTTTGACTCAGTATATCGATATAATTAATAATTCCGTGTGAAAATTATACTGTTTTATTAATTGGCGTCCCATTTGACTCGTGTAAAGCGCATGAACGCCTACACCGTTCGATATTGTCACTAAATACAGATCTCTTATTTTAGGAACTCGTAGTTCTTAGCTAGTGTCTATGAGACCTTTCTCAGAAGGTGTCTGCGTTCTAAAAGAAATCCATGCATACTCCAAACTAACCCCCTTAGGAGTAGAATTTTGAAAAAGCCTCTTAGTGAATGCCTACGTAATAGAAGAAATGTACATTTATATTCCAAATGTCCTCAAAATTAAGGTACGAATATGTATGAAAAAAATTAGAACATATTTTTTTATTAAATATTTAAATTATATTATTTTAATATTATAATTAAGTAAAAAATAAATATTAAAAATTTGCATGAGTACGGCAAATAAGAAAACTTTTGCTAACAGCGCGAATAAACATTTAAATGAGATGGCGAATGAGAATTTTGGCTTTATTCAAGCGAAATTACAGTACGGACTCAAATTATCCTTCCGACATCAGACAAATGGACAAACTACGGACATTGTTAGAGGTATCCATGTTAAATTTTACAAGACGAGTAAAAATAAAAATCCACTGGCATGGAAATTTTTTTTTTAATTTTTTTTACAGTGGAAAACTTAGCAGTTAGCGGGATGTGCACTTTTGGTTTTGCTATTTTAGAATTTAGTGAATGATAAAACAGATTGCACAATTAGTATCAAGATTACCGTGGCTTGTCTATTTCCAGTCTGCCGTTTTTTCCAAATTTTGTAGGATTATAACTTTTATGACTGACATACAAGCAGGAAGAAAAAGACCACTGAAAATAACACGACAGAAAACAAAGACATATTAAGAAAAGTTATAAAAGCGTACAACATTTCACGGTTAATAGTATGTCGACTTGTCTTTTCTTAAAGGTAGATATAACAGTCTAACTGTGTAAGTAGAAAAATTGCTTTTATTGAGTTGAAGCCGAGTGATAAATCATTCAAAAAGAAGAGAAATGGTCAAATGTTTCCGATGACATATATTAATGTAGACCAGGCACAGAAGAATATTGTAATATCAATATAGCTACTTTCTGTTACATTAGGTTCTTATCATAGTCGAACCTCCATCCACTATCAGTGACAGACCACAATATTGCGTTTACTAACTTAATTGATTTAAAATTGGAAAATGTGTACAGCTTTTACATTAAAACATTTTATATTTAGCTGCCCATCCCGGCTCGTTTGGGTGTAAAAAAATAGGCACCTCTTCACGTGTTTCCTTAATACTAACTAGCCGCTACCCGCGGCTCCGCACGCGAATGAGATGTTTTTATAGTGTAAATGAATACATAAGTTTTTAATATTGTTATATTGTATAAATATTGTACACAGTATATTATTAAGACGCATTGTTATCAATTTTTTTTGTTAACAATAAATAAACATATCATATCATGAACCATGGTTTAAAGCACGCTCAGCAGCATTTTTTTTCCTTCCTTTCACTACTGTTAAAAATTTGATACAATTGGGAATCCTTTAAGACTTAATGTATTCCCTAATTGTACCAAATTTTAAACAGTTATTTCTGCAGGAGCTATGAGCATTTAAATATGAAAATGGCATTTTTACTTTGGCAACTGATAACTTGGTTAGCAAAATTGTAAATTCTAAAAATAAAACTTTATAGCGGGAATTACGAACTTTAAAATGCTTTATCTGTAATTTATCTGGAATTTTTAGAGCACATAGACAATGATTCAATCTATATGTGATATATAAAACAGTTCCGTGACTGACAAACAACGCACAGACCAAACCACTGAACCTGCATTCCTATAATGACGTGGATAATCACTAAAAAAGAATGTTTTGAAATTCCATCTCTAAAGGGGTAATCTAGTACATAAAAATGAATATTTCTCATTTGTTCGGAACCAGTCATCTGATTTCGATGAAATGAGTTGCGTGCACGCGCGCGAACGTTTCTAACCCAAAAAAAATTTCTTTTTATTAAATAAATGTAATAAAGTGGAGCTGAAGGCCCCTACTACTGTTGTCACTGCTGAGCGGGATGCAACCCCGCAAGGCAATCCGGTAATACGGTAGAGCGAAAGCTCTGCTAAGTACTATCATTTCTGCTGTATAGAGTGTAGCTCCGGGGAGCATGATTGTCCCAAAGGTTTTACTACTGTTGACGCTGCCGAGCCGGGCAAGATTATGACACGGTTGGGCCGAAGGCCCCACTTATATTGTCGACGTTGATGACTTTAACTGTTGAACGTCTATAATAATCTTCAATCTCTCCTACTACTATTGTCGCTATCATGTTTGAACTCATTCGCGGGTATATAAAATTAATAATTACATTTTTTAATTCTTACGGCTCGTTAAAAATGATAAAAATATTTGGTTTAATTCAAAAACTAGAAAGTGCGAGCTTTAAAAAATTATGTTTTTTTAAAATCCGATCATTTTTCACAATAACATAGCGATTTAAAAATCATAAAACTTTCAAATTTTTTTCCGACCATCTAGTTAAATTGAGACTAATCTTATTATAATTATTTATTTGATCTTTATATGAAATAAAGATGAAGTAAGTAATTAAACTGGTTTATTTCTAATGTATAGCTAATAGACATTAAAACAAAACAATGGTGTCATCGACAACGCAGAGTATTAATTGTTGTCTCAAAAAGATCCAACATTAACATTATAATATGCATAGTTAGGAACTGTTTTTTATGGTTGAATGCAAATCAAATACATGCCATTTAGTTCAACTTGGGACACAAAAAGATTTCGTACATTTTTATATCTTTAATGATGAAAGCATACGTAAAGACGGCACAAACGCTTGTCGAATAGCCTTAAGCTAGATAAACGTTGTGCACAATAAAAATAGAAATAATCTGGGTAATGACAATTTGAGTTTTCTCATTTTAGCATGCATATGTATGCACAGGAAATGCGATGAAGATTAAAGAGTTTTAGACTTTTGCAGTTACAAAGAGATTGTACGGAAGAGGACATGGCCGGCATGCTTGCATTACATGTACAATTTTTATAACCGTACTGTGCGCATCGGCAAGGTTTCCTTGGAACGCGAATATAGCTGTTGCACCGGTATGGTATATGGTATATTATGTGGAAGCAACACAAAGAGTTGTTCCGTTCTGTACTTTCTACTCTTCCGTCTATTAACATTATATTATATATTATGCATGTGTGCGCATCGTCTCTTCCTCGTCGCTAATTGCAAATGAGTTTCAGCCAAATTCCGTGCGCTTGAATATTAATAGATAAACGCCAGAAACATAATTTTGATACAGAGATCATGACAAGCATTTTAACGTTTATCCTGTGGTCGTAATGTTGTGTGGCGGTTGATATTTTGTTCCTGAATCATGCTTGCTTTGGTAATATCTAGGTACAAGGTAGAGACGTTCGATATATACATATATATGGTATGTAAACAATTTATAGTAATAGCCGGATGGGATTCGTGCATATTGCCACAGTAGGAGTAACTTGTGTATAGTTAGTTATAATTCACTAATTTTAATGTACAACATGCACGCCTAAAGGAATTTAGTGAGGTATGTAAATTTATTGCCGTGACGTTAACGAATATGGGTGAAATGTTTAATATTATCATACATTATTCACGACTATAGGATCTACATGTGTATTTAGAAACCATTAACGTTCAACTTTATCTTCAACATCATTAATTTCAACTTTGAACTCAACATTATCTATGTATGTTCATGGAAATACAGCAGTGTACTTAATTAAAACTAAGAAAATGTTCAATAAGTGAAAATGTATGTAATGTAATCAGAAACCGGATAAGTAGAACGTAGTAGAAAACAGCACAGAATTGCGCTACTTTTTACTCAACTACGAATTTTTTTAGCGGCTATATTTGGTATGTATGATGACAAATTTCGGCGGAAGTGAAACGTTAACTGGCTGGCTCAGCGGTGCTGGGTCTTGGTTTGAAATATGAATGTTTAACGTTCTGGATGAAAAAATAAGGCAAATACACACATTGATACGGGGGACTAAGCTACTGTCAGCTGGGGTTCGGTACTTGCTAGACTTGGGTAGTTCGCGAACTGCCTAGGTGGGAAGAACGCTCCTTTAGAAAGTAAAATATATAACCTTCAGCATCTGCGTCTAAACGTCCATCACCGATTTTCAATAGCGTCTCTGCATAATGTGCCGAATCTACGTCATTATGAAGATGCACTCTCATATTTTGCAACTTCGCCCATAAGCTTGATGATTTAATACAGGCTCTGATTTCATCTGCCGGTGCACCCCTCTGGATTACTTACTGGGAGAGCTTGTCGAAAATCACCAGCCAATAAAACGACCATTCCTCCCATAATATTTGTACTATCTCGTAAATCCTGAAGAGTCCGGTTTAACGCTTCTATAGCTTTCTTGTGAGACATCGTACTTTCATCCCACGCTAAAAGCTTACATTGCTGCACCATCCTGCCTCGAGAGCTATTTTTGCTGAAATTGCAGATGGGCGATCTTCATGTGCAAGATTCAACGGTAATTCTAAAACGGAATGCACCGTACGGCCGCCGATCAGTAATGTCGCGGCTATACTGGAAGAAGCCACAGACATTAATAATAAGTTTACCAAAACCGTTTTTCCGGTTCCTCCAGAGGTGTCGAGAAAAAAGAGTGGACCGTTGTCGGATTCTATTTTTAAAAATGCTTTAGATAATCCCTCAAATAAACTCCATCCTATATCCTATAAAGATATATATTCTAACTCAGAAATTAAATGTTTACAGGTTTGGCAGGAAAACAGATAATTATACAGTACACCTCTATACAACCAAGCTGAAGGGAATAATAAAATATTCGTTATAATAAAGTTTTTTATAGAGAGGTTAGGTTGATCTAAAATTCGTTTCGACAAGGTAAGAAAACCCATTTTCTTGAAAACTTATCTTTAAACTTTAAAATTGTGGCGGGAATTTCGAACTCTTTAGCGATGTGTAATATTTTTTTCTTTTCTCAGCCGCTGCAACTTTAAATTAACTAACAACAGTGACCAACATTACTTTACATCAAACAACGATTGTCTTTCGAAACATTTGTTAAATCGAGGAAATCGTTATATTAAGGTTACACTGTACCATACAAAATTGGCAACTGACCAAAGTCAAGAATCAGGCCATCAACATCTATAAAAAATAATCATATAATATATTATTCATCTCGCAATGGATCAATTAAGTAAAATTTTTCTTAGGCGACAGTATTTTTCGAAGATTATTAACCAATATTATAGGCATGGAGAGTTTCAAGAGTAGTAATAATAAATTAAGAGTCAATTTATGTGTTGGAGGACAGACTATTTTAAATTTAAAAGGAAGGCTTCGATATTCCAAAAGTGATAGTTCAATGTGGCATTTTGATGCAAAAAATGCGACACTCGCCATCTGATAGGCACAAATGATGTTATGAAGGGCACAAACGGAACGACATTCAAAAAAACACTCAAATGGACAATAAGCGATTTATTGAAAATGGGAACTAGAAAAATTTTGCTATGTACCATACCGCCATTACAAAATTATGACATTTCAATAATTAATACAGTCATAGTTGAACTGTGTTCAAAAATTCCAAATGTTCACATAGTGGAAATATGCGACTAATTTACGAAGAAAAGTAATCTACTTGAAAAGTATGTACTGTCACAGAAAATCCGGCTAGCAAGCTCAGCGGCGCTAGGTCGTGGGTAAGATATATAAAATAAAAAAAAACAGCTCGAAACTTCTCCATAAACCTTCCACTCTAGAAACTGCCCAATATTACACCGACACAGGCAATAGCCTTCAATAAAAACCCGACCACCTACCACAAGACACACAGACGAAGGACAACTTAAAACTAACAACGAAGTAACTTTGCCTAGATTTTCTGAGTAACAAAAATCGTACGTATTATGTAACCGACCGGTTATATTAGGGCGCCAGGACTGAATATCGTACGAGGATTTCTTAGTTCGTCCACGCTGAGAGCTCCAGAAAGTGTGCAAATTATACTTCCAATTTGATAAAAAACTTTAACAATATACGTAATTAATAAAACTAACAATATTTGGCAGCAAACAACTGAACGTGCAAAAAAAAACACTACTACCAAGCCTAAATTTAACCCCAACAACTCGTGGTATAGAACCATGCCACAACCAACAAAATTAAAATAAATAAACAAATAAACGGCCAACAAACACTTAACAAAGCGATCAACAAAAAATCTAGCGACCAACAACGCAGACAGGGAAGAAAACAAAGGTCCTTAATTTGTGTCACGGAGGGAATACAAGAAAACAAAATCTCCAAATCCAAAAATTCAACGCCAAAATCACTAAATTCAAAGCCAAAACAAAAATAGTTGATCTACAACAATCTTGTCAGTCGCATCTGAAAACAACGGCCGCACCTCTTCTATGATATGCGTACCGTTCAACGTCCCCGTGCCGAGTGTCGTTATCAGTTCGCATTCAAAATTGCAAGCCTAATGCCACACGCCGCCTAATACTTGCTCTCTTGCACACGCGCTAGGTGCACTAGTCGCCTCTTCGTCGACCAAAAACTGTACGTAATCTTACCAAGCAAGTCGTGTTTCTTACTGGTTCATTAAAATTGACAATAATAAATACATTTCTTTGAAAAAAATGCACATAGGCTCTAAATTTATTAGTGTATTTGCCATATGGCAACATACACTATTGGCGTCGGTCGGATGGCGAGACCTAGGGGTCGGACCAAAATTTCTCGACGTTTCATAACCTCCTAAACACTTTGGCACCATTTTTAAAAATGTTTATATATATATATATGTATATATATATATATATATATATATATATATATATATATATATATATATATATATGTGTACGCGCAATAACTTTCGAAAGAGTTAATTGATTTCAACGAAATTTGGACCACGTGTTGAAATCCATCACCGCAAGAAGCCTATTTAAAATGGGCCTAATCGGGCTATTTTAAGGGTAGTTTTTAGGGGTTGAAAAATGTTTTTGAGCCCCAAAATACCGAAAAAATTCTCCGAATCGTTTCAAAATTGAAATTTAACCCTTTGGTAGTAATTAAAAAGTGTCCCCAAAATTTTAATAAAATCGGCCCGACAGGACCGGATTTACAAATTTTATGAAAACACTAGTTTGCAGATAGTGACTTATTTATTGAAGGGTGTATTTAATTTGGTGTAGACGTTAGATTGATAATAATATTACAATTAAGAAAAAAATGTTATTTTAAGGGGTGTATTAAGGGGTTAAATTTTTTATTTTGCCCAAAAACAAACTTAATTTCACATAATAAAAGTATAAAACCACACGGCCCTATACACGCAAATACACTATATTGTCGGCAGGGTTTTGGCACTGCGACCCGGGTTTTTTTTATTTCGAGGCAACCAAAATTGAAAATGCTATAGTACATAAAAATGAATTTAATATTAGTGAGCTTACAATAAAAATATTATAACTTTTATTTTTTTTATTTTGTGCTTAAGATATACTTCTTCTGTTTCAGAGACGGTGTTCATCCGAATAAAGCAGGATTGTAAATAATATGTCAAATGTTGTCGGATGCAACCCGTTTGTAATCATTTAGATTACAAAGGTTGATATAAAAGTATCCGTGTTTGACGACAAATGGCGTTGACGAGTGAAATTGACTTTACCATCGTGTACTGCAAACTTTTAAACGACCTCGTGCTGAGTTGTAGATAAATTCATAGGTTAGGTTATTTTTGACAGCCAGTTGTATCATTCGCGTTTTGTATTTTTCGACAAAATGGAAAAAGCAATATCGATCCGAAATTCGTTTTTTAAAAAACATGCGAAGAAATAAAACTGAAGTTGAATGCTGTCTATGGGGACCCTTCACCATCTATGACCACGGTGAAATATTTGTATAAAAAACGAATTACGGATCGATATTGCTCGTTCTCCATTTTGTCGAAAAATACAAGACACGAATGATACAACTGGCTGTCAAAAATGATCTAACCTATGAATTTAGCTACAGCTCAACACGATGTCGTTTAAAAGTCTGCAGTACACAATAGTAAAGTAAATTTCACTCGTCAACGCCATCTGTCGTCAAACACGGGTACTTATTGATCAACCCTCGTATTTATTTCCACTATGTGAAGTTGTGAACACAGTTCCTGTAATGGGCGGTATAGCATATAGGTATCTGTACCATTTTCAATACTTCGTGTGTTGTCTGTTTGAATATTTTCTTGAAAAATTGTTTAATTTGTGTCGTTTGTTCATTATTTGTGTCTATCGTGGTTCGGTAATTCTTGGATTGTTGGTTAAAATGCTGCATTGAATTATCAGTTTATAGAAAACGAGGTAATTTCTTTTAAATTCAAAGCTTCCAATATAAAGTTACATACAGATGAAAAAAGAAAATTTATGTTTGGAACTGAATTTTAAACAAAAATGCAGTCAACTCCGTTCTGACCGGCCTGGTTTCGAGGTATCGAGGCATGAATATTCTGAATTTATAAAAAAATGAATAAGTTTAAAAAACGTAATGTCTTGATGTCTCTAAAACAAAGGCCGATCGGAACGAAAATTGTTGTGCAGTTTTTGTTTAATTTTATTCCCAAACACAGATCTCGTGTAAATTACCCAGTATATGTAATGCAGATTTATATTAGTGTTTTATCGGTTCTGCCTTAAAATATTGTCGCCTAGGAAAAAGTTAATTGAGAACTTCAGTCACATAGTTATCCTCCCTAAAAAATTTAAAGCTGGTCATGGACTATTTTAGAAAGCAATTAATGATTAAAAATCAAATTTTTAATATAGACCTTTACGAGATAACAGCATTTTTTTGTATTCAAAATTATAATAAATATAATATTATTAAAGTAGATACCATAACAAATTATGTTTAAAAACATTCTTCGAACTATGCATTTTATATAATTGTACTAAAAAATGGTGTTGAACGTTAAAATTAAATATTAATTATTTTAATCACCATAATTCAAACTGTCTTGGAAGATTTTTCACCATATTGAGATTTAAACTACAGTCAAAATCTGTTATAACGACATCGAAGAGTTTACTCATATTTGGTCGTAAAAACCGATAGTCGTAGCAACCGGTGATGTTTTTGAAGTACGAAGTAATAAATCCATAGATATTAATAGGATAAATATTCGTATTATCATTTTTCTGTATTCATAAAATCTGTAATTTTAGTTTGTTTAGAACACTTCTGTGCGTACGAATTTTGTTTATAATACAGCTGGTCATTCTAACAGATATAATTCTCCAAAGATATGAAGAGATTACATTAAATGTAGGCGCTTAATGCGGTATGTCGTAATAAGCGATGTCGTAAAAAGCAGTGTTTTTCATAAGGCGGTCATATTGCATTCAGCCGGAACCTATGATTTTTGTCAATATAACCGGTATGTTGTTCTAAACGATGTCGTCGTAAATGGTTTTGACTGTATTTCCTAATTATCAAATATACATTTTGTACTTCATATTTCTGTTATAAATAACCAATGTATATAATGTAAAAAGCAAACTGTAAGAAAATAATAAATTTTATAAGTACTAAATAATTAATAAATATTGTTACTATTTCAACAAATTAACTGATTTTTATTATCGACATTCATTTCATATTATAATACAATTGTAGTTTACGTTGTGGTAATGTACGTATACACATGATAAGCTTGGGAACAGTTTTAAAGCCCACGTCTTGGCGAGTAATATAGACTATATATTATTACTAGATTCTTATAGAATATTCAGTATTCACCGAAATATCACATAGTAAGGCATCTTTCTTCCGAATCCTTCAGTTGGATTCTTTTTATGTATTTAATTGAGTAAGTTCCTCTTAAACACAATTTTTTGGCGTCAAACAAGCTGAATTCTATCACTCAGTCAGGGATTCTGTCGAATATTCATCTTAAAATCTTATTCTTTGAGATTTTAATTATTATACTGTGACGAAAGAGAAATGAATAGCAAGTGAAAATAGTGATTTGCATTTGGCAGTATTGGCAACCGTAGAATTTTATGTCTACATGCGATTGCATAGCAGTATCGTACGCAAACATGATAGTACCAAACAAAAACTTAAGAGAAATCAAATAAAATGAAACTTCATCTGTAAAACTTTTGAAAATTTACATTTCTATGCGCGCATAGGAACTATTTGATTTTTTTACTTTATTTATTTTATGAAAATTAGTACGTGTTTTTACCACTCAAGGCACGTATTTTATACTGAACATTGCGTTTTTGGTCGATTTTAAGAAGTTTAATTTGTTTTTGTTCGTTTAAAATTTTAAATAAATACCTAACATATGTAAGACAATCATTTATAATATAATTATTTTATTCATCATTAACGTTCATTCATTAGATTCAGCAATTTCTTTCCTTATAGATCCTTGAAAATCACACTGTTGTATTAAAGTTGTATGGAGAAGTTTGTTTTACAGTTCACCACTAAAAAACATAAAAATAAAACTGGAAAGTGATATTTGTAGTATTTGGCGTTTTTTTGGCTTCGGCCAGAAATATGTACTTTTCGTACAAACAGTATATGTATTTCACTGTAAGGACAGAAAGCTGTAATTCCTGCACTGCGCGACACATGAAACCCTTGGCTTTGCCTAGAACATCATGTTATGCGCAGTGCAGGAATTTTAACTTTCTGGCCGTATGGTATATATTTTTCTTCATACCATGCCGAAAGTACATACCTGTGATAGATTCAAGTGTCGTTTTATATCTGATTTATTTTAGATTAATAAATTTACAATAAAATAATGATTACATAAACTGTACAATGGTATAAGTATTTACATAATAATAAGATTGTAATAATAATTCTCTACATCTCCCTTTTTCAAAAAAAATAAATAAAATAATTCTATTTGTATAAAAAAAAATAATTAATATTTCTCTATAAAGAAGCACTATATCTTTGTACTGGTTTAACTTCTCGACCATATCTAGTTATATATTTATTTCCATTTTTTTTTCTGTTTTCATAATTTTAACATTCGGTTTGCTTTCGTGATTGTCATGTTTTTGAGTAAATGAATTATTTGTGTCAAATGAATCATTTCTTGAGGGATTAAAATTAGTTTTATTATAATACCTCGTATTAATATCAGATCGATTTCTCCTTATGATTTCGCACCCTTGCTTCAAAAGTGACACAACTACAAATTAGACATTTTTCAAAAAACGCAAAATACTGTTTTTAGTTAAATATAAAGTTTGAACACATTAATGTAAAAACGTAATTTATATAATTTTTTTTTCTAAATATAATAAAATATGACAAATTTATCTATTATCTCTATTTTGCGTCCAAAAATAAAAGTTTTCGACTTGTGACTGTTTTGATGAAAAACAATTATACCGCAAGGAAAATATTTTGAATTAAGACATTTTAGACGATTTTTTGTGCAATTAAGACATTTTTGAAGAATAATTATAATCAAAAAAGAATGCCCTCCAATCATAATAATATTATTATTGTGACGCCTTGTCAAGTAATTTTATTATTGTTTTTTTAATTGAAGGGTCGTGCTAAGGTGGGTACGAATAAAGACATAAAAATATAAATACTCAAAAAGTACAAATACATAAAATACAAAATAATATTTTATTTAGGGCAAATTCTTAGAACGTACCTATCAAATTAAATCACAAACATACTTGTAAAATAACAAAACTGCCTGAAAAACTTTGGTCTAAACTTAATCAATTAGAAAAATAATTTTAATCTTAAAACTGTAAAACATTTTTATAAAATGAGTTATAATAATATTTGGGGATTATGGTTTTGTCCGCTAGTTCCTTTAAATCTCTTTTTTTATTGTCCGATAATGGTAAATTATTCGCATAGGCCTGAACTAATTGAATAGATGAAGGCGGTGCAAAATTGTTTTGAGATCTTCTAGTGTTTTTTGTTTTGCGCATATTGACTTCCTTTAATGTGTTATCTTCAAAAGAAGTCTTGTAGTAAAATGAAGTTGGTTGATTTTTTTGGACTTTAAGAACCTTAATATCATGCCACTTAACTTGCATCTTCTCAGTGTCTACTGTAAAATTAATTCCTATTTGCTCTTGAAGAATCTTTAGATCATAGAAATTTTCATAGGTAAACTCATGTACACGATATGGGGGTCCACTCTTTTTGGCCATTTGAATTAGGGAAATGTATTGTTCTGGAACATAAATTGGTCCAGCTTTGAGATGTCTTTTAATTTGCTTCTCAATAACACTATGCACGTTATCACCTTCATTTTGTGAGTGTCCGTGTATTAAAAATTTGTGCGTAATACTTCGAATTTTAAAATTGTTTGTAGCATAAGTGTAAGCTGCAAGTAAATATTTATTTTTTTGCTGCCCACAGCAGTTGTCACTATAGAACACAACGCCCAAATCATCTTTGTTTTTATTTTCCGCCACTGTTTTAAGATAGTGCAGAACACAGCTGCCAATTTCTATTGCGCCACGTTTTCCCTCTGACTCATTCCAAAAATAACAATCAACGTCTTTGGCATGTAAGTCGCTTATGGTAAAATTATAACAGTTCATTTTACTTTTATAATAAAATGAGGAAACCTGTCCCCTGGGCAATGGCAAAACAGCTTGCAAGTCGTAAACCGCAACATGAGCAAGGTTATTATTTTTATCATTTTCTTTCTCAGCGCGCGAAAGTTGTTTTTCTTTTAAATGCAAATTATAGACATCGAGTAATTTTTGTTTACCTTCTTCATCAGCATTTTTGAAGGATTCACAAACGTCACACTGATCCTTTTTCGGAACAAAAAAGGAGATATTGAACTCAGTGTTAAATATACGATTAAACATTACATAATTTGCGAATGTCAGGTCTTGTCTTTCTCGTTCTTCCTTATAATCTCGATAAATATCCGCTAAACTTTTTCCACCATCAATAAATTCCCTTTCTGTTTGTGGTCTTAAATAATGCGACTCTGTTCTAGGGATAGCTTTAATAAATTCTCTCACACTTTCTTTTATCTCTGGGTCAACCTTGGGTTGCTTTCCATGTCTTCCTCTCAAATCACTCTTGACAAAACCTGTTTCAGTTTTTTTTACTATAGCTGTACGTATGGGCCTATCGTTAATGTCAAGAGTTGCTTTGAAAAACAGCTTGCATATCCTGATTCGGTTATTGTTAATCTCAAAAAAAAATGCGGAATTCATTCGTCTAAAATTTTGAGTGCTTGAATAACGGTATTTTGGTTTTATGTTTTCGCAATGCGCAATAATAAACTCCCTTTGTCTCTCGACATCAGCCAAATCCCAGTAGCTACGAAAAATTTCTTCTCTGATTGTCTCATTAATTTTCACGCTACAGCGCAACCTGCATTTTTCTCCACAAGCAGGGCGTACTCTTCTTGCGAAAAACTGTTTTTTGGATTTTGAGCTAGAAATGTATGCTTGTCCAGAATTTCTGAGTGTCTTAGCTTTCTTTATTTCCCAATCTTCAGGGTTTCTTTTTCTTTTTTTCCCCTTTTTATAATCATTAACCACTGTCTTATTAGGATCCTCAGTTTGTCCTTCGCTATCGCTGCCTGAAGAGTTCGTTGTAGCATCAACACCAGTGTCGCCGTTATAACGGGTTTCGATAGGAAAATCGGGATCAGCATCCGAGTCATCAGCATCACTTTCTTCGCTATGGATAGGAGATACAAAATAATTTCGGTTTTTTTTTATTCGCAAAACTGTAGAACGCTCAGAACTGCACGATACGGTATATTGTTCAGCATCAACGTCAGTTTGAGAATTGGTGTTCCTAACGCCTTCTAGAGAATTATAAAAAAAGTCATATTCGCAATTTCTAACATTACTTTTCTAAACTAAATTACCTACCCGCCTCAATTTGTGGCGGTTCTGGGCTAAGATTTTCTTCACGATTATTCCTTTTAGTTATTTTGTCCAATCTCTCAGGTTTCAGCTGAACAGTTTCATCAGGTATTTGCTCTGAATTAGGAGCAAATAAATTCTCAGAGGGTATTTGCGTTGCATTAGGACGCGACAAATTTTCGGGGTCGATATTAGTGCGCTCGAAATTGGTGTTAGTAATATTATCCAATAACGTCGCATTGTCCTCAAATTTCTGAGCAGCCATTTTTAAAATTCTGCCTATACGACCTGAAGACTGCATAATTTATTTTGTGATGACTTGAAAAATAAAAATTGATTGAGATTAAAATGTTATTTTACTCATTATAAAGGTACGGAGTAAAAATAATATTTTTTAAAAATTAATGAGTTGTAAATACATAAAATATATTATTATGACAAAGGTCAGCTCATTAAAATAAAATTAACTTTATGCAAAAGTAAATAATCACTGTATTTGTTGACATAACTCAATAATATTTTGTACACTTTTTACACTTAAAGTGTACGTCAGTTGTTGTTGCAGTTATACACCACAGTAACAGCGACTGATGTACACTTTAAGTGCAAAAAGTGTACAAATAACCGAGTTATGTCAACAATTACAATTAACTGTATGTTTAATTCTTAGGGAATTGGACAATGATTAAATAAAAAATACGTTAACAGTTAACTGTGTTTGTTAACATAACAGTTATTTGTACACTTTTTAAACTTAAAGTGTAAAAAGTGTACAAAATATAACTGAGTTCAAAATAGCTGTTATATCAACAAACGCAATTATTATCATCTAAAGTGACTTAACTTAAAATACAAATAACTATTGTACTTACCTAATTCTTCTAAAATGTCAGAATTTAAAATATTGCAAACAAAATGTTTTAATATTGTTTATAAAAAGTGTCACAACTCTAAATAACCCTGATCAAGCACTTTACTGTCAATCATGAAAAACGACAGAACTAAAAATAGTACGTTTTTGAAGACCGAATTTATAACTTTCTTCTACTGAGGTCAAGGTGCAACTAATATTGTGTCACTTTTGGGGAAGTTATATTGACTTGCTCTGATCTTAAAAAGCGACACTTGCGACATCTAGCGATAAACCTATGAAGTTATTTTAAAACGCTTTTGTTGATAAATAAAGTGTTATTTTGATAATCCGCTGACAGTATTAACACAATATTTGTATTTTTTGACTTGTGTCACTTTTGAAGCGAGGGTGCGATTTGTTTACATTTTAAATCCATTAATACAATAGATCTCGGTGTGTTATAGAATTTTATTATTTTTGCGGGTTTCCATGTTTTAGTAATTTTATCAAAATAAAATACTCGATCGTTAATTTTAAAATTACATTGTCTTACATGAGCATTTTTGTCATGAAATAATTTGGTTTTTTGTTTGTAAGTTTGTAAAAATTTATCAAAATTCTTAACAACTTTTGGTTTTAATAAAGTTTTTGAAATAGGTAATTTTGTTCTCGTTCGTCTATTAAAAATTAATTGAGCAGGTGAATATTCTGAACCTAATATTCTAAAAGAATTAATTGTAAATCTGTTTGGCTTTCGATCGATTTTTTTATAAATTTTTTACATATTCCAACATATCTTTCGCTAAGACCGTTAGATTTTGGATAACGTGGACTGGAAGTAACAATTTCAAAATTCCAATCCTCTGAAAATTTTTGGAACTCGAAAGAACCAAACGGCATATTATCGCAAATCATTTTACGTGGAAAAAATTTCTTTTAAAACATTAATAACTTCTAGTGATATTTTGCATTGCAATGGTTTTAATTCTACCCAATGTGAAAAATAGTCTACTAAAACTAAGAAATTTTTACCAGCATATTCCAGTATATCACAGCCAGTGATTTCAAAAGGTAAAGTAGGTATATCATGAATTAACATTGGTTCTTTCGGGTTTCTGTCTCTAAATTTTTGACAAATTCTACAATTAGAAATACATTTTTCTACATCTATATTAATATTTGGCCAATAAAACAGCAAATTAGCGTTTTTTTTTTTTGTTTTATTGATCCCTATATGTGATTCGTGTATTTTGTTTAGTATTAGGTCTTTAATTTGAGTAGGCATTATAATTTTGTTGTCGATAAATAAAATGCCATAATTTAAATATATATCGAATCTTTTGCTAAAATAAAATTTTAAATCATCTGAAAGTATTCGGCCAACCTTCTTGACATAATTTCATTATATTACGTAAAGTTTGATCTTTTTCTGTTTCAAGTTTTATTTTTTCAATTAGATGGTCGCTAACATTTACAGTATGAATTACACAATTTAATTCGGAATCAAAATCGTTATTTTCCGATTTTGTACATCCGCGACTTAAAGTGTCTGCAATGATCATTTTTGTACCCGGTATATAAATTAATTTGATATCATACATTAATAATTTCAACCTAATTCTTTTAAGTCTATTAGATGGTATTTTATTTATTTCCTTTTGCATGATACTAAAACCCGGGTCGCAGTGCCAAAACCCTGCCGACAATATAGTGTATTTGTTTGTATAGGGCAGTGTGGTTTTATACTTTTATTATGTGAAATTAAGTTTGTTTTTGGGCAAAATAAAAAATTTAACCCCTTAATACACCCCTTAAAATAACATTTTTTTCTTAATTGCAATATTATTATCAATCTAATGTCTACACCGAATTAAAGACACCCTTCAATAAATAACTCACTATCTGCAAATTAGTGTTTTCAAAAAATTTGTAAGTCCGGTCCTGTGGGGCCGATTTTATTAAAATTTTAGGGACACTTTTTAATTACTACTAAAGGGTTAAATGTCAATTTTGAAGCGATTTTGAGAATTTTTTCGGTATTTTGGGGCCCAAAAACTTTTTTCAACCCCTAAAAACTACCCTTAAAATGCCCCGAATACGCCCATTTTAAATAGGCTTCTTGCGGTGATGGATTTCAAGACGTGGGCCAAATTTCGTTAAAATCAATTAACTCTTTCGAAAGTTATTGCCCGCACATATATATATATATATATATATACGTATATAAATATATATATATATATGTATATAAATATATATATATATATATATGTATATAAATATATATATATATATATATATAATATATATATATATATATATATATATATATATATATATATATATATTATATATATATATATATATATATTATAGGCGTCGTTCGGCGTTGTTCGAAAGTATTCGAATTTATTCGAAATTATTCAAAGTTCAATAAAACTTGATCTAGGGTTAATATCTTTCATTTGTATCACCGAAGAACCATTTAAACTGAATCATAATTTAATCGGTTGCGCGGCTAGCTTCAGCTGGCGCTGGGCCGGGGGTTAGTTTAAAAAATTCAGAAAATAATTGCATAAAAAATAATCAAACACAATTACGAAATGCCAATAGACTATAACAAGAAAATGCCTTAAAAGGCGCTTAAAAATCCACCACCTACCACACGACACAAAGGACAGCACAAAATAACGAGTTCCCAAAATATATCCCAACGGAATGACCGTAGAACGGCCTGACAAATCCTACCACCTACCACTCGGAAAATTAACAACCACAAGACACGAAAACACGTAGCTGACCAAAATCGGTTCTGATATTCATAAAAAAATTTACGTATTCTCCGACTGAGTTACCAGGGGCGCCAAGACACGAATCGTAAACAGCCACACCTAGATAGTCCAGACTAGGAAGCTTAGACCCAATTTGTTCAACTACAACCCTGGAAGGGCAAGACACCAGACACAGTAAACGAAACAATATCAATAACACGTTAAAAACTTTTGACTAGAACGCAAACATATCTTACGGAATACTTGATCCGGGAATTATCGGACACCCAGTATCTTAAATTCTTAACGTCAAGATACACTTAAGATAGGATTACGATAAATAGAAACAGTTCCCAGGGCGATAATTAATCCGTAAATTTTCGTTCACCCTGTATATATGATCTGTTACGTCACGGGAATAAATCATGATTGAGATATGCGTAAACGACAACAAAGAAAAGATAAAAAACACAAACCAGCAAAACTAAACAAGTAACTTTGTAGACACACTGTATATGACGTCGTTTCGTCACGGGAAGCGTTAATATTAATAACCATACAATGATAAAACCGGGAACTAATCGTAAGATCTAAAACACCATGTAGAAATGTGGCTTAACTGAACTTAATGCACATTCCTTCAATATTTTCTCGGTCCTGAATCCCGAACTGAAATTTTATTTAGTCCGACAGGACAGTCTGGAATAGATCGCCAAATAAATTTTATTCAAAACGGATCCGATGCACAGGAATGTTCGAAGTAAAATAGAATTGTAACACAGTTTTAGAAAACTATGGAATGTATTCCTGTATTCCAGAATCCAGATCCACACAATTACGACAATCTAAAAGATCCTTGATGAATAATTCACGGTAAATATTCCCTATTCAAAAAACGCTCCTAAATCCAGGTATATAAGGGGCAACACGGAAAGCTACACTACCTAACAGCAATCACAACAATCAATAACAATCGAACTTATCCAAAAATCCAGAAATCCAGGAAAATACGGGAATTACGATAAACGGGAAAAAATCTCTGGATAGGTACGATAAAACTGGAGTCAATAACGGAAACTAGAACGATACACCTCCAGGTTAGCGACAGATAATAACAATCGAAATTTGCGAGAAAAATAATTGATTATTGGCGATAATAATATCTCATTTTATTTTGCTGTGTTAAAATATCACACGCTGTTTGTCAATCTGACCAGCCAAGAGGCCAGCCGATGACTGTCTTTTCAAAAATTATCTACAAATACGCGGCTTAAACAAACCGTATTTAAACAAGAATATTCTGTATATATCGTCACCGTTCTCTCTTACTATACAAAAACCTAAGATCTTCTGTTTCAACAACGAGCCATTTGAAACCAATGTCTCTCTTTTTCAATGCAAGTTCGCGTCATTATACACAAATTTTGATAATATAAAATTTATAGTGCGTTGACTTTTACTGTAAGAAAAGATGTTTGCTTTAATTTTGTTGGTACGCAATAAATGTTTCTTTTATTTTCATGAAAAGCAAAAACAATCCGGTATTGCATTCTTATGTATAATGAAATTCAAACACTAAAGGGGGTCACACACGCTCAAATTTTTATTTTTCAATTTTTGAAGCCAAATGTTGTCCTAGAGTTACGGGAGTTGTTGCTATGGATCCGGGTCCTCTAGACCTCGCTTTTACGACGGGAATTAACATTCTATAATATATATATATATATATATATATATATATATATATATATATATACATATATATATAAACATTTTCAAAAATGGTGCCAAAGTGTTTAGGAGGTTATGAAACGTCGAGAAATTTTGGTCCGATCCCTAGGTCCCGCCATCCGACCAACGCCAATAGTGTATGTTGCCATATGGCAAATACACTAATTAGCGGTTTGTGATCAGTTTGGATTATTATTGTATTTCCATAAACATAATGATGAAATTTTTTACAAGCATATAAAATAGCAAGGAACTCCTTTTCTATTTGTGCGTATTTTATTTCGTTATCGGATAATGTTTTGGAGGCAAAGCAAATTGGTTTGTTGTCATGCATAAGAACGGAACCGATACCGTTTTTACTAGAATCTGTTTGTATAGTTATTTCTTTGTTTCTATCAAAACCTTGCAATAATTTTTTAATTTTATTCAAAGTATTTGTATGAGCTTCAGTCCATATAAATTCAACATTATTTTTTAATAATTGTCTCAAATTAGCAGATATTTCTGATAAGTTAGGAATATAATCTCGAACATAATTAATAAAACCTCTTTGCAAACTTTTTCTATCATTTGGGGTGTCAAAATCAATAATGGCTTTAATTCTATTTGGATCCATTTGAACTCCCGATTCTTTAAAAATATGGCCCAAATATTTGACTCCGTTAGTTCTAAATTGAAATTTTTTTACATTAAATTTTATATTCATTAGTTTAGCCCTCTCTAAAACTTGAATTAAAATTTTGTCATGTTCTTGTTGGGTATCTGAGTAAATTAACAAATCGTCAATATAAATAAAAACATTTTTAATATCACCAAATACTTCTGTGTTATACTTCTGAAAAATCTGAGCACTCGTTTTCAAACCAAATGGTAGTCTTTTAAAGGCATAAGAACCATAAATTGTTGAAAATACGCAATATTTTGTACTTTCCGCATCTAATTTAATATTCCAGAAACCATCTTTCAAATCAAGTACCGAAAAATACTTGGCTTTAGACAATTTAGATTTTAAATCATCTAAGGTCGGGATTTCATAATGTTCATCTTTATTTTGATTAATAAACTTTGGATCAAGACATAATCTTAAAGTGTGATCAGGTTTCTCGACAATTGTTAATCTACTAGCCCATGAAGTTGGATAATTAAATTTTTCAAGCTTACATAATCTGTCTAATTCAAATTTTAATTTATCTTTCAATTTTAAAGGAATTCTGTATGGTGGTAGCGAAACTGGTTGTGCATTTTCATGTAATTCAATTACCGAAAATCAAAGTACCGAAAAATACTTGGCTTTAGACAATTTAGATTTTAAATCATCTAAGGTCGGGATTTCATAATGTTCATCTTTAATATTTTGATTAATAAACTTTGGATCAAGACATAATCTTAAAGTGTGATCAGGTTTCTCGACAATTGTTAATCTACTAGCCCATGAAGTTGGATAATTAAATTTTTCAAGCTTACATAATCTGTCTAATTCAAATTTTAATTTATCTTTCAATTTTAAAGGAATTCTGTATGGTGGTAGCGAAACTGGTTGTGCATTTTCATGTAATTCAATTTTATAAGTATTAGCAAAGCACCCAATACCAGAGAAAATATCCTTATATTTTTCTGTGATATATTCTTTAGTAATTTGTTGTTGAATACTATCGACATTTCTTTTCATTAAATTTAATTTTCAACATGTAGATAAACCCAAAATAGGTGTTGCATTAGAAACAGTGACTATAAAGGTCTCAACTGAATACTGTTTTTCACTTTGTACCAACATATTAACAGTTCCGTAGTTTTTTATTTCGGTGCCACCATAGGCATGCAATTTTATTTTATTTTCTTTTAAATTTATAGTTTTATTTTTTAGGGATTTTTTAATAATATAAAATTCATAGGGTATTAAATTTACATCAGAACCTGTATCTAATTTAAAATTAATAGACTTATTTTCGACTTTCAACATTTTAGTCCATTTTCTTGGATAATGGTTTTTATTAGTAATTTGATCACAGTAATATTCATCATCAATGTCAAAATCGATATTATGATTATTATGAAACTGTTGATTACGACACATTTTAGCAAAATGATTAAATTTATTACATTTTTGGCATTGCTTACCCATTGCTGGACATTTTTACTTTTTATGATTGTAGCCACATTTCTTACATTTAAAATTTCTTATTGTTCCTTCCTGGTTACCTTGTTGATTTGTGTTCCTTTCTTCACTTCCTTGTTCTGTCTTCTTACTTGACCCGTTTATGCTGTCTTTTTTCTTCTTTATTTGATTAATTTCTGCTTTATCCCCATGAATTTCTTGCGTCTGTTTTCTTGTAATCTCCGCGATCCTGAATTTCTGAATAGCATCGTTTAATGAAATGTTGCCCAGTTTAATTATATTACCCATTGTTTCTGCATCTGTTGCTCCTAAGACTATTTTGTCTCTTAAAATTTCTTCGGAGTCTTTAAATTCGCAGTCTTGCACTAACATCTTGCAGTCTGTTAAAAAGGTATCATATGGTTCATTTTCCTTTTGGTATCTCGAATAGAACAGAAATCTGGAGTGCAAAACGTTCTTTTTTGGATTGCAATATTTTTGAAATGCATCCAGCACTTTTTCAATCTTCTTATCGTCCCCTTCTGCATAAGTGAACGTATCATGTAATTCAGCTGCTTCTGTTCCAATTAAATTCAACAAAATGGCCACTTGTCTCTCTTCTGGTTGTTTGTTGTATGTAGTAGCCGTCATGTAGATATTAAAAGCTTTGCTAAATTTTTTCCAATTTTCACTAAGGTTTCCATTTAAATTTAGGGTTTGAGGCAACACAAAATTAGACATTTTTATACTTAACCGACTGCGCCATATGATAGATTCAAAAGTGTTGTTTTATATCTGATTTATTTTAGATTAATAAATTTACAATAAAACAAGTGAGTATATAGTTTTTATACATAGAGATTAAAGAGTATGGTTTTTTAAATTCAGTACGCTAATCATAGCTGGCAAAAAGATTAAAAACGATTTGTTTTTATTATTTAAATGTAAAGACACTATAGCCCTTAGCAAAATACCGTCGAAGCATTGTACAAATGGTTGAGCATCTTTTTTCAGTTTGGCTAATTTATTTATAAAAACAATAAAAACTTGAATAAATTCACAACTCAAAATTTAGAACGATTTATTTTTGGTAATTATTAATTCTAAACTTTAAAGTTATTAATATGACAAATACTATATAGGACAAACGAAGCAGAAACTCAACATGAGAATAAATCAACATAACAATGACTGCAAGAATCACAATATGCTAAAAGCTAACAAAACAGCATTAGCTGACCATCATTTTGATACTAGTCATAAATTCGCCTTTGATAAGACAGAAATTTTGGATTATGAACATAATTATCTAAAAAGAAACATTAGTGAAATGGTGTTTATTAAGTTAAATAATCAGTTAATCTAAGATCTGATACACAGAATTTGAGCTTGTCATATAATAATATGCTAGAAAAATATAAAAAGAGTGTAAAACAAAAAACAATTGTTCAAATGAGGAGTAACCACATAAATGAAGTCATATGATTTTGTTTACTAACAGTCAATAAATACATTAATTTGAACATCAACCGTAAAAATTTCTAAAAAACGGTTTTATTATAAAAGTTTTTATGAACAATTGTTTAACGAAAATTTATATCTACATGTTAACTTTTATATCTACTTAAACAGAACATTAAATGGTGTGTATAATTAATATCTAATTTTTATATTTCAATTGTAAATTTACAAATTGTATTTTATATTTAAATTCCAGTTATATGCTTGAAAAAGTTCCAATAGAGGGACGAAACGTCGCAAATTAACAAATAAGTGTTTACTTAAAGTGTCCTTTTTTCCCAACAAATAAATTTTATGTTATTAAAAGAAGTTGGATTTCAGTTTTACAAAACAGTCAGATAAAATTTTACAAATAGTTTGTTATTTGAGGCCAGTTTCTAACTGCCTTAACTAGTAAAGTCAAATGCGATTCTTTTTTAGCATCAGGTAATCCTTATTTTGTATCGATGTTCAAATACATTGTCGAAAGAGAATTAAATATACAGCACACTAGTATTAAGTATTCACCTCGTTCAGTTAGAGAGATTCCAGTAATCTAAAGTAATTAGTTAATCGTAGTAATGACAAAATGTCAATGTATCCATTCTTTCGAATCGTCTCCGGTGATCGATTACTGAGCAGTGATTTTGATAATCGAAAGGTGGCTATTCGAATGGCAAGACTACGATAACCGTGGCGCCACCTATTGACGACGTATTCTGTTAGGTCTCGACGTCCTGATTAAAAAAAAAAGAATAAAATTTTTCGATATCTCGCTTAGTTTTCGAGATATCGACTTTTTAAAATTTTATTTTCGACTATGAGGTTATAATTTTAATAAATAAGTCGATTAATTTAATTCGTCACCTATTGACGATGTATTCTGATAGACCTCGATGTCCTGATAAAAAAAAACGAATAAAAATTTTCGATATCTCGCTTAGTTTTCGAGATATCGACTTTTTAAAATATTATTTTCGACTATTTTTTGAGGCGACGTATTCTGATAGAACACGACGTCCTGATTAAAAAAAAAGAATAAAATTTTTCGGTATCTCGCTTAGTTTTCGAGATATCGACTTTTTAAAATATTATTTTCGACTATTTTTTGAGGTTATAATTAAAAATAATAAAGTCGATTAATTTAATTCGTCACCTATTGACGACGTATTTTGATAGACCTCGACGTGCGTCGTGATAAAAAAAAAAACAAATAAAATTTTTCTATATCTCCCTGAGTTTTCGAGATATCGAATTTTGAAAATCTATTTTTCTAATATACTTATATGGAAATGGCAACCTGATGTATATTATCACCTAAGAATACTTAAAAATCAGTATATGGGCATTTAGCATTATAAACAATTATTTACACGTCTACATTATTGTTTATTCAATTTACATTCATGATGTCAATAATTAAAACCCTGTCAACAACTGTACTGCTTATGTTTAATTTATTTCCTCTGTCACTCTTACTTTTACTCTTGCTCTCACTATAGTCCCGTTGAATTTACTTCTATTTTTCGCACTTTGCAAATTTTTTTCCTATTTTTAACTAGAGATGGATTTATTATAACCCCATTATTTGAAGAGTAATTTTCTTATTGTAAACATTAGTAGCGACATCTGTCGACTTGATGGAAAAGTAGTTTGTAAAAGATAGACTCAGTCAATAATTTATTAACCGATTTTGGTTGGTACACCCAGTAAAAATATAATTTTGATTGTTTCGGTTGCTAAGTTTTTTTTCAAGTCACAAGATGTCAGATATTCATCCTCTTTTGCATATAAATTTAAAAAACTTTTCCATCTTTCATTCCTTTGAAGCCTTGATTTCAAGTGAGGAAAATGCAATTTCTTTTGCCGAAGAAATTGGTTTAATTCCGTCACAAGAATCAACTGCACCTATATGTTGCGATCTCCCAATGCATGTGGAAGAATTTGCTCAGAAAAAACTGAAATGGGTATGGAGATGTTCTTCAAAAGGATCTAAGAAGAAAGGTTCTATTTCATGTCGCAAAATTATTAATCCATCTTCAGGAACGAACAATTGCAAGAACGTCACGCAGTTCGATACGACAAGTAGTCCCTACTTGTCGTATCGAACTGCGTGACGTTCTTGCAATTGTCATTTGTTTCGTTGTCGACATGCAAATCACTGTTGCGTATAAACACCTTCTAGCTTGGCGTCATCATAGAAATGATTCTGAGCTTAGTTGGAGTACAATGATAGATTACTACAGCTATTGTCGTGAAATAACTGAAGTAATTGCATCGCACAGTGATTTGGTACTCGGTGGCGAAGGTAAAACGGTCCAGATTGATGAAACATTTTTAACAAAACGTAAGTACAATCGTGACCGTATTACCGAGCAAATGACCACAACTGTTCTCGGTTTATATTGTAAGGAGGACAAAATGGGCCTTTTTTTTAAGTCAATTCTAAAAGCAAAAAGGAACTGTGGCCATATATTCAAAAATATGTAAATTTCAATACTTCCCGACTATGTACAGACAGTGCAAGACAATATTATGGAATAGAACAAATGTTCTCTTCTGATACTGTCCATTTACAAACAAATCACAGTATCGGTGAATACGTTGAAAAATCTAATCCAGCGAATACAATAAATGATTTGGAAAATCAAAATAAATTATTAAAAAGATCTATAAAATGCCGAAGAACCACAAAGTTACTTCATCAATATATGGCTCTATATTTTTACAGAAAGCATTACTTAAAGAAATATGAAAATGATCTAGGTTCCCAAATTATGCAGTTTCTTCTTGACTTAAAAAAAGTATATCCGGGAGTAGTGGATGGTAAGTTAAAGGAAGGTCTGACAATAAAAGAATTAGATCCACCTGTATTTACTCCTACCGAAGAAGAAAAATTTCTTCCTCCTTTAAAAAGGCCCAAATTAAACGAGGTAGCGGATATAGAACAAGATAATATCGACAAAGCGATTGATGAATATATATCTGATCCTGAATATCAGACAGATAATATCTTCTAAACTCTAATGAGTTCATCTCACACATCAAAAGGGGTTTGGAGTCGTAAAATACTTCGGAAGTGACGAGCCGAGGGGAAAACCTACAAATTTCTTTCGATAAATATTTTCGTAGCTGGTCTAGTATACAAGTTACGGAGGTCTTTTTGACATATTATGGTCAAAAGGGCACTAATTTTTTAGTTACATAAATGAAAATGGATACAGACCATGTCATGATGGGAACGCATACGAGGCCAAAATTTTATCCAAAACGAATTTCAACGACTGGGCTTATCGTACGAGAGAGGAAATATACATACAGGATTTGTGCGAATTTAACATACAATCTTCGATGGTATAATAATGATTACACAAATTGTACAATGGTATAAGTATTTACATAATAATAAGATTGTAATAATAATTCTCTACAATACCTTCGTATCAATGTGCATAAGAAAACTGTTTCAGCCCGCCGATACAGACAGTATGCGAGTAATTCCAGCAATTCATAAATGTTAGACTTTAAGTTTTAAAATCGAAGCAGAAAGTACGTAGTTTCAGCATGGTATGAAGAAATAGTACATTACACCGTAAGGACAGAAAGTTTAAATTCCGACACTGCGCGTTATATGATGTCCGATGTGAAGCCGAAGGCATCATGTGTCGTGCAGTGCAGGAATTTAAAGTTTCTGGCCGTGTGGGATATATTATTTTTTTCTTTATACCTGGTCGAAAGTACGTATTACTTCTGTATCACTGTGTATCGAGAACGAAATTTATACAAGATTTAAAACATTATTCACGTACAGTACTAACATACCTGTTTTATAATTCATCAGTTGAAGGAATCAATTTGAATGGATCAATCGATTATAAAAATAGTTCTAATAGTAACCTTTCGATTATCAAAACCATTCGATTATTCCCAAGACAAGTTCTGGTGAATACTAACTGTTGGACCGTCTTCACCAAAGAAATATGAATTTACGGCAAATCAAATCCTTTTAGTATATACGATGGCATCATAACCAACCATAACTTGATTTTTAAACCTTCTGTCTCTATTACATACTTTTTGTCAAATTTTAGAATAGCCACCTAGTATATATTTATGTCGGAAACATTGATCTACTAATTATAGGGATGGAGTATACAGGTGCGATGGGAAATCGATTGAATAGATTGTAGATTATAGACGCTCAACATCTCAATATTTGGTTATTATTTTTTCAAAATATAAATAATTGAACACTTCATAAATTGATAATCTCTAAAAGTATATGTATATACGTCAAACTCTAGTGAGGCCTAGACCTATAATTTGAAACATTATTTTTATCAGTATACGTGTTAACTAGAATTATAACACATGTATTTTTAATTTTCACAAGATGTACCTACCCAAAAATTACTAGTTTGTCTAGTTTGCCCTTAACATGGCCGATCTAAAAGGAAGAAGTTTTGAACTCGTATACACAATCCATCCCTATGGTAGAGATTAGTGCAAGTAATCACAGTTTTTAATGTTGGTAGCAGACACGGTTAGATATGCTTGTAAGTTCACAGTAAAATCAATTGGCCGTTACAGTCAACAAAATTTAATTGTTATCTTATAACTGATTGAATATACAGCATTTTGAGATATTTGTGAAATGTAAATTTGTGTGTTGGAATTATAATTTCAACTGGATCATTTTTAGTGTATTTGCCATATGGCAACATACACTATTGGCGTCGGTCGGATGGCGGGACCTAGGGGTCGGACCAAAATTTCTCGACGTTTCATAACCTCCTAAACACTTTGGCACCATTTTTAAAAATGTTTATATATATATATATATATATATATATATATATATATACGTATTATATATTTATAGCTAGGTTCTGTAACGAAATTAGTTGCTCTATAAGCCTCTATAAGACTATAACATAAGCTTATAGAACTTATTTGTTAAAATGGATTTCTGCAACCTCTTTAATCTTATAGAAGTCTATAAAGTTATATACAAACTCTATAAATCTTATGGTGACGAAATGATCGCCATATCACTTATAGATGATCTGACAGCTGATAAATATTGATGTAAATATCGAATATGAATATTCCACACGTGATATTTTTTCTTTTGGAAGATCACAGAAGGTAAAAGTGTGATTACTGATTTTTGATTTCAAATTTAACATTATTTATTTTTATTTTTTTGTACACCTAATAGAAATTACTTACGTATTGAACGGAAAAGCCTACGAGATAGTCAGAACCCATTTGAAATGCCTGATGAAAATTTCGTGAAATTGTTCAGGCTTAATAAGCAAATGTTCTTTTTTCAAATTTACCAGATGTTGTTGGAAAGAATTGACGGAAGACAGGCAAGAGATATATATGTTAGAAATAATATTATCTAATACAGTATTATTCTACATTGTGGAAGATGTTTTCGTGGCTTAAGGATCTATAAAAGACGATACTGATGTTCAATATATCTGCGTCTAATATCAACGTTTTGCCAAATTTCATGCCATCTTCAGGGCATAGTGTCGTCAAAAATTATCTGTAAACTTGTCACAAGCACACAAAGTTGTTTGGGTTATTTATTATAAGTTCTAATATAAAATGTAACTCATACCAGTTATTAGAAAATTTTAAAGCTGGTATGAGGCGCATTTTGTATTAGAACTTATAATAATTTGTATTTGTTAACCTATTTTGGCAAAGATTTGACATCTCAATTAGAGTGAAGGTAGTTGAATTATGCAGCAAATGCAAGGAAGATAGACAACAGGTCTATAACTTATTGAGTGTAGATTTATGTTTTATAGCGACCGTACAGAACGCATTATGACGGCTCTCCATAAAGTCATGTTTTATAGAGCTATGTAACTTATAGACTCTATAAATTTATAGAGTTATAGACAGAAATTACAGAACCTAGGTATTATATGTGCGGGCAATAACTTTCGAAGGAGTTAATTCATTTTAACGAAATTTGGCATACATGTTGGAATCCATCACCGCACGAAGCCTATTTAAAATGGGCCCAATCGGGTCATTTTAAAGGTAGTTTTTAGGGGTTGAAAAAAGTTTTTGGGTCCAAAATTACCGAAAAAATTCTCAGAATCATTTCAAAATTGAAATTTAACCCTTTAGTAGCAATTAAAACGTGCTCCTAAAATTATGAGCAAATCGGCCCGACAGGACCAGACTTACAAATTTTATGAAAACACTAGTTTGCGTATACGAATTTACTTACTGAAGGTCGTATTTAATTTGGTGCAGATGTTGAATTGATAACAATATTTCAACTAATAAAATTATTATTGTAAGGGGTGTATTAAGGGGTTCAATTTTTTTTTATTTTGTCTAAAAACAAACTTAATTTCATTTAATAAAGCCACAATACCTGTATTAGCAAATATACTATATGTCGGCAGGGTTTTGGCACTGCGACCCGGGTTTTTTTATTATCTACATCTACTATAGGCTATAAGAGTGAAACAACAATTGTCTGATAAGTCTGTTCACTTATAATAATTATTACAATACAGTACACCTACACATACACCATAACACGGTTGTTCATTGAATTTGTAATTAAATTGTATATTGAAGAAACGTCGATCATTAAATAGCTTTAGTAAATAAATATTGTTTTAGTAGCCTTGTATTCCGTACCTCCTAGTTATTGTAATATTTTAAACAAGGTGTCCTACTTTGTTATAAGAATATTTCTTTGAAATACGTTGGTACTACAACTTAAGTATAGATATTAGTTTTGCACATTCGCTACACTAACAAAGGTCCTCTATTTTCTAATTTTGGTCGCTTTTATTTCATAATGCCTAAAATCAATTAAAACATTACGTAAAATTTGCAAAGAAAAAACAAAGAAATGGTATCAGGAAATATGTAGTAAGAACGAAACCTCAAGTCTTCAACAAAGCGATTTAAGTCAGCTGATACTAGAAAATAAAATACATGAAGATGAACAAAAAAAACTTTATAAGCAGCAATTTGTTATTAAACGCAGTGACCCTACATATAAAAAAACAGGAATTGCTAAAAAATCAATGTAGAATAAGTGGATATCGTAAAACTGATCCTAATTTTAAGCGACAGGAATTAATAACCCAAAAAATTCTGAATTTAAAAAAAAGAAAAACGCTCAAAATAAATTATTAAAAGCTACTAAACGTACTTTAATTGATTCTAGTAATGCTGATAATAGAAATGGTAGTAATTTAGTAGTGAAAAAATATAATATTGATATAAAAGAGGGTCCGACTAATATATGTTGCTGTTGCGGTGGTCTTTGGTTTAAAAATCTATTTCTAAAATAAAATACGACGATATTGAAAGTAAATATGGGAAAACTTTTGCGAACAGAGTCTTTTATACTTCTAAAAATAATAATGAAACATTTTTTATAACTTGTAGAAAATACGTTTCAAAAGGACAAACTCCGAAACTCTGTTTAGCAAATGGTCTCGATTTTCCGGTAATACCACCGTGTTTAAAAGATCTGAGGGTTTTAAAAGAGCCGTTAACGTCTCCGAGATTGCCATTTATGCAAATAAAGTCATTGGGTTACGAAAAACAGTGCGCTTTAAAAGGTCAAGTAGTTAATGTTCCTATTTCGGTAAATTCATCGGTTAGTGTTTTGCCACGGACGTTTTCAGAATCCTATACTAAATTAAAGCGAACATTAGGATTTAAACATCATTATATTTGTGAGACAGTACGGCCGTACAAAATTTATGAAGCGGTACAATATGTAATAACGCAGCCATTGTATATAGCGGAGGGAGTTTCTATATCAGCGGATTGGCTTTCTGGTCGTCCGGAAGTTCAAAATTTTGTTGTAAACAATGACGATTAAAGGAAGTTTCATCTACGATAGCAGGTAATAACGAATGCATAGGGGACGTTGATGAATTAAATCCTGGTGGTGAAGAATCACTTCTTGATAACCTGAGAGTTGAGAATATAATTTTTGGTCCAGGAGAAGGCAGTAAACCAATTTCTTTGTTAATTGATAATTTCGCTGAAGAACTAGCCTTTCCTAGTATTTATTGGGATCATGCCAGAACACCTACTGTTCATCTTACGTATGCCAATGTAGCAAAATCCGAAGCCAGGCGTTACGATCGACGCTATGCGCGAACAGACAAGCTTTTATATTCTTATAAGAAGTTGGAAATTTCAAATATTTCAAATGCTATTAATATATGCCTGCGTAGAAAAGCGGGTTCTGTAACAGCAGGTCAAATTTTAACTAAGAACTTTATTGAGTCTCTGATACAGCATGATGATGGCTATAAAATTTTTAAACAAGTGCGTATATCTCCAGCTCAGTTTAATATTCCTACATTTTTTGTAACATTTTCTGCAGCTGAAACAAAATGGGTTGAACTTTTAATATTGCTTTCAGAAATAGTTTATAAAAAAATATTAACCGTAGAACAAGCTGAAAATTTACAGTTTCAAGAAAAATCCAGATTAATACGAACTGATCCGATTACATGTGCACGCTATTTTGATTATAGATTCAAGACTCTCTTCGACGTCTTTAAAGGATTGTATGGACCCTTTTCTGATTATCCGATCATTTATTATTACTATCGAATTGAATTCCAGCATCGTGGATCTCCACATGTTCATGCTATGTTCTGGCTTCAAAATGCCCCTATGTTTAATCCGGATGACATAAATACATTTGATCCATGTTCAAAATTTATTGCTAAATATATAACATGTGGTAGTTCAATAGTTAGTGTTAATAATTTTATTAATTATCAAAGGCATCATCATTCACGAGCATGTCAGAAAGAAATAGCTGGTCAAGTGATTTGTAGATTCGGTATTCCTTTTTGGCCTATAGATAAAACTACAATTCTAATGGTGCGCTTACACGGGCAACTAAAATTGCTCAATTCCGGGCAATATTGATCAATTATGTACATCAGCAATTCACGGCAATGGCAACATGGAGCAATTATTGCCAAAGATACCGCCACACCATATTGCGCAATATGGAGCAACTTTGAGCAACTAGGCAATCATCATTCATACACTACAGCAATTCAATTGAACTGTCACTGGCTACGGACGACGTTTTACTGGCAGCGGCGTGTAGTGCTTTTATTATAATAAGTTTAAAACGAAAAAAAAGAAAAGGAATAGACAGATTTGGGTGCGAACGTATCTAGCAAGACGAAAGCCATCTTTATTGTGTGATGATATGGACAATTATTTATTCAAAAACTTTACCAGAATGTCTCGGAGTGATTTTGAATTACTTCTAAATAAAGTTGGTCCATTAATTACCAAGCAAAAGACCAATATGAGGGAACCAATTCATGCAGCTACAAAACTTGCCTGTACCCTTCAATTTTTGGCAACTGGCGATTCATACAAAAGTTTAATGTACTTGTTTAGAATTTCTGACAGTTGTATTGCACTATTCATACCGACAGTATGCAAAGCTATTGCGGAAGTTCTTCATGAACATATTAAAGTAAGATATTTATCCTCTTCACTCAGCAAATTATCTACCCGCTGCTCTTTACCCGCTACTTCATAGCCACAATTATATATATCCTTTATACTCACAAAATGAAAGTCATAACATAATAATCAAAATATTTATTTACTTGAACTTTTACAACGTTTTTACAAAGTTACAAACATTTAAAAATCTACTTCAGTATTTTCGTCAAAATTGAACTGGATTGTTTCAGCACATTGGGTAACAGTAACAAGAGCATTCTTGTCTTGAATGGGAGAAATATATGTTGATATAAGAGAATGCTGACTTTGAGATTGAGTGTTTAGTGTGTCTGAGTGAGTATTGTTGTAGTTACTAATCGTGGAAAAATGTGAAGGACTAGGACTAGGTATGGCACTGTAAGAACGGGGAGAAGGAGCAGGAGAGTATATGTTTTGGCGGTAAGAAGTAGAAGTGCTCGGCATAGGGGAATACTGTCTAGCTGAAGAACTGTTTCTGCTGTTTCCTTCATCATAATGCCCCATATCAGCTTCATATAAGATAGTAGAAATCTTATATTCTACCTGATTACGCACATATTGGCTATATGTTAACAGTTTTTCATTTACGTGATCTCCAAATGCCAAAGATTTCTTAGATAACTTTTGTTTTACTTGATTCATTATTTCACAAGCGTCCTGATATTCAATATCATCATTACGAGTCCTCTTTTTTTTTTGTACCCACTGGCTGCTTGGGTGGTGGTACTTGGGGGCTGAATCTGATGGTATCGTCAGCAGACATTTCTAGCTGAAAATAAAAAGCCTTTTTAATATAATTTATAACTTTAATCTTCTCCTTTTTTGTGCAATAAAGTATTATTGTATTGTATTTTTTTACAGTTGCCCACAAGTGCAGAAGAGTGGAAGGCTATAGCAAAAGGTTATGAAGATATTTGGAATTTTCCGCATTGCTTGGGTGCTATGGACGGAAAGCACGTCCGAATCAAGTGTCCTGATAATGGTGGCAGTCACTTTTTTTAATTATAAACAATTTCACAGCATTGTCTTGTTTGCTGTCGTAGATGCTCATTACCGATTTTTGTACGTAAATGTCGGATGTCAAGGTAGAATATCAGACGGAGGAGTTTTGCCAGTACATCAATTGGCAAAGCTATCAAGGACAAAACATTACCTATTCCATCGCCAGAACCACTACCAGGGCGAGAAAGAAGCACCCCCTATGTTTTTGTGGCGGACGATGCATTCCCACTGTCTGAAAATATTATAAAACCATACGCGTGCGATTTAAAAAGAGGATCTCCTAAAAGGGTTTGTAATTACAGAATATCCAGAGCCCGCAGGGTGGTAGAAAATGTTTTTAGCCTATTGACTTCAGTATTCCGAATTTTCAACTCAAGTATGGAGCTGGAACTTGAAACAGTTAAATGTGCAACTATGGCTACTGTTTATTTGCATAACTTTTTAAGACGAAACAAGGAAGCGCGACAACTATATACACCATCTGCAACATTTGATATCGAGGATACTGATTCTAACACTATAATACCTGGACAGTGGAGAGAAAAATTATAATGAGGATTTAACCAATTTAGCAAGACTGCCAAGAAATACATCTACATTAGCTAAATTGAACAGAGATGAGTATATGCATTATTTTATGTCTGAACGCGGGAGCGTCCCATGGCAATCTGCTCACTTATAAAAAATAAGTAGGTATAAGTCAAGAAATCCCCATTGTTTTATAAAACGACTGTATTTAGCATTCATTGGAGACAGTATGCTAAGTGTACGCTTTCATTTTTGCTATTTTTCACTTAATAGAACTAAAACACACTTCCTCATTGAATATGTATTAGGGAAATTTGAACTAATAAATACATGTGAAAAAAAATTGGTACATAAAATTCAGTGAAAAATACTAAATGTGAAAACGTACACTAATGCCGGGTAATGAACACGTAGCAATCAAAAGTTAACAGCGTGATTAAATAACAGCCTATTAGAATTGTACGATAAACCCGATATTACCGTACTGTCCCCGCATTCATTTTAGTTTTTAAGCAAATGTATTTATAAGAAATAAAATTGTGTACATACCACTGGCTGTGTTTCAGTATCAAGTTCTGAGTCCGCTTCTTCCGTGCCTTTTAAAAAAAGCATGCTTTTAAAAGCAAACTAATTGCTATCTTGAAAAGCGCCACTGCCACTATTTTTCTTCTCCATTTTTTTTAATTCATTGTTAAAATATGTACGTAAATTTTTAAATTTTTTTGCCGCCTCTTCGTGAGTTATTTGAAACTGCTGGCCAATAGCAGTCCATTCATCTTTCTTTAGAATTCGATCTTTTTTTTTATTGTCCCATAAACTAACACGTACCTGTACCGCATCGATGAAATTAATTAACTTTTCATTATTCCACGCCATATCTGCACTGTACTGCACTGTACAATAGGAGCAATGAAAATGAAATGACAGCGGCGCATCTCATTCCCACCACCGGTCTGTCACCACACGAAAGTAAGACAATAGATAGGTATACAAGCGAGATAGAAGAAAAATTGACGAAAATTTCCAAACCGTGTAGATATTCGGCAATTCATGTCGGCCACTTTGGGCAATAGGAATATATGGAGCAATTCGAAGCAATATTGCCGAAACTATTGCCGCAATTTTATTGAAATTGCTCCAGATTGCTTCATTAATTGCTCCATTGTATGTCAAAAATATATAAAATAAAAAGTAGAGGTCCAAGTATTGACCCTTGGAGAACTCCCCATGAGTTTTTTAAAATCCAATCATGGTGAAATTTTGCACACACGTTTGCTTTTGATGAATATATAATATAGTGTATTGAATATTATGGTCGATCCAATATGGTCTCCACCATAAAATGGTGGATTACCTTCGTCTTTACAACTCCCTCTTCATGGGTCGATAAAGTTTCTTTCCTTTGACACCGTTTTTTATTCTCATATCAGTATAGATTAATTTCATTGAATTACTGCAATTATAATTTTTAAAGTTTTGTGTTAGTCAGTGTGGAAGAGAAAGTTGCCAATTAGTGTGATGAGCTGACTTAATGTCTGGTAATTAACCTTCCAGAATCAAAATTATATTACAGTTTATGCGTTCATGTTAGGACACATTGTATAATGGTACTAAATGGGAGTGCGCGAACCGTGTGATGTGTATTTGATTGATTAACATATGTGGTGTAGGTACTAACTGTCCTGTCCTGTCCCTGTAGCATGAACATGCAGCACTACGTAGATGTTTATACGTATACATATACAGTGTGTCTGTACGCAGGATAATGGCTCTGTCTCAACACTGTAGACAGGTTATTGGATTTTTAACAAATATATAGACAGGACTTACCGTCTCACATCTTTTAATTGAGTATGTTCAATTAAGCGACGGACGGCAGCAGTTCGGATTATCAGGTGGTCTCTCAATTGTCTCAGAAAATGATTCTGACAATGTCCTGTTTAGGTTTTCAAATGAAACCGGCTTTTGCTTGTTCATTATATAATTTTATTTAAATCTTTTTTATTAGTATTTTTGTTTATAAACACCTACCTATCGTTTTTTACGGAGTCATTTTTTCTCTATTTGCTGTCTTTTTTTACTTTTTTTCAGGGCACATCCAGCTACGTTCTCCACATTCTCGACTATATGATAAAAAGTAAACATTGAAAAAAAAAACATTAAAGATTAAAAAAGATGTAATTTAATAAATAAAAATTGAAAAAAAAATAAAATAAAAAATGAAGTTTTTTATGTGTAAATAAGTAAAAAAAGTCTATATATAAAAAAGTGAAATAATATGGAATAGATGTAAAAAACACTTAACGATGTAGGCACCGGTATTGAACCGGTGACGTTCGACAGAAGGTAACTCATACGTTTACGCCTTATTCAATGCTCCACAAAGCTCGTCTACTTACTAACCATAATCATGGTATAGCACTGTTCTACTATATACCTACTGTACAATAATAATATCATTATTTTTTTTTGAAACTATTAGTTGTCAAAAATAAAATAAAGTTGTTTATAAAAATTAAACTACCAAATGCATTTCAGTGAATTAAAAAATATATTTCTTAGCGAGTATCCTTTTTATTATACATGAACTGTCAAAATTTCAACCCTTTTAGGTCTAGCTGTCTAAAGTTCACATAAATATTGATACACAGGGACCATATCCAATTATAAAGTTACCTACCTTACTCGAGAAGGTGATCAAATAAAAATAGTAACAGGGTGACTGATGCTATACGATAAAATATCGATAAACAAACTTCGAACTGATCATTATTATTACCATTATTAGTGTTAAAGCAAGGACTCGGTTATGTTTAAAACGAGTATTTCAAATGTTGTAGCACTGTAGAAAATGAGGATAGAATCCTTGTTAATTAGTCCAATAAAACTGCTCAGAAATATAATTTCGTATTGCATGAATCCCTTCAGTATTTATTTTTAATTGCTCGTGGCCGAAAAGCTCACGCGAAAGTCGCCATCTTTGCGAAAAGGTCAGTGCTATCTCGCAAACCGACAAAAATGATAACATTATTTGCAGAGCATTAATTTCTCTACAATTTTACTCAGGGATTCATTTTCGTAGAACTGACCTTCATAGTACGTCAAAGTGGAGGTTGCTACCACTTAGCATAAACATGGTGTTTAATCAACCTAATATTGAGATGTATATATATTGTTTTTTCTATAAGATAGTCTGGTTACTAGTTGACTTTAATGTGTTATACAAAGTATAAGATACACTGGTATTTCAGTGTCCGACTAAAAATGTAAACATTAGCAGTCACGACTCAGGAAAGGACGTAGTGTAGTTTAGATCACGTGGATAAATGTATGGATTTAACAGTTATTAGAATAAATGTGTCATCATTTGAAGTACAATTTCTACAGTTGTGGTGATTTCAAATCATTAAAATGTCGAAAGAAGTAGTGGAGGAGGGGGTTAGTAAAATTAAAAATCTCCTAAGTCGCGGGTCATATTGTATAAAATAGGTACACACTTGTGTACATAGTCACGATGTACATGTTAATTGTACCATAATCCGTTGGCATATTTTAATTAGCTTTATGTCACCGTATACCTGGACCCCTCTATGTTGTTGCAAACAGTTGCAGCTGTACATAATTATGCTTTGTTTGCTTCTGTCAGTTTTACATTTTTACCCACAAATCATGGAAATTATTAACACTGACACGTCGCAATATATCATTAAACAGCTTTCATTAAAAATCTATTAACCCTTTCAGGCCCAAATTAGATTTATTTAGTAATATAAACCTTTATTTAGATTATCGTACCAAAAATACATTAAATTAACATACTTAACTGATTTTATAAAATTTCATATACAGAATATATAAAAAAAAATTGTGGTTTTTACATGTAACCACCGGGAAACAAAAAAGGTTATTGAAATTTTATTTATTGTTATTACTTATGTATTGTTATGACTTAGGTCATTATTACAACAAATAACAAATCACAAAACATCCATGAGCGGAGGTGGGATTCGAACCCACGACAGTCTGATCCAGAGATTAGCGTACTGGCGTCTGGATCAGACTGTCGTGGGTTTGAATCCCGTCTCCGCTCATGGCCTCGGATATTGAAATGTATAATTATTTGCTGTGATATTTTAAAAAACAGTTCTTTTTATCGTTCAAACAGAGACCCACTTTACAGATTGTACAGCGCCATTTTGTGCGATGAGGTTCACTCTTTGAGCTACAAAATCCACACCTCAGCGAGGTACCATACATGGGAATATGTGATGACTCCGTGTATCTTGTTTCATTAGGCACCTGACGTTTGAATTTTTTGTATGTAAAATCGTATTCGTCGCTTCTGCGTCCACGTTTTTCGCGTCTAGGAATTCCAATTAGCCCCCTAGCCACAGCTGCTCTAAATTCCTTTAGTTCCAGAGATCGACCCCTCACTTCTTTTTCGAAACAAAACAAAAGCATTTACAATAGTGACATCGATAAAATGCCAAAAAATTCTTAGCCACCATCTTTTGCTTTTGCGATCTATTTCATAGAACGACTTTAGCATGTCGGCCTTGTCTACATGGCCCATATTTTCGTTATAATCTTTGACCAAATCTGGGCATGATACTTCAATGGAGGTACCATCTTTCGTTTTCCTTTGAACAGACGTTGTTTTTTCGGGATCGTGAAAGTTGGATAAAAAGTAAATCCCTTTTTTGTCCATCCATTTGATGGAAACAATACCTGTATCAGTCATTCTCCAATCGGCATCTCCCCTGTTCATGTTCTTATCAGCTTTCAAATCCTTGGGAAGTCCTTTTCGATCTTTTCGAACTGTACCGCATCCATAAATTTTTGAGTTTTTTAGGTCATTCATCAAGGGCATAGAAGCAAAATAATTGTTGAAATACACCTTGTGATATTCCCCTTGAATATTCTGCGTCAGATCCTTTACAACACGAGTACCTAAGTGTTTCTCTGCGTTATCAACCTTCCCTGTGTAAATTTGAAATTCTGAAATGTAGGCAGATTTGTTAGCGCGCACCCAAATTTTATAGCCCCGTTTTATTGGTTTCTGGGGCATGTATTGACGAAGGGATGAACGCCCTTTGAACTTGATCATTGATTCGTCGACTGACTGGTGCTCATCGGGATCATAATAAAAATTGTAAGTTTCAAGCAATTTGTCCAGAAACGGTCTCAGTTTGTAGAGCTTGTCATAATCTGGTTCACCTTTCTTGGGTTGTTTCCGATTGTCGTTCAAGTGAATATTTCCCAGAATCCACATAAATCTATTTCGCGACATAAGACTTGATATGTAACTATCGCGAATTTCTTCATTAGAAGACCAGTAATCCCTGATTGAAGGTAACCGTTTTATTCCCATGAGCACATTTATTCCCAAAAATGTATTTATTTCTTTATTAGAGGTATTTTTGAATTTTTGTGGATCTCCAAATTTTTGCAGGGCATACAAATTAGTTTGCTCTGTAATATGTGACACTAATTCTTGAGGAAATAAACATGAAAATAAATCAAAAGGGCTACTAGCGTCAACAGGAATGTTTTTTGGGCCAGATGGTTTAGTAAATAAATTTATATTATTGTTATTCATATTTTCTGAGTACCATCTAACATTCTCAACGTCAAATGGTAAATTTCTCCGAATTTCCGCGAGAGAAAGCTCATCTTCACTACTAAATTCATCCGTAACGTTCCCATTTTCGACATTTTCATTTACTTCTGGTACATGCTCTTCAATTTCATCATCTGGCTCATGTAAAACTTGAATTTCATTGGTAATATCTTGAAAAATGGCATTCAAATTTTCTTCACCTTCATCATCTGTGTCCACAATTGATTCTTGGTCAGAAGGAATATTTCCAAGAAGTATTTCCATCTCGTCTGAATTCATGTTTTCTAATTCCTGATAGCTCCATAGCTTTTTTCCTGAAATTTTAACACTTTATAAGTACCACTGGTTTCGCCGCGAAACCACCTATTCAAATTTCAAAAATCTTCACTTTATAAAAACAAATTCATGAAACAAAATCATCACACATGACTATCTAATAATAAATTGTTATTAAATTTACTTACCAGCCATTATAATTCACTAATTGTTAATATTTATCTATAATAATGACAATTTGATCAAAATCTCTCTGTTTTCTTTACAAAACTGAGTAGTAGAGATTTCTATATCGGAACTAAACCATACACTTTCATTTCAACTAAAACTTAAGCTACGGATCAAGAGATGGCACTTCCAGCTACCTACTGGTACGGTGGTTTTGAGATATAGCCGCTGTAACACATTAAATACATTTTATAAAAGGTGGTTTCATAGTGAAACCACTAGAGACAAAAGGGTTAAACTTTATAATTAAGTTAGTTCACTTTCTGAATACTTTGCCTAGAAAAAACATATTTTTGTTGCTGTTGAAACTTGATATTTAAAAAACGCGACCTTAACTTTTCCTCCTTTCGACGTGTGTGTGTGCGCATAACCTTCCAGGGCATCTAAAAACAGTTCTTTGAAGTTAACTCTTAGCCTCTTTGATTGTTCTGTAATTTCAATTTTTTTTTAATTATTTACAGACCGGGCGCCCAAGGGATGTCCGTATGCAAAATATGAGACCCTGGCGTCTGATATAGGTTCTCGAAGTTTGATATTATTGATGTTACTAGAAAAAATTATGGTTCAATATTTTTTCCACCTCAAGTTTAGGAAGTTGCGATAATAGAAACTTTGAAACATGACATTTGGAGAATACATTTCTGATATAACTTAGGCAAACACTCCTAATGGTGTGAAAAGATTATGATTATATTAATTAATTAAAATAAATAGTAAACAAAACATTGCTTGGAAATTAGAAAACTTACTAATTGATATAGTAATTACTATTATATAATAAACTTACTATTTGTTGGCTGAACAATCGATAATGCAATTGAATTGATAGAGGCGAGCATTAGCTTCGGTCCCTTGCCAAGTGTGTCAATATGATTCATTCTTATGATGGCAATGCATTTATACGAGCGTCTCTCGTATCAATAATATATAATATTAAAGATGCAACTTACAGACATTATGCGGAGACCGTATAGTAGAGACAACAGTCGATATGCCATTATCTTTTGCAAATCAAATCAGCGTAGAATTGGTATATTGGTGTACAGCTCTCGGCACAACCGTCGAACTCCTCATCTTATATTTATGTTTCTGATAACGAGAATGACCCCCAACCGAACATTACACCAAGATTTATTGTCGTTCAGGGAATTGACTCACTGTACGTACAGTCGCGGACTCAATATAGTTTACAGTTGTTTTTCAGTGTAAGTTCATAAAAATTCAATTCCTTAGCAACAAATTTAGTTTGATAGGTAAATGTCAATGTCAGAAATTATAAGAAATGATTGTCGTTTGAACACAAAAAAAGAATTACTACATGATAGAAGGAAGTAATTTGCTATACTAGTATTAAATATTATCAGACCTTTTTTTTAATGAAATAAGGAGCTAGCTGCTTCCCGCGGCTTTACGCGTGATTGAGATGAAATAATATTATATAGCTTTTTCCCGTGGCAATTTAATTTTGCTAATATAATATAATTTTTAAATCGTACATAATATTATTATAAACTTATTTAAAACTTAGAGAAGCGTTGGTTCTCGGTGGAAGCTTTACTTGCTTTTGTCAAACTTTTGGTTCCTCTTCATAAATGTCTTGCGCTCCACTCAGCAGCCACAGAAGTGGTACAGTCTTCGGCTTCACAATATTTTAAGTTTTTACAGTCAAACAAGACTATTGCCCAGCTTGAGATACAGTATATAATGTTTTTCTTTTGAACTTTTATTATATATTTTCAGTCGGCTTAAAACATTTTCGTTTGAATTTATAATTAATTATATAAAACCCACCCCTACCCGTTCGCGTAAATTGTTCAAAAAACATTATTTATTTTCTCATGACAGTTACACATAATACACTAAATGTCCACGATCATAAAAAAGTGAGATTAAAGGTTTATTATAAGTACTTATGAATTCCATGATAAAAATTACGATAAAAGTAAACTTATGTTGCTGAAAAATAATTACAATGTATCTTTTATTAATGCGGTTATTAATGAATTTAAATCGAAAGTCGGAGAGGCTCATAGGGTAGCCAAGAATTCAGTCAAGTACTGTCGTTCCCCATATATACCTAATTTTTCAAATAGAGTGAAAACATGTTTCGTAGGTACGAATGTAAGATTGGCTTTTTATAATTTATTAAAAGTTAATTCGGTATACACAAGGAGTTATTTATAAAATTCCGTGCTCATGTGATTTATGCAATATTGATCAAACTAGACAATATTTGGACTCAAGAATTAAACAACACATTAGAGACGATAAGAATATTAATTATTTAAATGACAAATGAGATTGCGTTGGCATCTCATCATTTTAATCTGCGTCATGCTTTTGGCAATAATAATGTTGCTATTTTAGATAACAAAAGTAATTGGTTAAAACGTAATGAGAGTGAAATGATTTTTATTTTTTATCCAAAGTGAATGAAACGGTTAACAAAAGGACGGTCACGGGAAACTTGAGTATTTTATATAATGATATTTTAAATGAGTATAAAAATAACAGGAGGTAGATCAGAATTTGCGTTTAAATTTATTGTACTAATAATTTTCGTGTAACTTATATATAACGCGTCATGAGTAATTGTACATTGCCAAATTTTAAATTTGTTTTTTTGTATTGAATTTTTTATGATTAATGAATTTTGTCAAATCTTGTTAATTTGTAATGGGTTGTAAAGTGCATTATAGTTTAATGAGCAGGAATGTCAAAACTATTATAAACAAAAATTTATTATTTCAGAGCAATCGAGGGGGACTTTTTGATGATAAAAATAATTACCATTAAAATTAAATGGTTCGCTGAATAGACATGAAAGTAAAGCAGGGGACAATCGTTTTAAAGAATGCAAATTTCCCAGGGCGTACTTATATGCATAACGACAACCAATTCTTTTTATTTTTTCACCGCCCGTCAACCAGTCAGAGAGCTGTCTGTGAAAAAAATGAGATGAAAAGAAATGAAGCAAGTGCCGCGTTATTATCTACTGCAAAGAGAACGTGGCGCACCGCTCTCACCAATCCAATTTGATCCTTTAATACCATCGTGAAATGACGTACGAATTATTTTAAGTAACTTGAAATGTTCATCGTTCTTGTTGAGACCGATGTAGGCACTACTTCAACTGTCACATGGCGTAATGAGAATTGTGTACCCGCATTTATTTTATATAATTATTCTTTTTTTTACTTAATACTGCTCCTTTATGAGCTCTTCCAAAAAATCTGAATTTCTAATTTTTTAAATTTTTTTATCAGGCTATGATCTTTTGTAGATCTTTTTTTTTGTCACGAGTTAGTTTTTGTGTCAACCAGAACATATGGTGAGATTGGTACATAAGGAAAAAACAATTGCTCATAAGGATCCCATTCCAAAATAATAAAAAAATTAAATATCATTTTCGCATTTTTTGCACCTCTGCGATTTCACTTAACATTTAATTAAAAATGCATTAAAAAAGCTCTTCTGTAACTTTAATTTGTTCACTTCTGCAGTTTGTTCTCAAATTTATTCGGGATTATAGTATTAATATAAATGCAGTTTGCAGCCGTCTTATATGTTTCCGCGTTATTTATTTTTGATCAATTATTTGTCTATTGTTAAAAAATATATAGCTAATATAGCGAATAAACATTTAAATGAGATGGCGAATGAGAATTTTTGCTTTATTCAAGCGAAATTACAGTACCGAATCAAATTATCCTTCCAACTACAAACAAATGAACAAAATACACTGTTAGAGGTTTCCACGTGCAGAGATTCAAAATGATGTCAGTTTCTAAGGTTAAGGAACCCTGAGAATAGGTCTGCACGCAGACAATCATTAAAAGTAATTCAAGTAAAACGATTAAGCAATGCAGAAAATAAATGTATTCATAACAAACGATTAAAAGTTTGTCAGTTTGTCGGCTTAGAAAAACTTGACTAAACAGCCTCATAACACACGACAAAAGAATTGCCAGATTAAACGTTTTTCAGTTTAAAGTTGCAAGTTAAAACATAATACAATAAATAAGAATTGTCAAAACGTTCGTCTGACTAACTTCACTAATCGTAAAATTTAATCAGATCGACTAAAATTGTGTCAAAAACAGAGATTAACTGATAAACGCATATAGTTCGCGACCAAAAACTTCGGCGTAGTCACGTCGTACGCCTTCAGCAAGCAAATGCCCGCTTAGCGCATAATAGAATGTCTTTGACAGTTAGAACGAATCGTCTGCAAGACAGTCGTATACGCTCTAGCCTAAATACAACAAATAATGTATAATGCATACAAAATTGATATTAAGGCTGGCAGATTATGGTTTTTATCGTCAGTGACGTATGTAACAATGAAAAAATTGGTAGCAAAAAAAACCTTCAGAATTGATCGATGTTGCTTGTCCGCTTAAAGAAAATGATGATAACATATGTAGGTTATATATGCACTTCGTGTAAGAATTAATCTATTCAATAATAAAATGCCAAATTTGTCTCTCGAGCACATAAAATAACCGTTTCCGATTGTGCGTGAAGAATTGAAAATTTTAAAACAGGTAGAAGAGCGATTTTTGTGTCCAAGAATACCTTTAATGCAGATATATTGCACTGCAGTGGATAAGCAGTACAGTGTTCACGGTAGAGTGGTAAATGAACCGACAGATGTTCCAACGTCGGTATATTACCACATTTGCCTCAAGAAACTGACGTTATTTAAATCGCTTTAAAACTTAAAAGTTGTTTTCAATCAAACTATTTAGTGCGTCAGACCAAATGTTATGTTGAACGCGCTAAAATGTCTGTAAAACAGCGAAGTTTATCAAGAACACGTTGTTATTGATGCCGATCGATTTATACAGTTCTAAATAGCGATCAGAAATTTAGATAATAATGAAATATGTGAGCCTAATGAGTCATACTTAGAACTCATAAGTGATGACGAGTCTGAAGAAGTCGAAAACGAGACTTTACTTGGAACTCAAGATATTATTCTTGCACCGGGCGAAAAGTATACACCTCTTTCATTGCTCTTAGATATATGCAGAGTCTATGAGCTTTGTGAAAATACATGGTGATTTCTTACGAAAGTTGCCTTTAAATTTTTCGTATCAAAATTGTGAAAAATCAGAAATTTGCCGTAAGGACAGGCGCTGTGCTAACGTTACTAAATTATTTTATTCGGCATTAAAACTTCGTATTAAAAAATGTCCGAAAGCATATTATTATGCTTGATAAAAAAAATTAAAGGATGCAATGCTAAAGTCAGCGCAGGTCAATTATTAGATAACAATGTCGTAACTAGTTTCAGTGCACACGAATGCGGATTTAAATTCATTAAATCTGATCGCGGAACCCCTGCGTTTTAGGAAGAAAAAAAGAACGAAATCTTTGCAATGTTGAGACAGCTAGGCCCACTGACATTTTCCTTGACGCTATCAGCAGCGGAAACCAGATGGCCAGAACTGTTAGTAGTATTGAAAAAAGTCGTGGAAAATGAATTAGTGACGGAAAGCGATGATGTGTCATTATCCTACAATGAAAAGTGCCGTTTAATAAGAACTGATCCGATAACTTGTGCCCGGTATTTTGAATATAGGCTGAGACACTTCTTTAAATTATTAACAGTGAAAGACGATATTTTCAGGGAACATACTGTAGTCAGTTATTATAAAAGAATCGAGTTCCAGCACTGCGGTTCTCGTGTTCACAGTTTACTTTGGCTTAAATACGCACCATCATATGTCAGTGATGCTGAGACTTGCGTACTGCGTAGCCAGGTGCGAGTAGTTTATAAATTTATTTCGTGTGCTTCTGAAGTAACTGACATTCCTTTAGCTCTTATAAAAATTCAGAAGACATTCGTGAACGTGTAAGAAAAAAACAGATCTGGTACAATTCGTAGATTTGGTATTCCATTTTTCCCAAGAAAGAAACGCGTATTCGGAACCATTAGACAATAATAAAGGCGAAGATGAAAATTATGTAAAGATACAAGACACGCTTCAGAAATTATACAAAGAACCTGAAAATGATCTGAGTTTTGATGAATTTTCAACGCGGCTAAATTTTAATTACGATATATACATCAAAACGATACGGAAATCATTAAGAAGATCTTCAGTTTTCCTAAAATAATATGTGAGTGATATTAGAATCCATTGTTATAATCACGATATGCTTTTATTACATCGCGCAAATATGGACCTTCAATTTATTACAGACGTCTACTCGTGCATTCAATAGGTTCTAAACTATATCAATAAGAAAAGCGTCTATGAAAGTAATGTATGATGTTATTGAGGAAGCCAATAAAGCTAGCTTCAGTATCAAAGATAAATTAAAGCACTTGGCGAATAAATTTTTAAATGCAAGCGAATATTCGGCCCAAGACGCAGTCTATTATTATCTTTTAGCTACGTCACTATCAATGTGTGCTCGCAGTTGTGTATTTTATAAACACAGGTATTCCTGAAAAACGGGTGCTGTTAGTTAAAGCGAAACAAATTTTACAAAATATATCATCAGATTCGGAGGAGTGTTTTGATCTTTTAGATCACTATACAAACATGCCCGACGAACTGAATGAAATATGTTTGGCTGATTTTGCAGCCCTGTATACGTATTCATCCAAATCTAAATCGAATAGAAGATCAATTCAGGACATATCCAATAGCCAAGTAAGCTCTAACTTCTCAGACGAGCTACACAGTGTAGAATTAATTTAAAAAAAAAAACGATGGCTTTGTAACGAGACGTCAAAAAGCTCGTATAATCAGATATGTCATTCTGTAAATTAGAATTAGACGAGGATAATTTTTATAGACAGCAACTGATGCTATTTCATTCTTGGAGAGATGAAAAAGTTGATTTGCTTTCTGTAAATAAAAAGAGAACGTATACAGAAAACATAGTAAGTATATTAGAAAAAAGGAAAAATATGTATTCATTTTGAACGATGAAGTTATTGAAAATATCATCAATCAAGTCGTAGTCGATTTCAGAGATGATCAAAATTATTCTGAACATGTATCAGATCAAAACAGGCCTAGTGAATTTGAAACTTTAAGTGACCGCCTCGATGAAAGATCTATAGGTACAGATATTAGAAATACAAACGCTGGAGATCACGTATGTGGAGAGGACAAAAGTCGGATTACATTTCCGGTACACCACGCAATCAAGCGACAGATATAATAGTTTAGTCTGGTCACAAAATGATAAACAGCAGAAGTATATGCTGCATGTACTAAATTCTATCAAAACAAATCGTGTTCCATGAGATGCGAATGTTGGTAAGAGTCGATTAATAGAGACCATATAGCAAACCCTTATAAGGTATTTCAACAGTATGCCAGGAACTAGTTCCGCGTGGATAAGGGTATTTGTGGCACCGACGGGAAAAACTGCCTTTTCGATTAAAGGAATGACTTCCAAAATGTTTAAATTATTAAAATAGAATTAATCGCAATTTAGTAACTTAGTATTTTATATCGCCAAAAAAATAAACTAAAATGTAAAAACATTTTTTAAAAAGCTTAATATAAAACTTACTTTGCATTCTGCCTTTGTATTACCACTGAACCAGTCAGCTGGTGAAACGCCAGACTTGTCATGTAGCGTCTGTAACACTATATATTCGAATCTTAATGAATTACGACTTATAATTTTCGACGAAATTAGTATGGTCGGTGCAAAAATGTTATCGTGTACAGACGTGCAAATTCTTTAAAGCTGATGGATCATTGCTTTCGGCGAATTCAAACATTTATCACCAATTGGAGACCGATACATATTTGAATCCGATCGTACAATTCATTGATGGATAATCCGTTGTGAGAAATGTTTAGTGCTTATAGATTGACTGATATTATGAGACAGAGAGATGATGCTGTCTTTGCCAATTGTTTGAATAATTGAGCATTTGGACAGTCGATAGTTCAAGAAATTGAATCATTTAAACAATGTCAAATTCATTCCTCTAACTTAGAAATTCCAAATTCTTGCATACGGTTATTTAGAAGCCATGCTGATGTTAATAATTACAATGATAGAGTCCAGTAAATATGACATATGGTCTGCCACAATCTCTATTATTGAGCATCGATATTCATTATATGATAACGAATAGCATTAGCGTCGAAGACGAGCTGGTAAATGGTGCTATTGGAGTCTTGAAACATTTAGAAATTTTGGAGTTAGATGTGTTCCGGGTGTGGTTCGAGGACGCTATCGTAGAAAAGAAGGCTCGCAGTGAACACTACAAATATGCTGAGCGACATAACATTGCACTAAATTTAACACCTATTAACAAAGTGGTTAAGAATTTGGACACAAAACGGAAATGTCAGTCAGCGGCTTCTGTCATGCGAACGCTTGTTTGTGCAGCAGTCATTACGATCTATAAGAATCAGGGAGGAACTTACGATAATGCCGTTGTTAATGTTGAAAAGCCACTAAAAAGAACAGAACTGTATGTAGCTTGCAGTCAAGCGACACATTTTAACGGATTATATATTCAAGACTTATTACACCATTGTCGACAGATAAAGTTCAAATCGCAATAAAACACATATTGAAAGATAAACCCTCCTTATGGACTGTTAGATCTTGACGCGGTGGGAGGGTTTGTGGATCTCGATGATCCGATGAGTTATGCCGGTGAGGGGAGGGAAACCGAATCCCAGAAAGGTTACATATGCCGGAAAGGTCGAAACGTAGAGACCAGACCAAGAAGCAGTCCCCTCAGAAGGAATATTGTAATGTAGCAACAGTTGCTGTGGGATTGCAATATTCGGTAGGAAGGAGCACTCCCAAGGATTCGCTCCAGCCGTTTGTGTATGCCGGCTGGATGAATATTTTAGGGACTATTAAGAAGGAAGGGCAGTTTCAAAATTTTTTTCTTACGTTTCTCCCTTCTTTTTTGTTGTTTTTTGTTGTCCCTCCGTATGGGTACACTTGTTGCTGTCCTTTGTAGTAGTTCTTAAATAGTACACCTGCGTCTTTTAAAGATTAAGCTGTTACAGACGTATGTAGAATTCACGCTCGTAAAGACGTTCAATTAGTACCTACACCGTCTCATATTCTTAAGTTCTGTACACCACAACCCTAACATAAGTTTTGTTTTTTTTAAGTAAAAAACAACACAGCCAAGATAAATAAAAGCTTTCAAAACAATGATTTTTTCTCCATTTATAAATAAAAAACTTGATGGTATGATTTTCATAAAGTAAAAAATGGATATTGATAAAATACATGCTGCATTCTACATGACAACTAGCTTTATTGAAGATCCAAAGTAATATTGGGAATCATTTTTAGATGGCAGTACCGTCATTAATTGTGGATATGTAATTAACTCGCATATGATTTAACAGTGCGTGACTATTTACGAAGATTTTGACAGAAGTAAAAAATGACCCGCCTTGAAATTCTTGAATTAATTGGATAGCAATAGGCTGTGTTTAAAAATTCAACAAAAATTGCCTGTGTTTATTTAGTGAAAATAAATTTGTTACCTACATTACTGTGTTTTTTAAATTAATAAGTTTAAACCGTTTAATTCTAGATATTGGTTATTCCCAAAGAAACTAACAAAGTGGTTAACGGTATTAAAATAACACGTATCTAAATACAGTATTAAGTTCTATTAATTTCGGGATTTTGTGTTTTTTCTTGTTTGGAAAAATGTGTCTTTCAACTGGAAATATTTTCTTTAACTTCTTCAAAAAAAACAAATTGTTCCAGCCCGAAAAGTCCTGACCCCTTGCAATAATAAGTGTAAATTGAAATGTTACACAAAATTTACCTATGAAGATAGACAAAAGATATTCAATGATTACTGGGGGCTGGCTGACTTGGACAAAAAAACGGCTGTTTCTTTCTGCAAGCATAACACCTGTAAACCCCAAATATAGATACGTTAAAGAAGACAGTCATAGGTGTCCCAATAATGCATTTTTCTTTGAAATACGGGGACAGAAAATTCGCGTATGCAAATTATTTTTGAAATCGACCCTATGCATTACCGACAGACCACTAAGGACTGTTTTGAAAAAAAAAGAATTTATTTACCGGCCAGATGCTCTCCTCCGATTTAAGGGTAAACATGGACATCATGTTAAGGTTGACGAAAAGATAAAACATGACATCAGAGAACAAATTAAGTTAATACCCCGAATAGAGAGTCACTACTGCCAAGCAAATATCAATAAGCAGTATATTGAAGGAGGAAAAACCATTGCCGACCTCCACAGAGATTATAAAACAGGTTGTGACGAAAAAAATGTTTTTGCTGGAAATTACATGATGAATGCCCGAATTTTTAATGAAGAATTTAACTTGTCATTTTTTGTTCCCAAGAAGGATCAATCTGAGCTGTGTATTGGCTATACAAATGCTGTAGGAGAAGAGAAGGTACAACTACAAGAAAAATACGACAGGCACCGCCTTGAAACAGAATTATCAAGAAAAGAAAAAGAAAACGACAAAAACTCCGACAGTATTGTTGCTGTGTATGATCTTCAGGCCGTCCTCCCATGTCCAACAGGAGAAGCTTCCTCCTTTTACTATGTTTCAAAATTAAACGTGCTGAATTTAACAGTATGCAACATCCAAACGAAAGACGTTCAGTGCTATGTTTGGCATGAAGGGGAAGCCCAGAGGGGGAGTCAATGAAATTGGGTACTTGGACAAGATCATAATTCAACAAAAAGAAAAAAAAATACAGCCAGTACAATACAGCAAAATGTTATATTTTACTCTGATAATTGTGCTGGGCAGCAAAAAAACCGTTATACGATTGCAGCTTACATGCATGCTATTTTAAAATATGAAAACTTAGAGAGCATAACACATAAGTTTTTAATCACGGGTCATAGTCAGAATAAGGGCGATAGCGCCCATTCTGTCATAGAACGTCATGTCAAAAGATCAAAAAGATCTGGACCAGTATTCGTTCCCGATCAATATGACACTCTTATAAGAAGCGCAAAAAAAAAACTGGCCAGCCCTATAAAGTTGATGAAATTTGTCACGAAGACATCTTTGACTTAAAAAAGTTGGCGGCTAATATGGGACTCAACTCTTTTCCAAAAGACACAAACGGAGAACCTGTGAGAATTTCTGATATTAAAGTTTTTAAAATTACGAAAGAGTATCCAGGGACACTGTTTTATAAAACTTCTTATGAACAAGAACAGTATGATAGTGTGTTGGTAAAAAATACTAAAAAGCAGCAGTTAAAAAAGGCTTATAAAAAAAATAGGCATTTCAGAAAAAAAGAAAATTGGTTTGTTGGCGTTATTTAAAAAAAATTGTATCCCCAAGAGCTATTTGACATTTTATGAGTGTTTGTAATGTCATAAATTACTTTTTCTTCATAGCGGGCCGAAAGTACGTACTTTCCGCACTGATAGCAGTGCACAAAGCCTAACATTTTTGCACTGCTTTCATGATCGACTTTCTGCACTATGTATCTACTGTAACGTATCTTTTTTGTGGAAAAGACGCACACAATACCCCACTCAGAGGGTTTGATCCCGGCCAGCTAGCGGGGGGTCGCAGGTTGAGAGGCAACGTCGGGACAAAGAGTCCTTACCTTAATCAGATGTTGCATGGAGAGATAGGGGACGCAACTAACCATACGGTCTAAATAGAAAAGTTGATAAAAAGACAAACATGGGCGCCAATCCTGAAAATTCCTCTACCTCTGCCATGTCTTCCAGATGCAGGATTCACTGTAAGAAACGATTAATAAAAAGCCCTAATAAAAAAATAATTCCAACGTAATTTAAATAAAATTTAATACAATAACCAATGCTGCAGGTTTTCATAAAGTTAAATGGTTAATTGAGCAGTGAGGGCGTGAAAACGCTTTCTAGTTGTACAGACGCAATAATTAATCAGATCAATAACAAACACAATAATAGATTCTAATCAGAATCTGACCATTTATAAATCACCAACAGGAGCAGTGAACTAACAATATCTTAATGGACGAAGCTCAGGATAGATGAGGTTACTCGACAGATGAGCGGATAACTCACCAAAAGATTGAAACTAATGTTCGTCACAAAGTTTGTCAGTTGTTATTAGTTCACAGTGCTCGAACTAATTTTAATCAAATTAATAATGAATTTCAATTAATAAATATTAGAAATGGCCTTCAAAAGAGATTATATAATATTTATTTTTAATGTTTGGCCAATCAAAAAGTGATTTTTACGTTAAAAATAATACTATATGGTACCATAATTTATGAGATTAGAATGTAATTAAAGTAACACCGCTGTGAGAATCTAATAAGTTAAAGATGGATTTACAAAACAATAACAACTATAATTTAACAATATTATTAGCTGAACACTAACAAAGCAGGAGAGATAATAGCAAACGGTTGTAAGCATAGAATACGTGAATTATAAGAAACTTCACCCGGCAATCAAATGCTTAATAGGGTGAAAGGCCAGAAACGCGGCTTTAACTAAATTTAAACTTCACAAATAACTGAGCAGAAAGTAAACACAGACTCCAGCGTTCTTAGCGTCAGCTCAAAGTGAACAAAACAAAACAATTAATATGACACGTTAAAATAATCGGCCAATAAAACCGGAATCCAATTACAGAATAGATTTAAATATTTAAGTTTTAATATTTTATAATATAATAATTTGAGAGATAGCTGTCAAAAATCACAAGTATAATTTACAATATAATGGTCAAGGTCAGCAATCTAATTACACTGCAAGTCTGAACCGAGTTAGACGTATTACGTATAGAATTTACTGTTTTGCAAAAAAATTCTTTATCAAAATTATCAACCGTCAAAATTAAATCGACAACATCATAAATTTACACTCAACATTAATCAGTACGTTTTCACTAATGCAAATTTCATTCACTTTAACATTTCCCTTTTAATATTGTCTTGTGGACAAAATAATTAATAAAAATGACACTGTACCTTAAATCAGGAAACTCGTACCAAGTTTTACTGGATGTGACGCGATCAACTGTAGGGCGTTGTCCTGATGATCTGGTAGGTACGGCAGAGGTGTTGTAGGATTTCGTAAGGCAGAACCAACGGTAATCGGATTGGCAAAAGATAACAGCTTCCGATGAAGAGATCAGCACCCTCCTGGATGATGCTAATGATTTCCAATACTTCCTACGCTTTCACACAGTAGAATTTATCCACAAGGTCACACAAGGTCGTAATGTCGGCTTCGTGAAATAATGCACAATTGCGCCGTTTTATTTATCCCGCATTTACAAAGCGATTCGCTTCTGTTGTTTGAACAACACAACAACCACAATCAACAGTGCCTCAATTAGGCCCAAAAACACACAATTCCATAAATTAAAATCATTTAGCAGCGAATTAAATTCGCGCAAACCAAACGCCAGTGAACAGCTTGCTAGCCACGCCTTGACTGACGAAAAAATTTTCAAAAACCAAAAAAGACAAAAACGTTCCGGTCGCATGTCGATTGCGTAAAAATCGTGCGCACTATCCGCGTACCGTTCGCTCACAATTTCAAAGAGTTGGTTCACCTACTAAATGACACAGTTTTGTATGCTGTACTGCATAAAGTGAAACATTGACGATGTATCGTTAGAGGGGAACTTTTAAGAAGCTGTTTAAGGGCTAAATTACTTCATAGGGGGGCAATAGAAAGGAAAAACGTGACACTACCTACATTTAAACAGCAGTGCGTAAAGATATTGTATACCCGCTATGAAGAAAAATAGTATACACCACACGGGCAGAAAGTTTGAAATTCCTGCAGGTATTTCAAACTTTCTGTCCGTGTGGTGTATACTATTTTCAAACTTTCTGCTCTTAAAGTGTAATATACTATTCTTAATTATTATATTAATGTTCGTTCCTCAAAATTTGTTAATTTATGACAATTAATTTTTTAAGCAATAAAATTAATATTTTTGCAACTTGTGTTTTAATAGTTTTCACCAAAAAGTACTAAATTTTTTTCAAGAAAAGTGACACAATCCAAAATCGGGGTAGAAATTTAAAGTTTTAAGGGTGGTTTTTATTTTTCAGGATTAAATTCTTAAAAAATCGTAAAGCCCATGCTATTTGTATTTTTGTATTTTTTTTAAAACTCCAAATATTTACCATTGTAAAGTGGCAACTATTTTATTATGTTATATAATTTGTTTTGCCATTCCTGAAAAATCATGTTTTTTGATTTCAGTCACTTTTCCTCCGGATGAGCGATATGTAGAAGATAATTTAGAAAGAAGTTATAACAATTATTGATATTTTATAGAAAAAAACTATTTAGTATCTCTTGTAAAATTTAGAAAACGGATATATGTGATTTGAGAATTAGGCTGACGATATATAATTTCCTCTTGTGCGTCCAGATGTCCGTTTTTCCAGACCCTCCAGAAGGTCCCAGTACCCTTAGGAAGTTGAAATTTGGCACACTTATAGTATAAGACGCGGGACAGGCCCTAACGGAGCCCGATTTTCGATTTTCTCCCCAGTGATCGAAATAGTGGGGTTTTTCAGAAAAAAAAACTTCCTAGAAAGTAACAGTATTTGGTTGCCTTGGTTACGAATAACAAACTTCTAAAACGTTTTAATATCAAATGTCAAATAAGTTTCCAAATAATTATAAAATTTTTAATTAACGTAATATTCAGTAGAAAGAAAAAATTGAACAATAATTGTGTGCGCAGTGAGTTATTAGTTTACAGATTATGTTTCGTCTTATAGCAGTAAAAAAATGTGAATTCAACGAACCATTGAAAATATAGGTATTACAATAAATTAGTGTAGGCGTAGTACTTTTGTATGCAAAATACGAGAACATGGGTTCAAGGGGTCACAGTGTTTGATATTATTGGTTTTGCCAGGAAAAAAAAATTCCAGCCAATTGGGCGACAGAACCATTAAACAGAACATTAAAAATACATTTGACCTAACAAATAAAATAAAATTTATATAAACGCGCGAGTGACGCGGTTAACAGCTATGTTTGGTATTTCCGGCTCGTGTTTGGCCAGAAATAGTTTTATTTGTATACCAAAGGACCACTGATATAAGAATGGTTTTGAATTTTAATTTTTATTAAAAGCTTTAATTATTCTCTACATTTTTATAATTAATTTTATATACACTTAAATTTGTAATTCCTGATTTAGTATAATTTTGATACGTTGTCTATAATTTGGAAAATTATTGAACTCTTATTTATGTTTTCCTTAGAAACGAAAACATTGGTTTTTAACAATTAAAAATAAAAACCAACTGTAGCTAGTAACAAATATGGTATTTGATATTTGTTTACATGGTTACATAATATGATTTCACATATAAAAATTAATCAAAATAAGCTTGTCAGCTCTGCCTATCTTAATTTTGACAGATTATTGTTAGACGGAAGAATAATAGGATGTTTCTGATCAAACTGAATATTAATTGCTTGTTTAATTTGTCCACCTACTCTGAGGATGCCGTCTTTGTCGATAAATGGCGTTAGTCTTTTTAAAGGACTATAATTGATAATATTTTTATATTCTATGAGAATTATTATTTAAAGAAATTTGACGAAACTCGTGAGAAAATGCGTCATTTTGAGTTTGTTTGATAACAAAATTATGACTTTTTATAAGTTCAGGAACGCTAAGTGGTCCTGACAACTTTTCAACATTAGGTGTACAGTGTCTAACAAACCTGAAACAATAAGCTAGCACTCGTTTGAGCGTACGAAAGTTTGAAGACTTAGGGAACTGTACAAATAATTGTTCCTTTTTCTTAACAGTGCAGTGGTTGTAGCTGATTGTAATAATGTACAATGTGCTAAGTAAGGAGCACTTTTAATTCCGTAAGTTACGGTTTTTAATTGAAGACATTTGAATTGCCTGTCGAGCGTGGCCTAATTCTACATATTTTTTTTTCTATAAACGTTTTATATTCACTGTGTAGAATTTGATTTTTTGAAAACTGCTTTTCTAATGGTTGAAAGCATCGCCTAATTGCTGAACTTTATCTTGTATTAATGGAAGATTAACTATGTATCGACTCGTTTTATCTCTCATTACCGAATTTTCATAGATTTGCTCGCATAATTTGCCTTGAGTTGATAAAGCAATTTTGTTTGAAACTTCTGCAAGCTGCGAACATTGCAGTAATTGCTCATTGAGGCACAATCCAACGGAAAATAGTTTTATTCAGATGAAGAAAATGAGATCCTAATTTTCCGCGACCTGTTCGCATTATTTCAAAGAATTGAGCCCCTAGTAAAATATCTATCTCACCTGGCACATTGAATGTTGAATCTGCTAATGATAAATGATAAATCCTTCAGTGTTAACATACTGATGTGGTAAAGGAACCGTTATTTGATCAACTACTAAACATTGCATTCTGTAGTTACAGTTGTTTATTCTAGACTGAATTTTAACGGAAACACTGCTCTGAGTGTTTTGTTTTTGAATTGCTTAAACCTTGTATTATAGTCGGATTAACTTGACGTTTCAAATTCAATCGCGAGACTAATTTTTTTAGAAATTAAATGAACTTCACTAGCTAAGTCTAGCATAATTCTAGCAAATGCCACTGACCTGAGTCAGCTTGAATTTTAACAACTGCTGTTGAAAGCACCACTTGGCTTTATTGTCATTGACTGACATTGTCATAGGCTGGTAAGTACTTCTGACAGAATAGTTAGCACTGGCCTGATTCGGTGTCCATAGTGTTATGGAACAAATCTCATTATTATTGATCTGTGGATTATTTGACTTTTGTGTGGCGTCGTTTGGCACACTGGAATTATTGTTATTATGAAGTAACGTATGGGTGTCTTTCGCTGCACATTTTGCAGTTCATTTCAGAACATTTGTGATTGAATTTATATAATTTTAGACAGTTAAAACATAGTTTTTTGTTTTTACAGAATTCAGTTCGCTCATGTACTTGCATTGCTAAGAACTTTGGACATTTAAATAACAGATGGCTTTCATTACAATTGATACATTTCATTGTCGCTACTTGTAGGTTTATAGCGATATGCGTTACCTTTTTGTTTAATTGTCCCTCATATATATGTTCGAAGGCACTTGCCCTTTGATTTAAAAAATTCATTAAGTCCTTGATTGTCGGTAATTCATTAGAATTCACTTGTAGTTCCCAGGCGGAACGGAGTGCGCTGTCTAATTTCTGCGTAACTATTTGAACTAGAATCAAGTCCCAATGCTCAATTGGAACCTTTAAAGAGCGTAAAGAATCTAAACTTTGTTCGAAATTTAGTATAAATTGGTTTAAATTACTTTTATTTACTGACTGCCAATTATAAATTGAATTTAAATGAAAATTAGCAACAACAGTTACGTTATCATATTTCTTTGTTAAATTATCGAATGTTTTTTGACAACTTCCTTCGTTTATGATTAAAGTCTTAACCAAACTAGAGGCTTCATTTTTAAATACTGATTTGAGATAATTAAATTTTTGTATGGTTATTCAAGTTGTTGTGAATAACTGAATCAAATAAATTGTTAAATGTGGACCAATCTCTCAATTTACCAGCAAATATCGGAATATTGAGTGGCGGTAATCTGACAGTTGTATGCGGTTCGTGATTTTTGTTATTTACAGAACAGCAGTTACTAGCCGTTTTATCACTTGATATGGATTTTTGTTTTTGTAGCCTTATTTCTATCAGACTTTTAGTTGAAAAACATTTGTTTCCATGTTATTTCTTTCAGTTTCATTTATCTCAAATCTGCCATGATTTTCATCAAAATTTTCAATTTGCAATTGTAAATCATTAAATTGTTTAAAAATATATCATCTAAATCTGATGCTCTGACCGATAATTCTGATAACTTTCTAGTTTCATCAAAAGTGTTGCGAATGCGAAAGTGGACTGTATATATCAATGAGTCACTCTATATTATGCATGAATATATCATGAAACTCAAATACTCCACTTCTTGTAACGTTAACATATCACTGGTGCAAAATCAGACGGAATACACTTTTTAATTTGAAATATTATATTTTTAAGAAAATTACATCAACTTATTATGAAAAAAAAAAATCAACAACAACCAAATATATCTCTTTTGTCAGCACAGCTATCTTACTAATTTTACGCCGGTAAAATATCTATTTTGTCACACACATCGTCTTCTTTTTTCTTCCGTCGTGCTGGCCGCGTGGAGGCGCGCAATTCAAAACTTAATTCTTAACAAAAAGATTGTGCAAAATTATGAATTCTGGTAATTCGTCGTTTTACACTCGTTCGTCGTTTTATTAAAGCATCGATCCATTGTGTGTGTGTGTGTGTTTTTTTTTTTTAAGGGGGCAATGAATAGAAATGCTGTTTTATGGGATGAATTAAGGTTTACAATAATTGCATTTTTAACTGAAATGTCACTAATCTCACCAATTTAAATATCAAACTTAATGAATTAGTACAATTTTTCTTATTAGTTGGCTCAATATTATTAAGTATCACTGTATAATTTACAGCACAATTATTTTGATTCGTGCCTGAAACTCGCTGAATCAAAGTTGCCTTGTAAATAACAAATGTGTTTTGTATTCGAATAATATATCTAGAGGTAGAGTTACTCTGCGCTGTTGTTTTTCGTTTCCTCAGTGAATAAACCATTTACGCTGTCATTGAATGCAATTGTCTGCGTCTTACTTGATCTTGATTTCTTTATTTTAAATAAGCATCTGGCTTTTATCCCGTGTTGTGTCCCTTCAGTTGTCCATAAATCCAGCTCGAATGAACCAAAATATGTTTGATATTTTCGGCTCGTCTTTGGCCAGAAATTGTTTTATTTGTATACTCGAAGGGCCGTTGATATAAGAATAGTTATGAGTTTTAATTTTTATTAAAAACTTTAATTATTCACTTATTCTTATAATTGATTTTAAGTTTGTAATTTCTGAATAAGTATAATTGTGATACATTGTTTGTAATTCGGAAAATTATTGAACTCTTATTATTTTCCTTAGGAACGAAAACATTGCTTTTTAACAATTAAAAATAAAAACCAACTGTTCCGATCTGAAACAAGCTACTAACAAATAATATGGTATTTGATATTTGTATACATGATCACATAATATGACTTCAAATATAAAAATTAATCAAAGTAAGCTTGTCAGCTATGCCTATATTAAGTTTGACAGATCTTCAGAACAAAAGAACGGTATTTTATTGTTAAAATATTTCCGAAACTATTAAGTTTAAAAAAAAAATTCTCTACAAACTCATAGAAAAATATATAGAACAGTTTACTATATGAAAAAAAAACAACGTTATAGCATATATTTCTTTTGCGCATACGCCGATTTTCCCCAAAAACACTAGGACTCTTCATATTTGCATACCAAACATCCTCCCAAAATTTGGATTCAATCTGTTTATCCGTTTGACCTGTATCGTGCTCACAGACTAACAGACGCACAGAGTTTTTCCAAAAATATGTTTTTTGGATTCGGCCTCGGAGAACCTCAAAACGAAAAAAAATTGTAAAATTTTGAAAAGTGAATTTTGACCTAAATTAGTACCATTCTCCACTTGGGCTGGAATGGTAATATGGTCCAATATTTTTTTCACATATTCACAGTTCACACCTCAGGTTTGAGAAAATTGCTGTTGTAGAAACTTTGAAATATGAAATTTGGAATATATATGATATATTTCTTTTATTACCTAGACATCTAAAAAGAAAAGGATATTTGAAATGTGTTTTTACAGACTGGACGGTAAAAACAGCAACAGTAATATTTTGTGAGTGCCCAAAGGTTTTAATTTTACAGATGTCGAAAATTCTTCTGATTAAAATTATTTTCTACCTTTTAGTGCAAAGAAAAATCATTGTTGTATTGTTATTTTTTTCCCACAAAATAAGTTTTAGTTTAGCCCTGAGCGCATTCCAGAAGGCCCACAAATGTAGGATACGGGACAGAACAACCTAAGTCTTCTAAAATATATGTTCTATATTATATTATGTAAAAGAAAGATGCTGTTTTGAATATTTAAACTTTGATTGCGCCTGACGGAGATACGCTTAACAATTAGTGTAAGTACAATAAATTACTAAGAAAAATACATCTACAAGGCTGTTTGAAATATTTAATACAAACAATTTTAAATTATTCCGGAAATAAATTCGTTACGGAATGACACAGTCAGAAAAAATAGTACAAAAGTAGCATATCACGCAGCAAATTAATATCATGTTTATTGAACTATTCCGAGCTAAGGTACTTATAAATTATTGTTTATCAAGTTTCCAGAGAAAAAATATTGGAATTTTGAGGTTTGAAGTAAACAAAGTTGATACTGATTTTTGCTTGCTTTATTTTAGTTGCCGAATGATATGGAAAACTAAACTGAATGTCATTTGATGGGCAGCACGGTCATGACACTGGACGCTCATTATTGCACAATTTTCTTCATATACAACCATAGTGGTAGAATATGGTTTATTACAAACTTTAAGTTCTGGACAACTCTTGCAATTAACTGTGAATAAATTTGCATCTCGGCTAAGCTGAACATAACCACCAGCATCGGGCAAGAAATATCAAGCACACAAATTAGCATGCAATGATACATAATAAATACATAATACATAATAAATTTTTGTTTCATAACCGATATACATTAATATATAAATGTCAAATTTCAAAGCTCTAGCTTAAGGCTGTCGGAACGCTTTGAATTTAAGCCAAAAATAGAGCTTCGGCTGCCAACTGATTGTAGACTTATTCGTCAACATTATGCAAAAATACATTCTCGATAAGGAAGATAAAGGACAAATCTAGGTCTCTAATGGACTACTTTTGTAATTTATGCACGATTTACTAGAACAAAATTGGCATTAATTGTGCTAAAAAAACACACGTTTTCAATGTCACACTACGACCTTATTCGTACTTATTTCACAAAACTGTTCCATCACAAACCTAAAGTGACTCTTCTTTTTCGAAACAGTTTTTTAAATCTTCAAAATATTTCCAAAAATTAGAGTAATCAATTGACAGCGGCACCCTTGCAAGAAAATTTTTTAGCCTCGTAGTTGGCACCAGCCAAAAATTGAAACGTGCGGATGATTTGAGCGAGACAGAGCTAAAGAAGGTCACACCCACAATATGTCTTTTGTCTACCACAAACAAAATTCAGAGCGCTCCGACAGCCTTAATTAATTAAGTCTATTCTAAATTTTGACTCAAACTGATGAACATATTGTAAAATTAAATAAAATTGTTGAAAAACGGTTATTATGCAGTCGACAACAATTAAAATTTACCTATTTTATAACGGTTATAATAAAATTTTAATTGTTGACAACAAATAAAATTGACCTACTTTATTTATAACGGCAATTTTAATTGTTGTAATTGTACTAATATCTATTTGTTTACTCATGTCCGATTTTCTCCCCAACGTTCCTAGCAATGATATAAGTTAATTTACTACTTTTTTTGTATAAATGAAGCTTTCAGAATCGTTTTTACTAATAAATACAATTACAAAAACCCAGGTCACTGCCAAAACCCTATCTACAATATGCGCGTCAAGTTGCATGGACCAACTTACATTTTTTAAATTTTTTAAACGCCAATCGTTTGTTCTACGTTTGTACCCTGACGCCTGCAAAATTTCAGCGTTTGTACCGAAAAAATTAAAAAATTATTAGCAATAATAGGTGGCCAGCCAACTTGACGTCAAGTTGTATGGACCACGTCCTAATATTTCAACTTTTTCAACGCCAATCGTTTGTTCTACGTTTGTACCTGACGCCCACAAAATTTCACCGTTTGTACCGAAAAAATAAAAAAGTTATTAGCAATAATAGGTGGCCAGCCAACTTGACGTCAAGTTGTATGGACCACGTCCTAATATTTCAACTTTTTCAGCGCCAATCGTTTGTTCTACGTTTGTACCTGACGCAAAAATTTTGGAAATGTAAAGGTGTTTACCGACTTAAACATGTCAAAATAACGACTTTAAAAAATTTATAAATATCCAGCTGATTTTATCAAGATTGCTTAAAAAAATATCTAGAATTAGATTTTCACATTGTCCGACAAAATATATTTTCGTGATTTTTTTTATGCCTTCACGTAAGTTCGCATCAAGGGACCGTACCTAGAAATCAAAAAGATCTCCTGCTTTCTTACATTTATTTCCACCAACTGACCTCTATTTTATCGGGCTGTAAATACAAAAAACGTTTTGTTTTTTTCACGTATAAGGTAATATTTTTCTGTAAAACAACCTATGCATTATGCTCTATACTTCATTTAAAAAAAATTTCTAAAAAGTAATAAATTTTGGGTTCTCGTGAAACTGGCGATTTCCACGCGTCAGACTGAAAAATCGGAAAATATATTTTGTCGGACAATGTGAATGTTTTGACAATGTTTCTAGATAGCAATCTTGAAAAATTCAGCTGGATATCTATACATTTTTAAAGTGGTTATTTTGACATGTTTAAATCGGTAGACAACCTTAACGTTCCAAAATATTTGTGCGACAATTTTTTTTTCGGACGTTTCATCAATTTTTCTTGCGATCACATTTTGTAAAAATACAATATCTATACATTTTTTGTACAACATCAAATGCACGACTTTCGGAAACATTGGAGGGAGAACGCCGCGATTACGAAAATTTTTCGTAGACAAAAGGTGGTAGTTTAGAGTTTAGACTCAAAAAAGCCATACAAGTAGTTATAAGAGGATATGTTTAAATTGCACTTTGTGTCGACGGGCACCAAGACTATTTAGTTACACTTATAAACAATGAAATTACAAATCACTATATTGATTAGATTTCCTTATTGTATGTGGTACATGAATTCACTACACTTATTAGTGAATTAACATAATATATTAATTCAGCTGGTACGTAGCTACAAGGGTATGTAAAATATCTATTTATATGAAATAATGGTGTTGACAATTTACCTATATTAAATTGTCGTTTTCCGCATTGAAACAGTCCTAACGAAACAGAAAAATTCTGTGACTTGGGGCCATATTAATAATGGAAAGTTCATCTTTGATTCATTCTAGAGCCCTCGTTACTGTGAGAGTTAATGTCCAGCTATAGCTAAAAATAATTGGCTCTCGCATGTAGTGAATTTGAGTGTTGTATATCACTATATTATGAAGGATTAAAATGTTGAATTGTGTGCACCGTAGAGTAACTGATTAACTCATTCCGCCGCGAAAGTGGAAAGATTCTGGTTTAAATCCAGACGGTGACGTGTTGGAAAAATAAATTTTTCTAATATAGTGTTACAACAATGAATGTTTCTTAACAATTATAGCAGACATAAGCTATTATACGAAAATAATATATTAGACATATCGCCATGATATTTTTTTAGAAGGCTATATACGAAAAATTTAAATGCCATTGTCGGGATATTGTCTGATATATTATGTTAATTCATGTACTACATACAATAATGAAATCTAATCAATATAGTGATTGTTAATTTCATTGTTAATAAAACCGTGTGTAATTTTCCAACAGTTAATCTGTATTTTGAGTTACGCTTATGTTTATTGTTCAGTAAGTTTTCATCGACTCTATCAGCGCAAGGTTATTATTTATTCTTGTGCTATCAGTTTGTAGTTTTCAATAAAAATGCCTAAATAACCTTCAGTGGATAAAGACACTTTATTAACAGCGCTATTAAAATATAAAAATGAAATCCTTCGCGATTCTCAGAAACTCCCGCCACCTAGTGTAAAATTTTATTGTACAAAATACTCAAGTTATTGGTATCAGTTCTTTTATTCACTGTTTCATTAACTTTAATAAAAATCATTTCACTAATGTTAAACCAATTAACTTCTTTATCTAAGATTGATATTTTATTAAAGTCAAAATCGTGATGTAAGCTGAAATGATGTGATGCTAAAGCAGTTTGATTTTCTTTAATAACATTTATATTTCTAGTCATTTTTGTGTTGTTTTACTCTTGACTCTAAAAACTGTTTAGTTTGTCCAACGTAACACAAATCACAAGAGCATTGAATTTTATACAGTATACACTACACAAGACTGTTGTTCTTTACTCAATGGACCTTTCAATTATACCACTCAACTCCTTGTATGTTCAATAAACATGGTATTAATTTGCTGTGATTTTTAAAATAGTATACAAAAATCTAAACGCCTTTTAATTATTTTTTTCTTCTTTTAAAGTAATAATTGAAAAAATTGGTAACAATGAACCAACAAATAAAAATTTTCAAACAATTAAAAAATTCCGTTAATTTATTTCAGTTACATTTTAATATTACCATATTGAGCGAAAACTCGCATACACGTTGCAAAACTGGTATGTGAAGGCTGTGATTTGACTGTGCGCGATTATTTACGAAGATTTGACAGTATTAAAGAATCAAGTTTATGTTCAAATAGTCAATAAAAATATACAACAGCGTTGTTGGATGCCACCGCTGTCAAATTTTGTATGTGCAGCCCAGCTTAACAGCAACTGACACTGTCTTCATACCATCTATTAAATTTTTTTTTCAAGCAATCCGTGAAGCATTGCAACAATAACCATGTATGAGTAACTACCAAAATATTTTTAACGGATTCATACGGAAAAAACAATATTTAAAAAATCAGTACATGGCTAGTAATATATATTATGATACTTGCATTCATTTGCATGATTCCCTAATATGCTATCAAAGATACATATTTTTGTGCTCAACGACACCTGAACTTATCGCTCATCTTTGAAAGCCACGCAGTGTCCCCGGTCTCGGCTGCTAGGCAGCGATTTTTACGTTCAGCATAGTGCCCTTAATGACCTCACAAAAACTCAAGCTTGAGGAAATACTATGAGTAAAATTGTCACTAGCTTAATCGTTGTCAGCTACCTAACTAGGGTTGTCAACTTTTTTGAGAAACATAATGTATCTAATCTTATATATAAGCAAAATAAAGTATTTGCAAGAAAAAAAAAAACCCGGGTCGCAGTGCCAAAACCCTGCCGACAATATAGTGTATTTGCTAATATAGGCAGTGTGGCTTTATTATGAGAACTTAAGTTGGTTTTTTGGGCAAAATAAAAAATTTGACTCCTTAATACACCCCTTAAAAGAACATTTTTTTCTCAGTTGCAATTATTATCAATCGAACCTCTAAACTAAATTATATACACCTTTCAGCAAATAATTCACTATCTGCAAACTAGTGTTTTCATAAAATTTGTAAATTCGGTCCTGTCGGGCCGATTTTATTAAAATTTTAGGAGCACTTTTTAATTGCTAATAAAGGGTTAAATATACATTTTGAAACGATTCTGAGAATTTTTTAGGTATTTTTGGGCCCAAAAACTTTTTTCAACCCCTAAAAACTACCCTTAAAACGGCCCGATTGGGCCCATTTTAAATAGGGTTCTTGCGGTAGTGGATTCCAACATGTGGGCAAAATTTCGTAAAAATCAATTAACTCTTTCGAAAGCTATAGCGCGCACACATATATATATATACATATACATATATATATAAACATTTTTAAAAATGGTGCCAAAGTGTTTAGAAGGTTATGAAACGTCGAGAAATTTTGGTCCGACCCTTAGGTCCCGCCATCCGACCAACGCCAATAGTGTATGTTGCCTATGGCAAATACACTAAAAAGTATTTTTTAAATTTAACTTTTTGGTTGTTCATGAACGATTCAAATAAATAAATAATTCATTTATAGACAATTTGTTTCTCTCTTCTCGCCACTATTCATCACCGAAGAAACTCTCTCAGTGAAAGCTGAAGTTGCGGGAACAGAGAGCAAATAAGAAACTATTTTTTTATATTTGGTAAGTTATCACTCGCATTTTTAAGTATAGGTATATTGTCATTTTTCCGCAGTATTTTTTTCTACAAATTCTTTGTCGTTTTTACTAGATTTTCTTTGGATTTCTTTAAGTATTATTGAGTATTGAGAATATAAATGATTTATTTATATATTTAATTTGTCTTGTAATTTGGCCTTTGTAATTACTGTTGATTAATGTTGAACATCATAAAAAAACTATAGCATTTTCTGTAGACGAATTAAACACTTGAATTTGCAGTGCTGTTGTACCTGACATCTAGCGTTTCGATTATTATTAACAAATAATCATTTTAATCAGTTTTATCTTAATTCTTAGATATCGATAAATCATTCATGAATTTCGCATTGGAGAGTTTTGTTTAGTGTAATCACTGTAAAGACTCAAAATAAAGTATTTCAGCATACTTTATTTTTATGCAAAAGTATACAGAATGTTTGTGTAAAAATAAAACACTTTTTTATAAAACTTTCTTGAAAAAATAAATAGAATAATAAACCGTTATGAAAAGTATACCATTACTACAGAAAAAACAGAATTTAAATTGTATAGTTCATATCTCTCTACTGCGCATACGCCGATTTCTCAGACAATAAGGCTTTTCATATTTACATGTCACACATCTTACCAAAATTTGATTTCGATCCGCTCAGCAGTCTGACCTTTCTAAAAATATGTTTTTTTTTCTCGGGGGACCTTAAAACGAAAAGGCCTTTCTAAAAATATGTTTTTTTTATCTCGGGGGACCTTAAATCGAAAAAATGTAATTTTTTTTTAAAGTGAATTGTGACCTAAATAAGTAGTTTTTACAGATTGGTGGTAACTTATTTTAAACTATATTTTACGGATATGTAACTTGATTATTCGCATAATGTCCTATAAAAATGAATAATGTATAAGTACATATCTGCTAATGAACATACTTGAAAATTTACACTATCTTGCTCTCTGATGCAACACACCTAATCGCGGTATTGATTTACTCAACATTTTGAGATTTAAGAGGTGGGATATTTAACACGTAAAACCCACAGTTCTCGTATTTAAGATTTTTATTTATTTACTTGGTGGCGTATTTTTTTAAACATAATTAGTTCCAACCATTTTGTTTTCTTAATTAAAATGCCATAAAGAATCGACACTACGTGAAGTCCGAAATCTTCTAATCAAATTTTCTAAAGTTTGACCACCAACACACAAATTAACACGTAAATCTTATTATTTCCGCTTCTAAACCTTGGCAATTTAAAAACATGTTCCAACATGCGCAGAAAAATATTATCTCCTAAAAACATGAACATGCTTGATAATGTTAACTATCTTACTCTGATGCATTTACCTAATCACGGTATTGATTTACTCAACATTTTGAGATTTAAGTGGTGGGATAATACCAATGAATAGATATTTAATATGCAAAATTTGCAGCTCTCGTATAAGTTATTTAAGATTTTTTTTTTAATTTACTTGGTGGCGTATTTTTTAAAACATCATTGGATCCAACCATTATTACAACAGCTTTGTTTTCATAATTAAAAATGCCATAAAGAATCGACACGATGTGAAGCCACGTACTCTCCTAATCAATTTTTCTAAAGTCTGACCACCAACACACAAATCAACACAAATGTTATTATTTCCACTTCTAAAGCTTGGAAATTTAAAAACTTTTTCCAACATGCGCCTGAAAATACTATCTCCTAAAAAGAAATCAACGACATCCATATTTAACTGTTGAATGTAAACACTGATAATAAAAGTGGAGTTTTATGCAAGCTAGTACGAAAAAACCCTCTGCGCGCCACTTTCGGTTATCATTCCAATCTGAAAGAAGTAATCAAATAATTTGTAGGTATAAAAACAGGACTCCTGAAACTAGTATACGTCGTAACGTTTGTAAATTTGATATTCTCAATATCACAAAGGTGTTAAAATATTATTGTTACTTTAAATTAGTTTAAAATGTATACCTACCAATGTCCAAAAATTAAAATTTGATCTGCCAAATCCCGAGAATGACTAAGCAGATTTGAATACAGCTTTGCCATTCCACAGCTTATTTCTCAAGGAATTTTTAGGGTAAACCTTGTACGTTTTAATAAAATCAGCTCGACTTTAACTAAAATCAGCTCTCGCATGATGTAAATTTGCTTTATTATGAAAGATTAACCTGTTGAAATATGACACCGTAGAAGTAACTAAAAACTCATTCCGCGGCGAAAGTGGAAAGATTCGGGTTTGAGTTCTGACGGTTTTTTTCTAATATAGCATTGTAACAATGAATGTTTCTTAACAATTATAGCGAACGATAATTACTATACTGCTTATGAATTAAGTCTTACGTATAAAGATTTACTAAGTATTATTACTTTCCGGGTTTGTTAAAATTTCGCCATGTTGCTTTTCGTTGATGTTTCTAGATTTTATAGTAGTTTCAAATTTTATTACTTTAAAATTAATTTCGCAAATTCAAGTAATAATCATTTAAAAACGAGTTTGCTGTTACTTTACTAGCAGGTCACGCCCTTAGAAAGAGTCGCAGCTATTATTTGCAGTCCCCGAAATATTGGGTGAACTCCACCCCTAAACAATATAAGTATATATATTTGCCATAGTCAATTTTATGGTTGTGATAATTTCACAAAACAAATAACAAAAATTGCATAGGGAACCTCAAAACGAAAACATATTTTAAATTTTTGAACAGTAAATTTTGATCTAAATTAGTACCATTCCGCACTAGTGGGTTGGAATCGTAAAAAAATCAGTTATTTGATTATAACGAGTAAAATGGTACATAATAGTTGAATTTTTTTTTTTTTATTTAAATAAAAAATGCTTCGGCATACGGCCATTAGCATAAAAAATACATGATAATAATAAAAATAATAATTATTATTATAATATATTAATTACATGTACCTAGTATGAAAACAAATTAAATTAAGATATTATATAATAAGATTAAAGGGATTCATTTTCGTATGTTTAGTCAAATGTAATGTCGGTTTTGTAAGTGTAAAGTAGATAGGGTAAGTATTTTATTTATTTATTTATTAAAGTTTATTTATTATGTCAGTCTCAGTAATGAATTTAATTAATTTTTTTATGTTTGTTTCAGTGTTATTTAAAATGTCTTTTAAGTTTTCTGGTAGGTCATTTGTGAGTCGTGATTGAAAAAAAATTATACAGTCGAGGAGGATGTGTTCCGTTGTCAGTTTCTCGTGGTAGGTGCTGCAGTACGGTGAGTTTTCTTTTTTAAAAATGTAGCTATTTGTTAGTAAATTATGTCCTGTTCTTAATCTGGTCAGTGCTATGTCTTGTTGTCTTGTAAGGGTTATGGGAGGTTTCCAGTAGTCTGTGTCTTCTTTTATTTTTCTGAGGTTGTTTGATTCTAAGTCTTGCCAGTATTGAGTCCAGTTTTTTTGGTATAAGTTGAATTTTTGTTTTCAGTATTTAATAATAATAGATCTTTATTTAGGTTCATGTGTAGCCTAGGCCGTTTCAATACGAGCTCTCTGAATTGAAATTTGATGTCTGCGATACTTATTATAAACACAAAAACCCGGGTCGCAGTGCCAAAACCCTGCCGACAATATAGTGTATTTGCTAATATAGGCAGTGTGGCTTTATTATGCGAACTTAAGTTGGTTTTTTGGGCAAAATAAAAAATTTGACTCCTTAATACACCCCTTAAAAGAACATTTTTTTCTCAGTTGCAATTATTATCAATCGAACCTCTAAACTAAATTATATACACCTTTCAGCAAATAATTCACTATCTGCAAACTAGTGTTTTCATAAAATTTGTAAATCCGGTCCTGTCGGGCCGATTTTATTAAAATTTTAGGAGCACTTTTTAATTGCTATTAAAGGGTAAAATTTCAATTTTGAAACGATTCTGAGAATTTTTTAGGTATTTTTGGGCCCAAAAACTTTTTTCAACCCCTAAAAAAAAATAGGGTTCTTGCGGTAGTGGATTCCAACATGTGGGCAAAATTTCGTAAAAATCAACTAACTCTTTCGAAAGTTATAGCGCGCACACATATATATATATATATATATATATATATATATATATATATATATATATATATAAACATTTTTAAAAATGGTGCCAAAGTGTTTAGGAGGTTATGAAACGTCGAGAAATTTTGGTCCGACCCCTAGGTCCCGCCATCCGACCGACGCCAATAGTGTATGTTGCCATATGGCAAATACACTAATAATTCATAACATAAATATACTAGACTAACATACCTAATATATAATATGTATATATACATAGTAAGTTATACACATCCATTAGAATAAAAAAAAAAAACATTGTGAGCATCGTCCACATAAGCTCGCGAGAAAGTAAATCTTTTCTAGTCGTAGATGTTATTTATATAATTTGGCGTTCCAAGGTTTCTCTTATATGTCCCCTTAAAATAACACGTTATTTCCCCTTTAATGTCACAGAAAATTTCAAACAGAAAACGTTTTACTTCAATAATCTATCAATACAAGCGAAACAGTTGTAAGTACCAATTGTTGTTTCATGGCGCTTCCATAGAAACTGAAAACTATTATATTATTTTGAAAGTTCTAGTTCTTAGCTTGGCCGCCATTGAAACGTCAGACGTGTCGCAAAGATTTAAACAAAAGATCGTCACAGGTTTCAACCGTTTATTCTAGTATGACGGTATAAGACATTATGTTAGTTGTTATTATACATATAATAGATTCTTCAATTTATGCAAATACGAATTAGGAATATAAATGTGAATTAAAGTAGATAAACCTGCCAATAGATGTTACAGCTATATGGCTAAAAATATCAATAAGATTTATATTTTCCTGATCTGAGGCAACACCTGGTCACGGCGTTGGTTCATTCGACGTAGAAATTTTTTAAAGGTGGAATAAGTACAGATGAATATTTTTCGCACATTTAAAGTCCGCAGTTCTCGTATAACCCACTTCAATTCCAATTTGAGTTTATTAATTGGTGTATTTTTCGACACATCATTCGTTCCAACCATTATAACAATACACTTATCTATGAAATCGAAATGCCACATTGATTGATCAAAACGAGAAACGTGAAGTATCCTAATCAAGTTTAGAACCGTTTGACCACCAACACACGAATTTATATTAATTTTATTATTTCCACTTCTAAAACTTGTTAAATTAAAACATGTTCCAACATACGTCGTAAAATACTATCTCCCAGAAAGAAGACGCTATTCATTTTAATATTTTATTACTAGAGTTAATCTATTAACAATTATGTAGATGGTAGGTACTACTCAAAAGCCTAAATAAACAGCAATGGCTGTGTACAATTTCGGTTTGTGAATACTAGTGGAAATACTCTCCTCCAACTTCATTATTCCCCATCCGAAGTTTTCTACAAAAATTTGTCATTTGTTATTATAAAATCAAGACTTATCAAACTGGAATATGATCAAAAATCTATCTAAGAATTCTATTAAGAACTTTATTAGATATTGAATATTTAAATGCTATATGTCTAAAATATTTATTTGACAGGTTCTGTATTCAATTTTCTCTGAAAATATTCACGTTTACGGAAAAACAAACGATTGATGATAATGGTACCAATTGGCCAAAATTTCAAATCTTTAATCTTTTCCAGGAGATGTTGGGGAACACCTATCTTAAAAATAATTAAGGCGCTATGTTACAATCTTTTGAGTTTTCGCTGAGGTAAAGGGGTGCAGGGACGGTAAAATCAGTGAGAATTCGGTCCGCCAATAGGAATAGAGATGACAATATTCATAGTTAAGCAAATGCAACACTGGCCTGCATTGGCGCTGTTTACATCGTTGACACCATAGAGCTTATAAAATGTTCCATGGTTCAAATTTCTACACCTACTTACTAGCTAGAGCTGAAGAGTTATAATATTAAAATTATATTCACATGACATCGTGTTCATAAAAATAGTTGCTTTATATGCACCTATGTAAAATATATTTTCTATTGAAAATAACATAATTATTGTTTATTGGCCATATTTTATGGTTTTAGACGGGATGGTTTTTGATTTTTGTAAAGAATAATGCTAGATGTTAGAATTCAGGAAAACAATTTAGTATCAGACTGTTTAATAATAATAATAAATATTTTGTATTTTATAAAAGAAAAATAAATCATTAATTATCAGTTTTCTATATTTTATAAATCTTATAAATTGACATCATCGTACAGTTTACAAAGTATTATTTTATAATTATATATATTTTATTTATCTTATATTAATTTACTGTACGGTTTTTAGGTAAGTATTTAATTTTTAACTTCTCACTATTGAAAATCTATACTAATATTATAAAACGAGAGACAACTTCGCTTCGCAGGGGGAGAATTTCTCGCGGGGGAGTGGTGGTAATAAAGCATAAATTCTTATCTCTGGAACCTCTAAATCGATTCTAAAAATTCTTTCAATAATTGAAAGCTAGACTATCCCTGAGTGATATAGGCTATATTTTATTTTGATTCTCACGGGGGGGATAAATCATAAATTATTATTTCTAGAACTACTGAACTGATTCTAAAAATTATCTCACTAATAGAAAGCTATACTATCCCCGAGTGATATAGGCTTTTTATTCACAATTTTTAATGCTCGTAAATTCGTGTTTCATGCATATGAAAATATTCCGCTAATGATCTCGAACGTTCAGAAATGTAAATAGCAAAGAATTAAAATTAGGCAGGTCTATCTGGATTTCTTATTGGCAAATTTCGAGGCAGTCTAGGGTCTATAATTTCTGGGAGTATACATAATTTGTAAAAATGTATTAGCTTGTCCTTCATTTTTTCTTCCCAAAAGGAATTATCGCGATTGATCTGGAAAAAAAAAACAAAAACAATAATATATACATAATTTTCAAACACAGTTAGAATTAGGAAGGGTATCTAAATTATATTGTAATATCTAAGATATTATACCTTCAGTATTTTGGTATCAAGGGGGGTCCAGACAACAAAGTAACAATACTCTTTATTGCAAACTTCCATTTGTCCCTGCACTTGATACATGTAAAGATCTTCCGGTTTTAAATTAATGTCCCCGTCAGCATTTAGATTTAAAAACTTTATTTTTTTTTGCTCAATTGCCTCTTGAATGGTTAACTTTGAAGCAGACCACGGACATTTTATTTCAAGAATGCCATATTCGCCAACTAGGCCATCTGGACTAGCTCCTAAAAATGGGTAATCTCTGTGTATGAAGAGACCGCAACCTTGAACTTCTAAGCCTGAAATATGCGAAAATTTTGAGAGAGCTATTGGTTCATGTTCGTTGCCATATCGCGTAGCAGCATTTCCAAAAAAGTCTTTATAAAGCAATAATTCCACCGTTTTTACACACGATGTTTTCTTCTGGAGCTTACAAATTTTGCCAAACACTGAAGCTGTAATCCGAATAGCTCTTTCTTGTTTCCATAAAGGGTTGGAATTTTGTCCTCTTATTATTTCAAGTTCCGATCTCTGCGTTTCGTCAATTTCTAGTGACTTGAGAAACTCCTCTTGCTTTTGCAAACACACATTTTCAGGCATGTCTTCTGTAGATCCATAATCCTGATCTGCATTGTTTCCCAGGTTTTTCACATGAGGTTTTCTGCTTACTGCATTAAAATTCAATCGTAGCCTAGCGTTGTAATTTTTCTGTTTGGTTTTTGACGCGATGAAAAATTTGGTGTACATTCCTGGACTTCTTTGCGTTACAGATTTATTTATCTTAGAATACAGGTCTGAAGAACAATTATATGACAACGCTGCTGCTTCGCATCTTGTTTGATATGCTCCTTTTAGTGAAAAATTTATTCGCTTTCCACCAACGAATTTACACAAAATTGAATTGTACAATTCAGCGGCATTGTTGTCCATGTCCATCAACAAACTTGATGCGTGCTGAACTAAGCGGTATACGCAGCACATTATATCTTCATATAACCCGCAAAATTTTAAATCTGCAATCAAAAAAGTATAAAATAAAGTATAAACCACCCAGTTATTTCGGTTTAGAAATTAGCATAAGTGTATGTAAACTAAGTACATATTACGAACCTTCAACCTTGTTGTCATCATCAGGTACAGTCTTAGAACAGAAATAACCTAAGTTATTACATTTCAAATGCTCTCCAAATACATGACTTGGTGAATTGATCAAGTCGTTTTTAAGACTGTTAATTTTGGTTTCCAAACTTGCAGAACATTTTTTTCGAAACGCAATTGCCTTAGACACCGCAATCCGCAATCGAGTAATATTTGATTCCAAACATTTACGCAAAATAGGTGGAACTGCTAGATTTTTGGAACTGTTCCTCTTTTTAGTTAGTTCTTTTAATTTGTTGCAATAATTTCGTAACAGGTGGTTACGGCATTCTATTTTTTCAACTAAATTATTACCGTACGGTTTTGCCAGTTTCAAATTTTTCATGACACTGCTATCCCCGTCACCGACTAATTTTTTATAAACAAGACCATGATGTAATATAGAAGAACGGAATCCTTCGACTATAATACTGGCTTCCATAGCTGTTGAGGTTCCATTCCAATTCTTGTAGCAAATATGTTGATCGGCTATCAACCCAAGAGAATCAGCTCTTGTACAATTGGTGCAATATTTATTTTTGACCCCCAAAAACAGCATTTTCCCGGTTCTTTGACCTATTATGCACCCCACTCCCGATAGCGCGTTATAATTTGTTTTGTACGATCGTTTACACCATGCCCCATCAGCTATAACTGTAATCATCGGAATGCCGTCGTCTGTAATGTCCCCAACTTCTTTAGCCAATCGAGCTTCTTCTTTGCCCGCTTCTTCCATCGACTGCCATGCAGTATTACGAATAACATTAGCCATTTTATTGTGACTAGCTGTATAATGATAGACTGATAAACTTGGCTGATTAAGTGCAGCATGTTGTTCAACTAACTGGGTATGGCCTATACCCGTAGTTATACAACCAAGAACGGCTGCATCATTCACTGTTATGTTGGCAGATGGATCATCGTCGTCGGTACTAAGTGTATCTTTTAAATTACACATTTTACATTGCAATGTAAATATACTTTTTAATCCACTTCTCTTTTCAGATATTACATACATGTCCTGTAGACCACAAGAAAACGGCTGATGTAATTTCATTTCAAAGATTTGTTTAAAAAAATAGTGGATATTGATCACCCTTCTTCCAGTAGGTAATTGGTCTCCCAATTCATAATATGAATCCTCCATGTCAGTTCTAAATGGGTCCCTATCGGTATATGAACTGTTTGTAAGATCATTTTTTTCTGAAGTGGAAGATATATCAAGCATGTCTAAGCTATTTGTATCATCTATGTATTCAACAAGTTCGTTTCTATTTGTCAAATCTTCAGGGACTAGTGTATCAGATAACCTTTGACCCTCATTACCCATATCGACATTAGGCAAAATTTCAGAGGAAGTACCAGGCGAAAACATTGATCTACTTTGTCTTACGCTAAAATAAATAAAAATTATTGTAACAAGTTGTTTTTGTTTCTCGAAAAAAATGATGACTTCGTTAGGGTTCGAATCGAAGCGTAACGACGTAAATATAGTCTGAAAGAAATTTTATCAAAATAAGGTCAATTTTTTATAAAAGAAACGCAAAAAGCGGATTTTACAGGAGGCTTAAAAGGTCGTTTCCATGATTACGCCACAAAAATACTTTATTTACGTTAAAAATATTTTCTTTATAAAAAAAAATTATTATCTATTTAATAAAATGAAAAAATGAATTTAGTACTTACTTATTTCCATTATTGAAAAAAAATAATTATATATATATAATGATCGGACTTGTTGAGTCCTAATACACGACCCGGACTTTTTATAACATGGATTTTGTCTAATTTTATTGAATATACTGACAAAACAACTTGAATGATATATAAATTGTTATTAGAAAGAAAAATTAATCACATATTCTACTTACAACTTGACTCTCTGCTTTGCGCTCTTTTTACGACCATAATATGTTCTCTTGCTTATTTTCATTTTGAATTCACTTATGTTGCATAAACGGCAAAAACACTATTACACTACAGAATTGGAATTCTATTATTCTGCTGTCTTCATAACTTACTATATATTATTTAACACTCGTATTATTATTAGTTACTATAACTACAAATCACAATGAATGAAAATAAATTCTGAAAACACATATTTGCTAAAAAACAGCAAAATAAGGTCAAACTAGGAGGTTACATTACGTTATCTCCTTCTAAAATTCTAATCTCCCTAATTTAAATGTTCGCCATCTAGCTACGTTATTAACTCAAATTGCCATTTGAGGCAGCACCGGACGATTGTAATAATATGAAATTATTTTTAATTCGTTTTTCATAAATAAAAAACCACCTTTTCAATTGACGCCACAATGTTAATGAAAGAAGTCGTCTATTTTTGTTTTAGAATGTGCGCTACAAGCTCAAAAAAGTAAAAAAAAAAGTAAATAATGATATTTTTTATTTTTTTTGTTAATTTCAAAAATCTGGCTTTGTAGCGCAACTTGTCGTATCATGAAGCGTATATGTGCAAAATTTCAGACAAATATTCAATCATTTGTTCAAGTTATTTATGAAAAACGAAAAATTTCATTTATATAGCGCCTTAAGTATTTTATACTCTCTTTTTAATGTGTTCACATATAATACATATGATTGGATTTTTATAATTCATTTATATAATCTCTGTTACTTGCAAAGCATATAAACCAGCAGATTTTCTCAACCGCAAAAATTTCGACTGATGTTCCAAGCTTCTCCTCTGTAGCAAGTCAATTGTTGGCTTCATTCTATTTCTGTTATTAGAACACGTTGACTTTCTTACACCGAATGAATAGTATTTTATTTTTATCAAGGTTTTACATGAATAATAGGTACCTATTATATAATTTTGATAGAGTGATATTGCAGTACAATAAATTGTAACGTATGTCTTCTCCTTCTTATATTTTCAACGTTGGTTCATTATTTTTTAGAGCAGAAGCTTTCAGACTTTTCATTATTTTTAGTTTATATTTAATAATCTTTTTTACATTTTACTTTCTGTACACTTGGTATATAATTAGATGTACTTGCCACAGCAGAAGCATAATTATTCACAGCCAAGTGTTGTTTAGAGCGAGATTTTTTTTTATCTCTGTACCATTGAGTTCATTACAATTGCGTTTGTGATTTTATTGTCACTTAATTGACTTAAAACAATTATTTCATTCCACGTGTATGCTTTTCCAGTTTCAAGTTTCATGAATGTTACGCGTGCCCAAATAATTTCTGATTTCATTCATTCCAGTTCTAAGTTCACCAATTTTTTTTGTTCCTTGTAATTCTCTTAATATTTCAGAAAACTTTCCATTTATTATTTCACTAATACACTCTTTGATAACATCACTAAAATCTTCAGACATTAAAAACGTCTTAATTTCAGTTTTATTATAAATATGCATTGTTGCAGCGACATGAAGAACGTCCACTGTCTATGAAATGCTATACGAGTACTGTTTAACATGAAACAAAGAAGTGTTCTACAGTGTTGTCGCTACCGTGTTTCGTCTTAATCGCGTGCGGAGCCACGAGTAGTGGCTAGTACCTACTAGTATAATTACAGTCGTCACAATCATTTATTGATGATTGATTTTGATACAATATTTTTACGATAAAACACGTTGTTTTTTTACAAAAAGTTCAGCTCCTTATTTTTAATTAAAACAAATAATTCAAAGGATATTTTATGAAGCAGATAAATTATTTAATAATTATTTTGTTTAACACGACGTTTCGTAATAGTTTATTACTTCTTCAGGTGCTCTATAAACAATAATAAATAAAGAAATAACAATAATATTAAATATCATACATACAACAATATTACATATTAACATTATTAAAATTCTTATTTTCTTGTCGCATATTATTGTTTATATGGTCTGTATGTTTTAAATTTTAATGTATGTCATTTAAATAATAAATGAATAGATAAATAAACGAAGTCAAATTGTTATTTATCCAGCCTACTAACATATGACTGATAGATTAGTCAATTATTCTTTTTTTAATTGTCTCGTAATTATTAAGTAAGCCGTTATTACAAATTACTAAGGTGGTTTGTGTCAGTCTTTAAGTTGATCGTATCTTCTAGGTATAGGAATCATCTCACTAATGTTACACGTTGTTTTATAAAATATTTTTCCATAATAAATTTGCCACGTGATAACTGCCAACTGTGAACTGCCAAATTTCAGATTTACCAAAATGCCGACCAAGGAAAGTAGTAAACCTTCCCAGGGAACACCCTGTAGCTTTGTTGGGTCATAGATCGTAGTGGTTCAGCAAAGTGTACACGAATTGACTGCTGCAATCTTTCGTCGAACTAAAGCAAATAGGGACCTAGCTTTATTCGCAATGTGCAGACGATGAAACCTAGAGTATTGCTATTGGAGTCTTATGCAGAGAGTGAATTGAAGAGGTGAGAGGCAGTCGTTAAAGGGAGAAGATTAAGGCAGGTGGATATACGTATATAAAGAAATAAGAATATTCAAATTTCCCACGGGGAAACGTACGGAAAATAGATTTTTTGTGGCTCGCTCAATGTTTCCAGTGTTCCTCCCTTTTTACTTCTAGTGCATACGCGACTCTGATTAGATTGGTTACATATAACTGACAACGAAATAAAACGCTTTATAACATCATTGCCTGTTACCTATTTATTATGATTGCCAACACAAGCAAAGCGTTTCTAAAACCACTAAATGTTTTTAGTGTATTTGCCATATGGCACACACACTATTGGCGTCGGTAGGATGACGGGACAAAGGGATCGGACCAAAATTTCTCGAAGTTTCATGGCTCCTGAACAGTTTGACACCAAATAATAATAATATATTTGTGGTGCCATCGTGGATACAAATTGTTAGTTCAGAGTTCATCTAGTAGGTCCATCAAGAAAACAGTCATTCGTGAGTTAAGGCGCTATGTTACAATCTTTTGAGTTTTCGCTGAGGTAAAGGGGTGCAGGGACGGTAAAATCAGTGAGAATTCGGTCCGCCAATAGGAATAGAGATGACAATATTCATAGTTAAGCAAATGCAACACTGGCCTGCATTGGCGCTGTTTACATCGTTGACACCATAGAGCTTATAAAATGTTCCATGGTTCAAATTTCTACACCTACTTACTAGCTAGAGCTGAAGAGTTATAATATTAAAATTATATTCACATGACATCGTGTTCATAAAAATAGTTGCTTTATATGCACATATGTAAAATATATTTTCTATTGAAAATAACATAATTATTGTTTATTGGCCATATTTTATGGTTTTAGACGGGATGGTTTTTGATTTTTGTAAAGAATAATGCTAGATGTTAGAATTCAGGAAAACAATTTAGTATCAGACTGTTTAATAATAATAATAAATATTTTGTATTTTATAAAAGAAAAATAAATCATTAAATTATCAGTTTTCTATATTTTATAAATCTTATAAATTGACATCATCGTACAGTTTACAAAGTATTATTTTATAATTATATATATTTTATTTATCTTATATTAATTTACTGTACGGTTTTTAGGTAAGTATTTAATTTTTAACTTCTCACTATTGAAAATCTATACTAATATTATAAAACGAGAGGCAACTTCGCTTCGCAGGGGGAGAATTTTTCGCGAGGGAGTGGTGGTAATAAAGCATAAATTCTTATCTCTGGAACCTCTAAATCGATTCTAAAAATTCTTTCAATAATTGAAAGCTAGACTATCCCTGAGTGATATAGGCTATATTTTATTTTGATTCTCACGGGGGGGATAAATCATAAATTATTATTTCTAGAACTACTGAACTGATTCTAAAAATTATCTCACTAATAGAAAGCTATACTATCCCCGAGTGATATAGGCTTTTTATTCACAATTTTTACTGCTCGTAAATTCGTGTTTCATGCATATGAAAATATTCCGCTAATGATCTCGAACGTTCAGAAATGTAAATAGCAAAGAATTAAAATTAGGCAGGTCTATCTGGATTTCTTATTGGCAAATTTCGAGGCAGTCTAGGGTCTATAATTTCTGGGAGTATACATAATTTGTAAAAATGTATTAGCTTGTCCTTCATTTTTTCTTCCCAAAAGGAATTATCGCGATTGATCTGGAAAAAAAAACAAAAACAATAATATATACATAATTTTCAAACACAGTTAGAATTAGGAAGGGTATCTAAATTATATTGTAATATCTAAGATATTATACCTTCAGTATTTTGGTATCAAGGGGGGTCCAGACAACAAAGTAACAATACTCTTTATTGCAAACTTCCATTTGTCCCTGCACTTGATACATGTAAAGATCTTCCGGTTTTAAATTAATGTCCCCGTCAGCATTTAGATTTAAAAACTTTATTTTTTTTTGCTCAATTGCCTCTTGAATGGTTAACTTTGAAGCAGACCACGGACATTTTATTTCAAGAATGCCATATTCGCCAACTAGGCCATCTGGACTAGCTCCTAAAAATGGGTAATCTCTGTGTATGAAGAGACCGCAACCTTGAACTTCTAAGCCTGAAATATGCGAAAATTTTGAGAGAGCTATTGGTTCATGTTCGTTGCCATATCGCGTAGCAGCATTTCCAAAAAAGTCTTTATAAAGCAATAATTCCACCGTTTTTACACACGATGTTTTCTTCTGGAGCTTACAAATTTTGCCAAACACTGAAGCTGTAATCCGAATAGCTCTTTCTTGTTTCCATAAAGGGTTGGAATTTTGTCCTCTTGTTATTATTTCAAGTTCCGATCTCTGCGTTTCGTCAATTTCTAGTGACTTGAGAAACTCCTCTTGCTTTTGCAAACACACATTTTCAGGCATGTCTTCTGTAGATCCACAATCCTGATCTGCATTGTTTCCCAGGTTTTTCACATGAGGTTTTCTGCTTACTGCATTAAAATTCAATCGTAGCCTAGCGTTGTAATTTTTCTGTTTGGTTTTTGACGCGATGAAAAATTTGGTGTACATTCCTGGACTTCTTTGCGTTACAGATTTATTTATCTTAGAATACAGGTCTGAAGAACAATTATATGACAACGCTGCTGCTTCGCATCTTGTTTGATATGCTCCTTTAAGTGAAAAATTTATTCGCTTTCCACCAACGAATTTACACAAAATTGAATTGTACAATTCAGCGGCATTGTTGTTCATGTCCATCAACAAACTTGATGCGTGCTGAACTAAGCGGTATACGCAGCACATTATATCTTCATATAACCCGCAAAATTTTAAATCTGCAATCAAAAAAGTATAAAATAAAGTATAAAACACCCAGTTATTTCGGTTTAGAAATTAGCATAAGTGTATGTAAACTAAGTACATATTACGAACCTTCAACCTTGTTGTCATCATCAGGTACAGTCTTAGAACAGAAATAACCTAAGTTATTACATTTCAAATGCTCTCCAAATACATGACTTGGTGAATTGATCAAGTCGTTTTTAAGACTGTTAATTTTGGTTTCCAAACTTGCAGAACATTTTTTTCGAACGCAATTGCCTTAGACACCGCAATCCGCAATCGAGTAATATTTGATTCCAAACATTTACGCAAAATAGGTGGAACTGCTAGATTTTTGGAACTGTTCCTCTTTTTAGTTAGTTCTTTTAATTTGTTGCAATAATTTCGTAACAGGTGGTTACGGCATTCTATTTTTTCAACTAAATTATTACCGTACGGTTTTGCCAGTTTCAAATTTTTCATGACACTGCTATCCCCGTCACCGACTAATTTTTTATAAACAAGACCATGATGTAATATAGAAGAACGGAATCCTTCGACTATAATACTGGCTTCCATAGCTGTTGAGGTTCCATTCCAATTCTTGTAGCAAATATGTTGATCGGCTATCAACCCAAGAGAATCAGCTCTTGTACAATTGGTGCAATATTTATTTTTGACCCCCAAAAACAGCATTTTCCCGGTTCTTTGACCTATTATGCACCCCACTCCCGATAGCGCGTTATAATTTGTTTTGTACGATCGTTTACACCATGCCCCATCAGCTATAACTGTAATCATCGGAATGCCGTCGTCTGTACTGTCCCCAACTTCTTTAGCCAATCGAGCTTCTTCTTTGCCCGCTTCTTCCATCGACTTCCATGCTGTATTACGAATAACATTAGCCATTTTATTGTGACTAGCTGTATAATGATAGACTGATAAACTTGGCTGATTAAGTGCAGCATGTTGTTCAACTAACTGGGTATGGCCTATACCCGTAGTTATACAACCAAGAACGGCTGCATCATTCATTGTTATGTTGGCAGATGGATCATCGTCGTCGGTACTAAGTGTATCTTTTATATTACACATTTTACATTGCAATGTAAATATACTTTTTAATCCACTTCTCTTTTCAGATATTACATACATGTCCTGTAGACCACAAGAAAACGGCTGATGTAATTTCATTTCAAAGATTTGTTTAAAAAAATAGTGGATATTGATCACCCTTCTTCCAGTAGGTAATTGGTCTCCCAATTCATAATATGAATCCTCCATGTCAGTTCTAAATGGGTCCCTATCGGTATATGAACTGTTTGTAAGATCATTTTTTTCTGAAGTGGAAGATATATTAAGCATGTCTAAGCTATTTGTATCATCTATGTATTCAACAAGCTCGTTTCTATTTGTCAAATCTTCAGGGACTAGTGTATCAGATAACCTTTGACCCTCATTACCCATATCGACATTAGGCAAAATTTCAGAGGAAGTACCAGGCGAAAACATTGATCTACTTTGTCTTACGCTAAAATAAATAAAAATTATTGTAACAAGTTGTTTTTGTTTCTCGAAAAAAATGATGACTTCGTTAGGGTTCGAATCGAAGCGTAACGACGTAAATATAGTCTGAAAGAAATTTTATCAAAATAAGGTCAATTTTTTATAAAAGAAACGCAAAAAGCGGATTTTACAGGAGGCTTAAAAGGTCGTTTCCATGATTACGCCACAAAAATACTGTATTTACGTTAAAAATATTTTCTTTATAAAAAAAATTATTATCTATTTAATAAAATGAAAAAATGAATTTAGTACTGACTTATTTCCATTATTGAAAAAAAATAATTATATATATAATGATCGGACTTGTTGAGTCCTAATACACGACCCGGACTTTTTATAACATGGATTTTGTCTAATTTTATTGAATATACTGACAAAACAACTTGAATGATATATAAATTGTTATTAGAAAGAAAAATGAATCACATATTCTACTTACAACTTGACTCTCTGCTTTGCGCTCTTTTTACGACCATAATATGTTCTCTTGCTTATTTTCATTTTGAATTCACGTATGTTGCATAAACGGCAAAAACACTATTACACTACAGAATTGGAATTCTATTATTCTGCTGTCTTCATAACATACTATATATTATTTAACACTCGTATTATTATTAGTTACTATAACTACAAATCACAATGAATGAAAATAGATTCTGAAAACACATATTTGCTAAAAAACAGCAAAATAAGGTCAAACTAGGAGGTTACATTACGTTATCTCCTAAAATTCTAATCTCCCTAATTTAAATGTTCGCCATCTAGCTACGTTATTAACTCAAATTGCCATTTGAGGCAGCACCGGACGATTGTAATAATATGAAATTATTTTTAATTCGTTTTTCATAAATAAAAAACCACCTTTTCAATTTACGCCACAATGTTATTGAAAGAAGTCGTCTATTTTTGTTTTAGAATGTGCGCTACAAGCTCAAAAAAGTAAAAAAAAAAGTAAATAATGATATTTTTTATTTTTTTTTTTAATTTCAAAAATCTGGCTTTGTAGCGCAACTTGTCGTATCATGAAGCGTATATGTGCAAAATTTCAGACAAATATTCAATCATTTGTTCAAGTTATTTATGAAAAACGAAAAATTTCATTTATATAGCGCCTTAACAGAAATTCGTCTAATTTATAAAAAGCGCTTGCTAGCAAAAATTCTTACAAGTATTTTTCAAATTTCGGTAATTCATCTCAATTTTTAATATTTTGAGGCAGCTTATTAAAAATAGTAATACCCAGACTATTTGGAGATTTTTAAAAAGGCACTCTTGAGTTCAGATCATGAACGTCCAAGTTCTTGATGAACCTACTTGAGTTCTTGAATACATAAATGGACAATTCATAAATTGTTATAGAAACTAAAGTAAGTATTTTATATTTTCAGAATTATTATTATTAAATCTCTGCAAATCGTTCGCAGCGCCACAGCAGCAATGCATCTACCAGGTTTGTTTGTGGGTGGTAAATTGAGCTACATTGTACTTGTATGCCCATTTGTTTCAGTGGTTTCCTCTAGTTTTTTCCTATAAATTGAAGTCTGATACACAAATTAACACTCATTTTATTATTTCCAATAAAACTTGTTAAACTTAAAACGTTTTCTAACATACAGGTACGTCGTAAAATACTATCTCCCAGAAAAAAATGCTATCCATTATAAAATTTTATTACAACAGTCTAGTCTAGTAACAACTAGGTACTCAAAAGCCTATGCAAATAGCAATAGTAGTGTACAATTTCGGTTTTTGAATGATCACAAAAAACCCTTTTTCAACTTCACTTTTGATGATATCTATTCGCCATCTAAAGTTAAATATAAAAAGATCAAAAATCTGTCCAAGAATTCTATTAAAAACTTTATTAGATATAAGCTTATAGGTATGCAGAAAAAATTCCTAAATTTTCTTGAACATTAAATAATTATCTTTAAAGTTCAATTCCAGATATATGTTAATAGAAAACAGTATCACGGGTAATTGGAATAATGAAAATAAATCAATTTAAACACTCATTGATTGCAACGTTTCGTCTTTTCTTTAATGAACACTTTTTCAAATTCTCAATATGCTTAAATGATAGTAAAACTATGATATAATATGCAAATTGGCATTGCAAAAAACAATTATAAAAATTGAAAATTGTAGAAAATATTATTATTTTCTACAATTTTCAATTTTTATAATTGTTTTTTGCAATGCCAAATTGCATATTATATCATAGTTTTACTATTATTTATTATTTACTATTACTATTATGTTTTCTATTATTAAATAATTATAACTTTTAAAAAATCAGCGCAGGAAAGAGCTAGTTAACCACTTAGGATTCAACTGAATCAGTTTGTGACGTCATACTTTGAGTGCCAAAGTTTACTATAGACACTAAACACTAAGAAAGAAATACTGATCGATAATTATACAGTTGATTTTGTATACCTACCTACAACTGATGATTTTCTTTTACTTCAACAATGAAATTTAATCGAGGAGAATATTCGAATATCAAACCACGGGCAGCGTTTGTAGAATTTTTAAATACAAAAATCGTATATTTTGTACATTGTTTTCATATAACATTTTACCTTAAAGCACAGTATATATACGTTTGTGTGAAGACAGTGATTTTATTCCGACGTGATGAACATTTGTATTTACTGCTCAGGTCCCCATTGATAGCGTACATTTTTATAGCATTAAGTAAGAAATAAGCTATGGAATGGTGAAATCACAGTCAAATCCATTCAGTAGTTTTCGGGAAAACAAATAGACAGACAGACGCTTACCGAGAACTTTATTTTATATTATGTAAGTAAGGATATTAAATTTGTAAACGAAGCCCAAGCAGTTTATATTATAAAATATTATTGATATGTTTGAATTTAGTACAGCTGTAGAGTGTTTGATAAAACTTCTTTATTGGAATACAGCTAAATTTTTTTATTTTTTCCCTCAAAAATTTTTGAGGGAAAAAATAAAAAAATTTAGCTGTATTCCAATAAAGAAGTTTTATAAAATATTATTATTTTTCCAATATCTGTTTCTCACTGAATAACATTAGCTTTGATTACAATTTATAAAGCATATAATATATTCAAAATTTAATGAAAAGTTTCATTTCAATTTGATTATAAAATTATATGTAGCATTGTTTTTCCCGTTGCGATATCAGAGTTTTTTTTTATTTTGTCCCTACATCCCTAAACAATGGTAGTTTACTGATGAACAGTAATAGAAATTACGATATTCTCGAAAACGGCTTAAACGATTTCCATCATTTGTTTTGCAAAAATACAGACCAAGTTAAAAATTTGGTTTCGATTTGTTGTACGGTTGCACAATGAATTAAAAATTAGAAAGTTAAAAAAAAAGAAAAATTACGTTTAGTGAGACCAGTGTAAAGCATTTAAGCAAATTTATTATTATTTTTCGAGTGCCAGAGTTGTCTAGCGTGGCAAGCAGGCGGCAGAATGATCGTTGCGTAATACAGCTTGTTTTTAGAAATGACAACATGCAAAATAAAGTCACCTGAGATTTACTAAATTTGATATTCAAAATAAATAAAAATAGAAACTATCTAATACAAGAAAATCATTTCTGTCAAAAAGAAAATTGCTTTATGTTTCACATTTCAAGAATCAGACAAAGTTTTTTATTACCCAATTCAACGCTACATCCAAAAGATATTAAGGTCGCATCTAGCGCTCTTGTTATATCGCTCCTTCTGCTCTTCGTAGACGTTGAAATTTACATATTATATTTTTCAACAAAAATAGACAACAAACTGTCAGCGATTTTCTGTTTACCTAACTCTATATAAACAGATATCGAAAGATTTCGTACAATATTATATTACAAAACATCATTAAATATTTACGTAATGTAACGTCACGCGGGGAAAAGTGACAATTTTAAAGACACTAAACAATAGACCACTTCCGTTGAAGACATTTAGGTTGAAATATCATAAAATTATAGACAAAGTCACAAAATATATCTCAAAAATTTGTTTGTGTACTGTCTCCCTAGATCTGTTCTCGATTACTGATTCCCATACCACTGCTGAGCTAATGATGAGCTAGGAACGAATGTTGTCGTGTTACTGCTTCTGTTGGTGGTAGCGATCTAATATTAAATTATTTTTATATGCTGATTTTGTGAAGCATGCATATCTATAGTTGTTTAACGACAGGCTTTTCACACCACTGTAATCGTACAATGCAAGAAGGAAGAAATGATCTCTGGATCAGCATTTGGGTTTTGGAATACCTGGATAACCTCATTTAAATCTGGATTTTTTCGTAGTACATTAGTACATCTTATTTTTCCTTGATTAAAAAGAGTGCTGATGTTGTATCACAGTCACTGAAGACATGCAAGAATAATATATGATCTGCGGTTGTTTTATCTATGATACTTTTTGTTAAATATATTTGTTGCGAAATTTTTCCATTTCCTGGTTTGAGAATATATGTATATGTTTGAACGCGTAGATAGAGCCGTCAAAAGAATAAGAAGATCTACATCTTCGCCAACAACTATTATTGAATCGAATGTCGTTGAAACTTTGATTGCGGTAATGATTATTAGCGTATCCGCATCTTCCGCGACTTGTTTGATCATGAAGTTCGCAGCTTCAAATTTTGTCTTCAGCATTCCAATGAACCGTTCCTTGTCTGCATTGTTGTCTAGGAATTTCTCTTGTGACACAGTGTCCCACGGGATAGACAGAAACGCTGTGGAGCCCAGTGCTCCACAACTATTGTCGCTGCCGAGTTTAATCTCAATCGTGTTGAGTTTTGTTTCCACTTCCGTCGGCAATGCCCATTGACTGCATAATTTTATTAATTTTGTTTTTATATGTATAAAAAACCGTTTCGACGTATTCTGTTCTACGAAATTTAACGCATCATATTATAGCTACAGATTTATTTATTTATATTTATAACCTACAAACCGGCCAAAGCCTTATTATATAGGCTTTATTTCTTTTTTGTCCTTGGTAATTAATATAAAAATGATTTTTCAGGAAAAAGGACTTTATTAAAAGTAAAACACTTAATATATTTTCAGCGACGTTTCGTTCCTTGTTTAGAACTTTATCAAGCTTTAATAATTGTAAATAAATTTTTAAAAATACAATTTATAAAATTTACAATTAAAATAACAAATAATAATAATACATGCCTATTAAATGTTATGATTAATATTAAGTGTTTTACTTATAAATAAAGTCCTTTTTCCCGAAAAATCATTTTTATCTTATTATATAGGTATAGGTCAACATATTAAAAAATACAAAATGTTCAAAATCTTGACAATATTAACATAATTAGTATATGTGCGCATTAATAAATAAATGAATGCTCTGTGAGAACTTAGATATCAGAATAGTAAGGATATAATACGTTATTCACAACTGTTTTGAATTTCCTAATATTCATGGACAAGTCAATAAGAGGAGATGTATGTAGACTGTTGACAAGTTTCAAAATTCTCAACACAGGTGAACTTGGCATACTGCGTAGTGTTAGCCTTAGAAACAACAAACCATTCGTGCGACCGCGCACAAATACGTGGTATTCTTTGTTGGATTCTGCGTTCTAAATTAGTAACGTCAGTTAGATAATTGACAGTTTTAAAAATTAATAGCCTGGAATAATAATCTCTCCGAAGAGACAGCTTAATCATTTTAAATTCTTCTCTTAATGAGTTTGTACTTACATTACGAAAATCTGGATATGAAGAATATGTACATGTAGAAGTACAAATACAGTAAAAATTTGTTTTAACAGAGATAACAACAGCATGTCTGTCTCAGTGAAGCGAACTCAAGTTTTTACCCCCATCCAAATAGAAATTTCAAATTTTCAGAATCTTCAAATCCTTCAAAACAAATCACTCAGAATTGCAACACGCCTTCCTAAATACACTCCAATTACCTTATTGCATAACACCGTCGACTTAATGCGAATTAAAGATTATGTGCATGCAGCAACAAATAATTTTTTTCAAAAGTGCAGTTTCAGTGATCTTGACATCATCAACACCATCGGTAAATATAACCCCAGTGACCTTAGTGGATGTAAACACAAGCGGATCAAGCATATACTATACAAAAACTAATGCATCAGTGCAAACAAGACGTCCTATGTTTGGGTTTTTTTTTTTCCTCACCTTTTTTTCCCGTTAGAATAAGCTAATTATTTAAAAATGTTTAACAATGTAGATTAATCAAACATTATGCAGTTGGTTATATTGGTACACTGTAAACTATATTATTGTAACATTTTATTTTTTCTTATATTCTTTGACAATAAAAAAAAAAAAAAATCGTCGAATACGCCTGAAGAAATTTTCACTTTAACATGCCACTGATACTACCCCATGAAATGTGTATTTTTGGCAAAAACGAATGTTGGAGTAGAGTTTGCGGTGCTCGTACGCTAAAACTATTCATTTTGCAAAAAAAAAGATTATTACATAAATTATAGGAAATTTTCTCAAGTTTAATTTATTATATAACTGTTTTTATCGTAAAATGTGAACTAAGGGTAATAAGGCTTCCATGCATATATGTTCTATGGCTGGTACGCAACCGGGCGCGGGCGTGTTTGTGTATACACGCACTCCAGCTTATCCTGTTGGCAGACAAATACAAGTGGAGTTGTAGTGTATGCTTACTATCAGTACCTACGTTCAAATGTCTAGGGGATAATATGAAATATAGCTAGTTTATCTTGACTACTACTATTTCTTCTTTCTTGACCTCTACGGAGAGGCTTTCTAGATAATAATAATCTTGTTTAGTATGATGTGTACCATGTAAGAGAAGGTAACTTTAGGAAAAGTTTAGTAGTATAAGAAAATTTCGTGGAAGGTTCACTTGATTCCATAGGATTTGGTTGCTTATTTTCTAAAGTCGGTAGCGGTGAACCCTGCCTATTCGGCATTCAGTCAGTCACTCAATTAGAACTTATCTCCTTATGGTATGATAAATTGGCAATCTAAATGATACTTTCATTATTTTTAGTGTATTTGCCATATGGCAACATACACTATTGGCGTCGGTCGGATGGCGGGACCTAGGGGTCGGACCAAAATTTCTCGACGTTTCATAACCTCCTAAACACTTTGGCACCATTTTTAAAAATGTTTATATATATATGTGTAATCCTGTTTTCTTGGATTATTATGAATTTAAATAAAGGTCAAACACAAATTATTGTTAGCACTGTTTATTGTGTAACAAACATGAATTATAAAATATAACAAACTAATGAAAATAATATCTTCTTCTTTAACGTTATTGACTGTCGTGACTGACTCGTTATTGACTATCGTGATTGACTTTCGATGATTCGTAATTGACTCGTTATCGACTAACGTGACTGACATTCGATGACTCGTAACTGACTTGCACACGTTGACTTCTTGACTGTTATCCGATCGACTGACTATGTCGTGATCATCTCACAACTCGACTGCCCTCTGTTGGTTGACGTTGGGCTATCGTCGTCCGTGTCCCCATCACCTTGGTGCGGCACTTCTGTTGTATCATTGCTTTTTCTTACAGCTCGTCCATCCTGAGATGTGGATCGTTCCAACTCCACATTCGTTGTAGCTTCATCGGTATCGTAGTCTATATCATCTACCTCTTCATCGGCTTCGGGTAACGAACACCAACGTTTCATTCGGTCCGATGCGAAAACAGAATTGAACGTACGTTGGGTTCGCTTGGCTCCAGGTACATCTTCTAGCACGTATCGATCGTTTGATAGAACCTTCGTCACCATGTAGGGCCCTTTGAAAGCTGGCGTAAGCTTCTTCGATGAACCCATGGCTGCGACTTCTCGTTCGACTAGTACTAAATCGTTTACCTTGAATTTCTCCGGTGGCGATTTCACTTGATCTATTCGATTCTTCTGTTTGGCTTGATCGGTCTGTATCGATGTTTCGGCTTTTAACCTTCTATTGGTTCGATTCGTCTTTTGCTCGTCTTCATCATCCGTGTTATCTTGTAGTGTTAACATTAAATGATTGCCCAGAATATTTCGTGGTTCGTAGTCAAATAATAACTCGTGTGGCGAAAAACCTGTAGTTTTGCTTGGTAACGAGTTTAACTTCCATTGGATGTTTCTTAAGTGAACATCCCAGTTATCGTTGTCCGTCATCGTAGTAATGGCGGTGAGTAGAGTCCGGTTGACTCTTTCGATTTGTCCATTCGCTCGTGGGGTTGCCGTAGCTGTGTGTATTGCTTCGATTTGATTCTCGCTGCAGTAATTTATAAATTCTCTTGCCGTAAAAGCCGTACCTCGATCACTAATGACTCTGGTAGGAGCTCCGAAAATAGCAATCAAGTTGTCCATAAAAATACAGACAGGTTTCGATGTCACATTTTTAACAGCTTTTAATATGACATACTTGGTAAATGCATCAACAGCTGCCAAAACGTAGGTATTGCCCTTCTTGCTTGCCGGGAACGGACCTAAGTGATCTATGTGAATCGTGTGGAACGGTATCGGTGCTTTTGGGATCGGATGCATCTCAATTCGTTTTCTTCCACCTTGAAGCTTGTGGTATGCACAACGGATACAACTCTTGATGTAATTCTTGACGTAACGACGCATACGTGGGAACCAATAATACTTTTGCAACTCGGCTAATGTCTTCTCTTCCGCGTAATGACCAATATCGTGACTTTGTTGAACTACTCTCCAACGAATTGTTTTCGGTACCACCCATCGGTTTCCTTCCTTCAATTTTCGGTAAATTCTTCCTTTTTCAAACTTGTAGTCTACGTGAACTTGTTTCTCTTCATTGTTTTCTGGTGCCTTTTTGAGAGCATCAAAAATCTTCTGTAAATCTGAGTCTTGTCGCTGCATGGTCAGCAACCAATCTTCGTTTGTGATTCTCATGATCTTCAATTCTGCGACTTCTGGATCTCTTGGTTCTTCTTGGGGCGCACGACTTAATGCATCGACGTGGTCCATTTGGGTCGAAGGTCTGTATAGAACCTCAAAATCGAATTCCTGCAACCTTAACCACCAACGTCCAACTCGCGGGTTAATGTCTCGCTTTTTCATCACCGTTTTTAGCGCGTTACAATCAGTAAACACTTTGAATTTTTTATTTAGTAAATATACTCGAAATTTATTGACAGTTTCAACTACCGCTAGAGTCTCTAACTCGTAACTGTGATATTTTTGCTCGACATCGGACGTCTTTCGACTGAAATACGACACTACGTGACTAACATTGTTTTTCTTTTGAATTAAGATTCCCGCTAAACCGTATTTGCTAGCATCCGTATGTATTTCGTGATCAGCACTTGGATCATACAGTTCTAGAATAGGAGAACTTATCAAACTGTTTTTCAATTTTTCAAACGCGTCGCGATGTTCTTGTGTCCAGTTAAATACAGCGTTCTTGCAAAGTAATTTGTTTAGTGGTCTAGCAATGCGCGCGTAATCTTGAACAAATCTACGAAAGAAACTTGTCAAGCCTAAAAATTGTCTCACTTCTCGCACGTTTTTAGGTTCATTAAAATATTTTACGGCCGCTATTTTACCTTCGCCCGGTTTAAGTCCATCAATAGAAATTTCAAAACCGAGATATTCAACTCGCGTGTTAAAAAACAAACACTTTTTTAATTTAAATGTCAATCCCGTTTCGCGAATTGTTTTAAGTAATCTTTTCAGTTTATCGAGACCCTCGGATACTGTTCTACTCGGTATTAACACATCGTCCATGTAGGCCATGTATTGGTCGAATCCAGCCTCTTGAATCACCCTTGACATCATTCGATTGAATACAGCCGGGGCGTTCACTAAGCCGAATGGCATTTTGTTGAAGCAGTAACTTCCGTCCGGCGTTACGAAGCCTGTGTAACGTTTACTTTCTTCCGCGATTGGTATTTGGTAATAACCGCTTGCTAGGTCACAGATCGTATAAAATTTGTTGCCTGTCAATCGGTCTAGCTGGTCGTCTATAAGCGGCATTGGGAAGTTTTCTTTTTTCGTAATTGTATTAAGAAGGCGAAAGTCAACACACATACGATCCTCCCCTGACTTCTTCTTAACTAAAATAATTGGACTGGCGTATTCGCTGGTTGTCTTCGAAATTATTCCCGTCTCCAAGAGCTCCTCAATCATTTTTCGTGTCTTTTGTCGTTGATTGAACGCCATGCGGTACGGTCGATACACGATTGGTTTTGAGTCCGTTACTTCGATGTTGAACTCGAGCAAGTTTGTCGTTCCAATCTCGGCCATGTTTGTAGCGAAGCAATCTCGAAATTCGTTCAGCATCTGAACCAGTTGATTTTTTTCATCTTCTGTGACATCGGGCGATCCGATGTGTAACTCTTCTCCTTTGATAACTGATCGAACAGTCATTATTCTCTTAGCGTTCTCGTTGATTTCACTTTTTACTTCCGGTTTTCGAGAAATGGCTAATTTTCCATCTTCTTTAACGATTTTGATAGAGGGATCTTTGAATGCATTCTTTCCAACTATCATCAAATCTTCTTGTGCACTATCCGGCACGATAAGAACTTCAGCTTCTATCTCGACTTCATCGATGACCAATAGTAATGTTCGCTTACCTACGCTGGTCGTGAAACCCTGACCAAATCCTTTCAGTATTACCTCATACGGAATGTATCTGAGTTTCAATTGTTCGGCCAGTGAATTTTTCATAGTGACGCAATCACTACCAAGGTCTATGAACGCCGTAACTTCGTGTTCATTGACTAGAATTTCCTTGTAATATTCATCTGTCAACGACTGCGTTGTAAATGCGACTTTTTTCACTTTATTTTCTTCCGTTTTCTGTGACTGAGGACAATCTTTAGACAGGTGTCCAACTTTGTCACACTTGTAACACCGTTTTCGCCGTTGTGATTTTGGACAACTTTTTGAAATATGACCCTCTTCGCCGCAATTATAACATTTGTTCGTGTTTTTGTTTCGAACATCTTGTGTTGTCGAAGCCCTCGGTGGCTTAGTATTGACTCGGGTTTTGAAAACTGATGTCATGCTTTCATATGTCTTAATTCTAATTATCAACTCACGAATGTTATCGATATAGGTGAGTGATAGCATTTTGACCATATCCGGATCTGTTAATCCTCCGATCGCGTATTTGATGACTGAACTTTCGCTAAAATCACCTTTTGACGCTATAGCTTTCATCTCGTAAATGTATGATTCATAACTTTCATCTGGTTTCTTGATGCGTTTACTCAACTCACGATGGATATCGGCTTGATCTACCACTGTTGGGAAATCCAATATAATCTGGTCTCTGAACGTGTCCCAGTCTGCAATACTTTCTTGAATGCTTGCAAACCAAAACTTTGCTGCACCTTTTAATTTTGCCATGGCATGGAATAACAATGTTTGATCGCTCCATCTGTACACATCTGCAATGTTTTCTAGTTTCCTAGTCCATTGTCTTGCCGAAAGCGAAGTCGGTTTATCTGGATCGAATTCCGGTATTGCGCCGTAACCCAGATCGCGAATGTGACTCTGCGAGTCTTCGACTACACGTGTCGTACGGTTTGAACTGTTATTCATTATTTCGCGTTCGCGCCTTATTAAATCACGTTCACGTTCGATTAGCGTTCGCTCGCGTTCTAATAACGAATCTGTTCCTTGAATTGGCACTTGTGTCGTTGGTGCTGTCGGACTTCCGTTAGCATGAATTTGCGTATGCGTTGATGACGCCATTGGATTGTTATTGAACCGCACAGAGTTTCGTCTTATCGCGATTGACGTATTTAAATCATCCATACTGTGTATAGCACGTCTCATTTTAAAAAACAAAATCAATTAAAATTTTATTCAGTAACGTAAAAGTTTTTGCCGCTTTCACCCGATAGTGAACCGAACTATTAATTTTAACCTCCTTGAATCTAACCAAAGTTAAGTGCGCAACTGCGTCAAAGTTTTTATTTTATTTTCAGGTTAACCAACACTTTTAACACGTGAAATTCTATTTTATTATTCAATCGTTCAATAAAAATAGTTTCTGTACTCACAACAATTGTCTCAATTCACTAACAATCACGACACAATACACGCACATTTATAACCTGCATGTACCGGCATCATTGCACATTTTGTATACCACGTGGTGACGCTCAAAATGTCTTCTGATATGCGTGGTAGAAAAATTACAGTTTTTCTTTTCACACTGAAATGTTTTAGCACTTTCTTATTAAACTCACATGTAACTTTTCTTTTATATCCCACCGCTGCTTTGTAATCCTGTTTTCTTGGATTATTATGAATTTAAATAAAGGTCAAACACAAATTATTGTTAGCACTGTTTATTGTGTAACAAACATGAATTATAAAATATAACAAACTAATGAAAATAATATCTTCTTCTTTAACGTTATTGACTGTCGTGACTGACTCGTTATTGACTATCGTGATTGACTTTCGATGATTCGTAATTGACTCGTTATCGACTAACGTGACTGACATTCGATGACTCGTAACTGACTTGCACACGTTGACTTCTTGACTGTTATCCGATCGACTGACTATGTCGTGATCATCTCACAACTCGACTGCCCTCTGTTGGTTGACGTTGGGCTATCGTCGTCCGTGTCCCCATCACCTTGGTGCGGCACTTCTGTTGTATCATTGCTTTTTCTTACATATGTATATATATATATATATATATATTTATATATATATATATATATATATATATGTGTACGCGCGATAACTTTCGAAAGAGTTAATTGATTTCAACGAAATTTGGGCCACGTGTTGAAATCCATCACCGCAAGAAGCCTATTTAAAATGGGCCTAATCGGGCTATTGTAAGGGTAGTTTTTAGGGGTTGAAAACTGTTTTTGGACCCCAAAATACCGAAAAAATTCTCCGAATCGTTTCAAAATTGAAATTTAACCCTTTGGTAGTGATTAAAAAGTGTCCCCACAATTTTAATAAAATCGGCCCGACAGGACCGGATTTACAAATTTTATGAAAACACTAGTTTGCAGATAGTGACTTATTTATTGAAGGGTGTATTTAATTCGATGTAGACGTTAGATTGATAATAATATTACAATTAAGAAAAAAATGTTATTTTAAGGGGTGTATTAAGGGGTTAAATTTTTTATTTTGCCCAAAAACAAACTTAATTTCACATAATAAAAGTATAAAACCACACGGCCCTATACAAGCAAATACACTATATTGTCGGCAGGGTTTTGGCACTGCGACCCGGGTTTTTTTGATTAAAACCTATAAATTATAGACGAGTTACATAAATGTCATATAAGTACTGAGAGAGTTCGGCTATTCTCAAGATCACATTCTTAATTTTATTTAAATTCAATAGAAGATACTATCGATATAGGACTAAAAAAAAGCAACTATTAACAGTTCGCAGTTGGATGTGTATAGAATATGCAGCAGTAGGATTGCTGCACAGTACACACATTGATACAATTTAACACATTCATACGTACATATAACTGGAGCTAATAACAAGAGGCGTGAAAAAGGAATATTTAATCAAGGCACAAAAACAAACAAAGCAGAGATAGCTAGTACTTTTTATTTAGAACAATAAAAACCTGTGTGGTGTCGTACATGTTCCCCACACATTCCGTACAGTACTTAATGTCAACGGCAGGGATTAAAACTCGAATTGTGACCTCAATTCAAATATATACTTAAATATTCCCTATATGCAAATTTATATTTTGGAATAGGCGTTTCGCATATAAAGGCCAAAGGGGTTTGTAGAATTGTCTGCAACTCCTGCGCGACATCAAACCAAGGGGTTCCAGAAACGATTCAGTTGGTTTCGATATTACAATAAAATTATGCGTGACGAATTCGTGCCCAAAACATTTTTACTTTAAAATATAGGAGCAATGTAACTTGTAATTACCCCGTTTAATATTTATTAAGACACACCGAGCTGGGTAGAGTAGTGGTGACAGCACTAGACTCATATTCGGGAGGTCCGGGTTCGAATCCCAGCGGGGCAGATGTGGCTGGGACTTTTTCCTACTGCTTCTCGCCGAGAAACGGTAATTCCTGTACCGGCCATCTTGATTGAGGTTTTCCATGGTTTCCCTCAATTAATTCCAGATAAATATCGAGATGGTTCCTTATTTGAGGCCATGGCCGATTACCTATCAAACTCCTAGCTCAAAAATTACGTACCTTATCCTAATTTCCTATGATTCCTTCATTCGCCCATTGCTATTACATAAGTTGAAGTTTTAAAAATGTAGAAAAATAACGAGAAGTGTGGTAGATGGAAAATAGTAATAGTGCGAATGGCGTCTGTTATGACATAAAGTCAAGAAACGAACATTAAACGCATTATTATTATTATTATTATTATTCTTATTTATTAGGACACATTCTAGCGCCTTTATCATATCCTAATAACTGGAGATGAGAAGGCTTTCATCAAATTACATAAACGAAGTATACTATATACATATACGAGTACAATCACAATAAATTATTTTAGATCATTAATTTATCTCAGAAGTAATTATTATAAACCAGTTGTTAAGCCCGCCTCCTTCAAGCGCAATCGAAGTTCAAATATTGAAAATAGAATCTTTCATAATAACAAGTAATTAAAAAAAAAACACTTGAAAGTTCTACAAATAATTCTTTATTTCTCGACGATCGTTTCGGACAATTGGATTGCAGCGCAATGGGCAATCCTGCTAGTCCGATATTAGCGAATATCGTAATGAATGAAGTTATTTCAGAAGTGATGAATGTTTTACACTTCAAAATTCCATTCATGAAGTTATATGTGAATGACTCTATCCTAGCAGTTCCAGAAGGTTCCATGACTATATATTAGAGTATTTTAATAAATATCATGGCAAAATCCAGTTTACTATGGAATCGGAACAAAACAACAGTATTCCGTTCTTGGATGTAAGGGTAATCCGCATGGATGATGGTACTCTAAAAACGGACTGATATGTTAAGCCTACACACTCATGAAGAATCCTAAACTATTTATCAAATCACCCTATAGAACAAAAAATTGGCGTAATCAAGGGCATGCTGCATAAAATCTTCACTATCAGCCACGAAGATTTTCATGATAATAACTTACATCGTCTGAAAAAATTGCTACGCCAGAATAATTATTCTACCCAATTTATTGATACTTGTTTCTATAAGTTTATTGAGTCCAGGCGTAGAAATGTTAATAGGGTGGTGACAAATAGTACGATAGACAATGTAGGTCCAAGTAAAAAGAGTCTGAGGTTTCCTTTCATTCACCAGCTGTCATACAATGTCAATAACTGTTTTAAGGACTTGAACATCAGGTCAGTTTATTACAACCTGAAACAAATCAAGTCTTACTACACGAAACTAAAGGACAAAGTCCGGGCAAATGACCAGTTTTGTGTGGTATATAAAGTCCCTTGTGAATGTAATTTGTCATACATAGGACAAACAAAACAACATCTTAAGAATAGAATTTCACAACATAAACGGGATTGTAAGAACATTAATATTGTACAACAAGAAAACTTGGCATGCAAGGATCCACCGGTAGCAAGTACTGCGTTGTCGTTACATCGGTTTGAGACAGGACATTCGTTTGATTTTTCGAAAGTAGAAATCTTGGATAAAGAAAAACATTGGAAGAAGAGGAACATCAGTGAAATGTGTTTTATAAAAACACATAATACAGTCAACATAAGATCTGATACAAGTAATTTGAGTGCAATTTATAATTTAATTTTAAATTTTTAAATTTGAAAAAGGAAGAAAAAAGAAAAGAAAAAAAAATTGCAAATTTAATTTCGTAAATTTCTTGAGTTTTGTTAATTTGATTTTTGAAATGTAAAAATTTGTAAATTTGATTTTTTGTTAATTTGATTTTAATTTTGAATTGGTGAATTTGTGGCGCTGAATTAGTAATTACAACGTGGAAGCATCAGCTGTCATTTTTTGGTTATCAGTCACAGTAGTCGTGTGTAAAGTCTCTTAGCTTGATACTTGAATTTATGTCAAGATTTTGTTAACTGATTAATTACCTTGACGATGGAACGACGTTTTTTATGTAGCTAATTATTTTCATATCTTGTGAATTTTAGTTTTAGTATTGACTTTGAATAATTCGTTATCTAGGTAAATATTTATTTATTTTTTAGCTACTGGGTCATTTAGTTACTAAATAAATATTTTGCTGTTTTTACAATTTTGCAATAATGAATTTACTTATAATTTGAATTAATGTAACAGGTTTTTTGCTTTGTTGATGATAATACTATTGTATTTTACTTGTATTGTTTATATTATGTTGAAAATTAATCTACTAGTTATATTTTCACAACTCTTGTACTTGTAAAAATGATATTTATTTATTTATTGTTTTGGTGTTCTCGTTACAGTACCTGAAGAAGTCTCGAGAGAGACGAAACGTCGTACAATGATATTAAAGAATTGTTTTTGAATAATAACAGTCTTGTCAATCCTAATACCCATGAATATTAACAGTCATTTGTTTTAATGATCTGATGTGTTTTAATTTATAATTTAGAATTTAATTTAGTTATTTTATTTCTTAATTTAATCAAATTTTATTTATTAGATCATTTATTAGAAGAAATTAAATTATTTTTTTCGTGTTGTATGGGTTTCTAAAAATATCTTCGATTTCCAAAGGCAAGTTGACTTGAAGGCGATGCATTTGATATTTTGTTCAATTGCAAGGCTGACATATTGGTGGATCAGTTTTATTTATGAGGTAAGTATGTATTAATATTGTATGTTCAATTTTGTGCGGGCTAGTATGATTTGTTCTTTTCTTTCATTCTTTTCTTTTCATTATGATTATTTTCAGTTTTGGTGGAGTTCTTATATTTTCTAAGTTTATTATTTTCTTTTCATTCTTTTCTTTTCATTATGATTATTTTCAGTTTTGATAAGTTTATTATTTTCTTTATTTTGCCATATTTGTTCCTAATTGTTTTTTATATTTTTTGAAAGATATTTTTGCTAATGGTATTTACATTTAAAGTTATGCCAGTAGTGATTGCTCCTTTAGCATTTTTATCTGCAATATCATTCCAGGTATTCCAATATGTGACGGGATCCAGATAAAAAGAACTTTTCTATTCTGTATATTATATTGTTGGAGATATTTTGCATTTTAATTACATATGAATGATTGTTATTTATATTATATAAGAATTCTAAAACTGATAATGAGTCTAGAATCTGTAATCAGGTTCATTTGTAAGGTAGTCTTCAAGTGCTGACCAGCTTTATTGCAGCGCTATACATATCATTTATTTTATTTAATTTGATGAGAGGATGTATACGCACATCCTGTCCCGTTGCTCATTTTGGATCCGTCAGTAAATATTACTGTATAATCTTTGTGTCTATCCATTAATTTAGCTAAAAATTTTTACCATGATTCAGGGGTTTCACTTTTTTTTTTGTTCACATATGCGAAAATTAAAAATTATTTTTGGTTTTATGTATTTTCATGGAGTATCGGTTGAAGTATTTTCGTTGATTTCGATTTCAATTTTATATTTTTCTTTTAGTTTGATGACGTTGATTGCAAAAGGAAGACATGCTTTATTGTGATTGGTATTTGAAGCCACGTGATACGTAGATAAATCATGATTTTATTTATTTTTTAATATCCATTTTTTTTAATAGAGCATAGTAGATTTCAACTTTATCGAAGTATTTTCGTTCTGTGATGTCATATTTAAAAAATTTGGTTCGCATTGCCAAAACCTGCCACCATTTTTGTCTCCAGCTGTAGTAATCTGAGTTTAAATATAATAAACTCTCAGATTTTTAATGTTTATTCCAACGAATGTTTTTGAAACGAAATGGATATTTGAGTTTTACGAAAAGGACATTAGATATATAAACAATTTAGTATTTCAGCCTATAACTAGTTTATATTACATGTTCAGCGAAGTAGTCAAAGTTCACATAATGAATACTACAATCAATAATATCGCAATAGTGAAACATATTAATATTATGGTATAATATATCACAATCGCTATTTTAGCTGTACACGATGTTGTGTTTTAAAACCGAGAACTCAAATTCTCACGCAGGCAAACCATTCAAGAGTATCGTCCATATATATACATTTATAGAATATAGATGCATATAAGGGCACATATATAATGTTTATCTATGTATGTACATTATAAGAGTGGCGTGGGTCACCATCGCCAAAATACTGGGTACTTCAGAGAAATTAATTTCCTTTGTGCGAGCCCGGAGGGTTGCATGCGGCATCATTGCCAACTGGCGGACACCGGTTCAACTACAAAGGGGGGACATTAAAGCATGTGTTTGTATGTGTACAAGAGAACAACTGTTGTAGAAACAGAAACGGGATGTCCGGAGGCCAGAAAAGCTCAGCACCGTTTCTAAAACTGGACTCCGTAGTTGCCTTTCATCTTTGTACAAACATTAAAATCAACACTCGTTCGCAATCACTGCAAACTCTTATGATTTTTTCGCGCAATCAGTGCATAATTATAAATTTGCCCTAGTGTTTATTCATTGACAACATACAGAACCTTGACAATAAAATAGTGAATTTGTTGTTAATACACACATTGTGGCAGTTAAATGTATTTTTATGTGAACTTAAATTTAACGGCTTGCATATTATCCACTCTGTACACTGTTTGTGTCTGCTGCGTTGGTGGTTGTCGGGGTTCCAAATTTTAAATTATGGAATTTCTCTAATGTGTCGCTTCTGTCATTTTTTTCGGGACAATTTGCGGCTACATGCCCTGTATTTTTACAAATAAAGCAATTTCTGTACTTATGTAGGTCCTATAATTAATTTCTTCGTGAGTTATTATTATTGATCCAGGAATTGTAATATTTTCTTCAGGAGATATGTAAACTTGGAGTCTAAAACTAAAAACAGTATATACTTTCACTTTTACTCCTACGCGAACGAAGGTTATTGGATACACTAGTTTTAGATTTATTTTTCGTAGTGCTGCTTCTAAAACTATGTGTGGTATGACGGGCATATATTAGATATGAGAATTTTTTGTGAAGGTGTTACTAGTTTGCGAATATCAATTGCACTCTTACATCCTTAGGGTTGCATTACCAGTGTGGATTTTTTCGAGTCGGGATACTTTTTTCGGTCATCGGATACAACTTCATACTATGTGTGGTATTGACGGGCATATATTAGATATGAGAATTTTTTGCGAAGGTGTTACTAGTTTGCGAATATCAATTGCACTCTTACATCCTTAGGGTTGCATTACCAGTGTGGATTTTTTCGAGTCGGGATACTTTTTTCGGTCATCGGATACAACTTCATACTATGTGTGGTATTGACGGGCATATATTAGATATGAGAATTTTTTGTGAAGGTGTTACTAGTTTGCGAATATCAATTGCACTCTTACATCCTTAGGGTTGCATTACCAGTGTGGATTTTTTCGAGTCGGGATACTTTTTTCGGTCATCGGATACAACTTCATGATGAACTGTTTTTGCTCATCGTTCGAGCTTAACTTATCGTTGTACTCTTCCATTAACGTAACTTCTCTTTCTGCTGTATTATTCGTAACTCTGATTTTCTCTACAATTCTCTTCCCGCGTTGATAGCCGTCATTTGCATTCCGATCGGAAGAAGTCTTCCCGAGAAATGATGAATCGATACAAAAACGAGTAAAAAAATGTTAATAAGAAGTAAATTCTTCCAATTCTCCAATTTGTTCAAGCACCAAAAGTTTGTAAGTAATTTTTTTTTGTAAAGCGTGTATCTCTTCATCGGTTTCATCATTAAAATCTTGTAACCATTCGAGTTTCTTTCTTTGACAAATCTTTTTTTTTACTTTAAAAGAGACATCATTATCAAAAAAAGAAAAGGCAACCTCCTCAGAACTCAAGCACCACAAGTGATTAAGCAATTTATGTAGAGCAATTTTAGAAATCGCTTCATCAATGTTCTGATATTTATACAGAGTTTTTAGAAGATTCAAATCGGACTGTGCCGCCTTTGTTGATAGCGGGGATAGGAACCAATGTTTCACGTTAATTTTGACCATAAAAATACAAATGTCACGAAGTGCTTTCTTTGTGGTGCTATTAATTGTAAACTTATTTCTAAATAAGTAAAATTTCAAGGAATAAATTGCTTTCGACATCCAGCCGGCATGATTCATTGCACCTGGATAACGAAACCGCACATTTTCCTTTGAAAATTCACCTAAAAAAATTAAACATAACTGCAAATTCTTTACAATCACTTCTTGAAAAAATTGTCAAATTTTTCAAATATTCAATTAAGGAAGATTTATCTTTGGTAATCTGTATCTGCATCTTCATCACCCGATAAAAATTTACATTTATTGATTTCATGCCAGGTGGAAATTTTTAAAATTTTAACATGGAGCCAGATCTACCCGGCATTTTTAGCTCGAAGACATTTCCAAAATATGGTGCCTGCAGGGAAGATATTATAGTTTCCTTTCTAATAACCTTTCCAGAAAAACGCGCAAACACCATTTTATTACTTCCTATAAGTACATTGTATTTACAAGTTCGATCTGAAGGCTATTTCACTAATTCATGACAGTTTTTCTTTTTAAGGTACTTTCACTAACAATATATAGCTCTGTCACAGGTTTGTTCAGCTAACTAGATACGTCCGACCTCATATATAATCTTATTCGATTAACTACAAACAGTTACATTTCTCTGACTTAAGTAAAATTGTAAGGCGTAACATCTCTTAAATATAAGATAAAAATACAGCCTTTAGTTTTAAAAACAATTTATTATGGTCTGTTTGACAGCATAATTAATTAGGGAATTATCGCTTGGGGTGGTGCACATGAAAACTCCGTTAAATATCTTGTTAGTGTACAAAATAAAATAATTGACAAAATATTCATAAACAATCAATTAACTGCCCCGCTAAAACTTAAGGAAAACTTTGTTATCAGTGCATTAACTAATTATTTTGCATTTTACAAAAACCAATATGTCGAAAGACCTTTAAATAATTAATCGAACCAAACTACTTCCTCTTCCGAAAATCAATAAAACATTAAGTACCTACTAAAAATGCTTATTATGTTGCAATAAAATATTTTAATTTTCTTCCTACTTATATGAAGCTGATAAATTGCTCTAAAACTATTGCGAAAAAAGTTAGGGTTGTGGATAAAATCCATACCTACTTTAATTCATTAGGTAATTAAGATACTCTAATTTTTTTAAATTTTTGTTAACACTAATTATAACACTTTGTGCAATCAAACCTGAATTTTTTATTGTAAAAATATTATATAATTTTTTGTATTCCTTCTGGTTTCTATGCACAGGTGCAACCCACCTCTATAGAATCTACTACCAGAAGTAAAATAAATAATAATTAGTTGGTGCTAAGTCATAGACAAAGTTACGCACTCGCACAATAAAAATAAAATTAATCAATAACGTTAAGAGCTCCTCAGGCATATATGTTACTCGAATATTTTTTAAAATTATCACATTGAAGTCTACATATTAGTAAATGGGATAAAATTTTCTATAAGATACATTGTCGACGATATCTTTGCGCAAGTCAGAAATGCAATATTCAATTAAACTCTCGGCTCGCGAGTTACGCTCGCACTTGATCGGTTTTATTTTAATTTAATGAAAAATAAAACTAACAAAAAAACGATATGGCACCTGTACACTGTTTTATTTTGATTTCATTTTGTTAAGAAAATACAAACAGAAAAAGAAACTTAAATATAAAGCGTTTTAAAGCAAAAAAAGAGAAAAACGTAAGAAACAAAAACAATTCACATAATATGAATGAAGCGGACTGAACTTTTCATTCTAGTTAGAAAAATATTCTAACTTATACAAAAGTAATATTGTTTCAATCTTATAAAAGACGCACGGAAGATAAAGCAACAGCAGTAAGATGTAACGTAGGACGGGTATAGGAACCATACGTGGCTCCTAAAGAACGGATACGGAATGTTATGTTTGCTCCTACATCTAGTTCTATGCCTCCGTACTCCTTATACTGGAATTTACTTTGTCGTTTTCTTACGCATGCACCTCTAAACTGGGTGCACGGCAGCGTACCCGCCAAGTCGAGCATACTGCCTTGCATACCTTTACTCGAAGTAATTCGGGATATTTTTGAGCCCTCGTAACTTCGATCAGGATAACACTTTAGATCTCAAATTTTTAGAACAGAATGAAGTTATTACGCTTGTGTAATGAACAAAATTTCATTTGTGTAGCCGTGCTACTTTGGATTTTATTAATACCCAAAATTCACTGATGATCATAAAAACCTCGAAAGTACTTCCCATATTCTTAGACAGTTGAAATTTGGTGTGCAGGCTGGGTTTCACGTGCAAGTAAATGGAAAATTGGAAAATCAGCGATTTCCTCTCCAACTCTTTTAAATGGGGAATGAAAATTTCTATAGGTTCCTAGTCGGTGACTATTCCTGTTGTCTTAAAAAGTTAAAATTTGGTGGATGGATGTAAACTTCTATAGGTCCGTACTCTCAGAATGTTGATATTTAGATATGCAGGCTAAATTTCACGTACAAGTAACGAGAAAACTAAAAAACCTGTTATTTCCCCCCTCCAAACTCTCAATGCGGAGGGTTGTAGATTTATATGGATTAAAAAAGGCATATGCCCTGGCATATACTTCATTATTAGTGTATTTGCCATATGGCAACATACACTATTGGCGTCGGTCGGATGGCGGGACCAAGGGGTCGGACCAAAATTTCTCGACGTTTCATAACCTCCTAAACACTTTTGCACCATTTTTAAAAATGTTTATATATATATGTATGTATATATATATATATATATATATACATACATATATATATAAACATTTTTAAAAATGGTGCAAAAGTGTTTAGGAGGTTATGAAACGTCGAGAAATATGTGTGTGTGTGCGCTATAACTCTCGAAAGAGTTAATTGATTTTAACGAAATTTTGCCCACATGTTGGAATCCACTACCGCAAGAACCCTATTTAAAATGGACCCAATCGGACCATTTTAAGGGTAGTTTTTAGGGGTTGAAATATGTTTTTGGGCCCCAAAATATCGCAAAAATTCTCCGAATCGTTTCAAAATTGAAATTTAACCCTCTGGTAGTAATTAAAAAGTGTCCCTAAAATTTTAATAAAATCGGCCCGACAGAACCGGATTTACAAATTTTTTGAAAATACTAGTTTGCAGATAGTGACTTATTTACTGAAGGGTGTATTTAATGTGGTGTAGACCTTCGATCGACAATAATTTTGTAATTAAGAAAAAATGTAATTTTAAGGGGTGTATTAAGGAGTTAAATTTTTTATTTTGCCCATAATCCAACCTAAGTTCGCATAATAAAGCCACACGGCCTGTATTAGCAAATACACTATATTGTCGGCAGGGTTTTGGCACTGCGACCCAGGTTTTTAGTATTTCCATCACAAACGTTTCATGTAAAAATGTAGTCAAGTCTCGCGTTATCCTACTAAAAACAAATGTGAAAAAAGGAGCCACGTTCCCTACAAAGAAGAATTGAAATAATAATAAGGAAGTTTTTGTTTTATATTATCAAAAATGACTTGTATATGAAAAGTTGCCAAGTGAAAATTGCATATTTTTACATCCCAATTTTTTTTGTAGAGAGCATGTCTTTTTAGTGGGCTAACGTGAGACTTGGCTACGTTTTTTTCGTGAAATGTTTTTTGATGGAACCCACTTTTACCTTACCACTCCATACTATAGCAGAAAAAAACTCATTGTATATAATAATATACCTAGTATGCGAATTGTATATTTTGTATATCTGCACTCATCTTTCCGTTATCGACATTTGTTTATACACGCAGCTAATATTTTATTTCTTTACTTATATCAACCGTCGACTGTCAGGGTTGAGTTGAAAAATTGCATTTAAATATTAAAACAGCGGTGAAACGGTGCGCAAATTTTTTTACTGAGGAATTTTTCTTTAAAAAAATTTCTTCTAAAATAAACGAGTTTGCTTTACCAGTTCAAAAGATTACCTTTGCTTTTTTATGCGTAATCAAGCATAGAATATGTTACAGAGTATGTCTGTTTATTGGTTAAAAGTTTCACGGTATATCCAGCATCAAGAACGTAAGTTTCCCAAAACAGTTCACGGAACGATAGCGATAAAATCCCTGTTAATATATAAAATGAAATTTGTATATTTGTTGCTCAATCACACCCTAAATACAGAACGAATTTACTTGTAAATTTGTATGGATATAGTATTAAAATAGACGCTGTTTTATTTTTTATCTTCGACGTATATTGATGTAGAATCTAATAAATTTATTTTAGATTCTCATGCAGGGACAAAGTAAAGTACATAAACTTTTATACCAACCCCAATGTGTCATACAGTGCTATACCTACCATAGTTCAGATGCACTATACGTGATACAGTTTTGTCAGTCAGCAATATTTTTGTCCCACAAAAGGCAGTGCGCATGTCACTTTGCTGGTTGAAATTTCACAGCTAAAAATGCAGAACGGGCGTAGCGGACATATTATATTTTACAAGCAAATGGTTCTAGTATGTGCGTATAACATTTAAATGTTTATAAGAAAGTATCCTCAGCCACATAACATATTCACTTAGATAATGAAAATGTTGTACCAACTTTTTTTATGTATCTAGTACGGCCATTGGCCAAACTTGTGTTTATGAACTAGTGCAATGTACAAAACGGTACAATGGGTGTCTTCTTTAAGCAAAGACCAACAAAATACCTGACAATAAGCATCTCTAATCTGTTGAGACAGTGCGATTTGTTCATTGTAAAATTCCTGTGCTTAAAATGTACCGACATCGACACTTTGATTTGTATGTTAATCTTTGTTAATGAAAAGATTAAAAATCAATAAATTCCTGTGTTAATTTCTTCAGTTTTTAATATTATTCCCGAGTTTAATTTTTTTATGTTTAATTTCTAAATAATAATATAATAATTATACATATTTAACAATTTCTATTTATTTTCTGTAGAATATGTAAATCCCTAAAAATACTGGGTTATCCAAAAGAGACTGTAGGATATTGAATTTTAATATATTGTGAACGAGCCATTTTTTTTCTGTCACTTGATTTGACAAGTAAAAGATAGTACAATTTTTACCACTTCAGCAACGCATTTTTATATTGCAAACTTATGAAAATCAACGTTCTAAAAAAATACATTTCGTAAAATACATAATTTTTCAAAGAAAGTCCCCACTAGTGACGAAGCACATTTTCGATTGAATGGACAATTGAATAAACAGAATTGTAGCATCTGGGATGAAGAAAATCCTCGAATAATTCAAGAACAACCATTACATAGTTAAAAAGTTACTGTTTGGTGGGCTGTTTGGAGCCAAGAAATCATCGGTCCGTACTTTATTGAAAATGAGGATAGTCAAGCGGTTACTGTGAATGGGGCCGTTATAATCGAATGATAAATGAATTTCTATGTCTTGAAATTGAAGAAATCGATACCTCTAATTATTTTTAATAAGACGGCGCTACATGCCATACAACTCGTGTAAATGGACGTTAAATTTCAAGAAATGGAGACATCAATTGACCAGCGAGATTGTGCAATTTAACTCCGTTAGATTTCTTCTTTTAGGGTTATTTAAAAAGTAGAGTATATAAAAATAATCCACAAACAATCCAAGCCCTTAAAACCAACATTCGAGATTGAAGAGCTAATGCTGCAGCGAGTTGTCGAAAATTACGATTTACGATTCACCTCTTGTCATAAAAGTCGTGGTGGACGTTTAAAGGATATTGTTGTTCATATTCAATTGTAATGCATCAAACTATCATTTTATAATGAAATTTAAAAAAAAGCAAGAAGAACATATATATATTTTTTTAAACGTCCTTTTTGGATGACCTTATATAACAATTTTGTTCATCAAAGATAATATAATTGCTTTTACTTAGATTGGCGATCATAATTACGGCGAAATGATTACGCATTTTAAGTGGGCACTTTGATGTTTATGTCATGTGAAAACGCTCACATGGACAGATCATCACATTTATAGGTACTATAGTTTTATTTATATATTATAATCTAAGAAAAATATTGTTAATATGAATTGTCTGTCCTATACAACATCTTAACCTCAAATGTGACGTTTCAGCTGAAAGTGTCAGATTCAAAGCGTACATAATCACCGACTTTACATTTATGTCCATCTCTGTCTTACTCATTACATAGGTGACCGGCTTTTGGCCGAATTAAATGTCGAGATTCCTCTTATAATTTGGACGGATCTGTCTCGGGCACCTATCAAAAGACTCTATAATTAACGATTTATATGATTTTTGCAAAAAGTTTATGGCTGATGGGCACAATTTTGCTAAATAATGTTAAAAACAAACCAACTGACAGCCAAAAAATTAAACTTTTTTATTCATCATTTGTTTTTAATTTTAAATGTCAAAATAGAACTGATTTATTTTGCGACTCAAAATGCAACATGCCCTTGTCAGTTTCATGCCATTTATTTCATTTTATTTCCCCTCGATTTCTTACATTTTTCAAACAGATACGTCGCTAAAGAAATTAAACTTCAAAATGTGCAAAATTCAGGAATTGTGAAATCTCGTAATCCCGGTATGGAAAACCTTAACAGAGTTGGATCACTTTCACTCAGTTTGCGTTGAGACCTAGCGGTAAGAGGCGAGGCAGGCAAAAGATATATTGTGGATATGACCTTCTTTAGCTCTGTCTCGCTCAAATCATCTGCACGTTTCAATTTTTGGCTGGTGCCCACTACGAGGCTAAAAGATGCTTTTGCAAGGGTGCCGCTGTCAATTGATTACTATAATTTTTGGAAATATTTTGAAGATTTAAAAAACTTTTCCGAAAAAAGAAGAGTCACTTTAGGTTTGTGATAGAACAGTTTTGTGAAATAAGTGCGAATAAGTGCGTTTTTTTGGCACAATGAATGCCAACTTTTTTCTAGCAAATCGTAGATAAATTACAAAAGCAGTCCATTAAAGACCTAGATTTGTACTTTATCTTCCTTATAGAGAAAGAACTTTTGCAGAATGTTGACGAATAAGTGTACAATCAGTTGACAGCCGAAGCTCTATTTTGGGCTTAAATTCAAAGCGTTCCGACAGCCTTGAGTACGATATATTTAAATTCGGCACCTGTCGTGTGGATATCACTAATGCTAGCATATCAACCACACTGTTCAAACAAGAGAACGTGTCTGTGGCGCGAACCGCCCGTTCATACCACTATTATCGACGCGTGTGCTGGTCACCGCAGCCACTATTGTACTTTGCATAATGTAATATTATAGCGCACGAAATTCACTGGCGAAGTTCTCGCAAAGCACTGTGCACTATATTTACACGAACTATTTCAAGCGCTTTTCGACTCCTCTCTATCTCCGAGACCAAGTTATGTTACAGAACTGTTTTTTTATTTTAGGGAGTGTTAAGGTTATCACATAGGAACAGTATTTCAAATTTCATCCATCTAGGTGGAACAGTTTCCAAATTACGAGTGTCCAAAAATCACGATTCGTTATTTTTAACGATTCTAAAATTCTTACGCATTCTTCCTTGATGACACCTTCTGGATGGTTCTGGCATAATTGCTTTCAGACCATAGTCTAGATTCGATAATTTTGAAATTTTATCACTTATTTTTTTTTTTTTTTTTTTGAATGGTAAATTGAGTATTTAGCCTCTTTTTCTTTAAATTCTTATTAGTATATTTTTTGAAAAATTTGCGTAAACTTCTTTTGATTGAGCTTTATGTGGTACGTTGCTATGTAAAACACTTATTATATTCCATTTCAATCAATTCCAATCAACGAGCCCCCTTGTTAGTTCCAAACATTTTCCGGCTATAAGTCGAGAATTCTGCTTTATTATTTGTTTGGTTTTCTGCAATAGCATATGAGTTTTTTAGAAGAATTTCAATATCTCCGAATATTATTTCTTGATTGATTACACTAATAAGAACATATTTTTGTCTCATTTGCCAAGAAACTCCTAATATAAACAAATTTGACACATACCTATTTGCAATAAAACAAATCTATCACAGCATTCTTTAATAATTCTATTTTTTTAAATAGCAAGACTAATTTAAAAGTAAAATGGTACTTGCGAAACACCGTTGTAAAGAGAAATTGATTTGGAATCCGATTGCGGGAAAATATACAGGGTGTTGTATTAAAAAAAGTTAGGAATTTTTCTGGAAAACAGGTAGGCTTTGGAAAAACACTGTTTACGTCACTTTGTAGACCAGCTTTTGTGTTTGGCAAGTTTTGTATTTAACTTTTTCTCGTATCATAATTACTTCAGCAGATATAAGCTGGACAATGAAAAACCAACCACCTGTATATTCTCTTAATATTGAAAACGCAAGAATATGTTTTTGAAATATTAAAACAATGTTTAAATCATTTTTTAACACTGAATTGTCCAAATATCCGTCACAATGTTATCATTTATAAATACATTTTTTATTTCTTGGCACACTATTTAAAAAAAAGCAAAATTCTATTATCACTTTAGATGCTACATTATAATTATGTCCATACGACCGTTTGGACCACACTCCATCAAGATATACGGTTATAAATGGAATTCCGTCAGAGCCTATGTCGTCTTTTTCTATAGCCATTTTAGCTTCTTCCTTTGCAGCGTTTTCCATATCGTGAACTAATTGCTGTCCCACAAATGAAACGTACAATCGCATTAATGAAATTACTAAACTTTGTGACACTTTTTTACCTCTTCTGAACTATTGTCCATTTTAATATTTTTTTTATTAATGAAGGTATATTGAGGCAAGCTAATTATTCTTCAAGATGGTTGTAGATAGATACATTTATTGAAGACCTTTACAAATATCAGTTCGTCAATACAAATTAAAATTTAGATTAAAAAATATAAAAAAAACCCGGGTCGCAGTGCCAAAACCCTGCCGACAATATAGTGTATTTGATTGTATAGGGCCGTGTGGTTTTATAGTTTTATTATGTGAAATTAAGTTTGTTTTTGGGCAAAATAAAAAATTTAACCCCTTAATACACCCCTCAAAATAACATTTTTTTTTCTTAATTGTAATATTATTAACAATCTAACGTCTACACCGAATTAAATACATCCTTCAATAAATAAGTCACTATCTGCAAACTACTGTTTTCATAAAATTTGTAAATCCGGCCCTATCGGGCCGATTTTATTAAAATTTTGGGGACACTTTTTAATTACTACCAAAGGGTTAAATTTCAATTTTGAAACGATTCGGAGAATTTTTTCGGTATTTTGGGGCCCAAAAACATTTTTCAACCCCTAAAAACTACCCTTAAAATAGCCCGATTAGGCCCATTTTAAATAGGCTTCTTGCGGTGATGGATTTCAACACGTGGTCCAAATTTCGTTGAAATCAATTAACTCTTTCGAAAGTTATCGCGCGTACACTTATATATATATATATATATATATATATATATATATATATATATATATATATAAATATATATATATATATATATATACATATATATATAAACATTTTAAAAAATGGTGCCAATGTGTTTAGGAGGTTATGAAACGTCGAGAAATTTTGGTCCGACCCCTAGGTCCCGCCATCCGACCGACGCCAATAGTGTATGTTGCCATATGGCAAATACACTAAAAATAATATGACACAATAATAATATGACATTAAAACATATCTCCCCGACGACAGGCTCCACAACCTATCCGAGCACACACATTCAACCCAATAATAATTAGTCCGCATGCATGTACTCAAATTTAAGCTATAAAGCCCGCCGCTAGCCAAATATGTCTTCGATGTCTTTTTAAAAGCATAATTGTATTTGTCTATATTAGTAATGTGTTCAGAAAGCGCATTAAATAGCGTTTTTCCTTATAATAATAATTGTTGAAATTTGTTAGATGCAACATTTGACCCCCTGCCTTGTATTATGAGTTTGGGATACAGTACTAAAGGTATTTAGATTCTTCTTAACGTGCAGTAACGATTTTTATTATATTATATTTTTTTCTTTAAAAACAGTTCTACAACTTGTGTTGAAATCTAACATTAATCTGGTTAAACTTTTTGTGTTATGAAAATCCTTTCTACATCCCTTGCTTGGCCCCATAACAAAATATTATAAATAAGATAAGAGAACACAGTTACATAATAAATATTTAAAATGTAGTAGTCCTTCAAATATGGTTTCAATGTTTTTATTGAAAAGTATGCTTTGTTAATTTTTCTGCATAGTGCATCAATATGTATATTTCATTTTAGTGTGCAATCTATATTATCTGAAACATCCTATCGGTACAGATTGGGATGTATATATTATTTAATTGAAAATTTACTAAGGGTAACCGCCTCATTTTATTGTATGTTCCTATTGTCGCTAAAGTACTCCATACTGCTCTCAAACTTATTTCCGATGAACTTCATTTCTTTACTGATGACAAAAATACTAACCTCTCAACTTTTCCATTAGCGTTAACTATATATGATTTTTCTGTGGCCCTATGCCTTTTCTGGGCTAGTACGGCTTTGACTGTTTTCAAACAATGACTGTATTGGCGTTGTTTACCCATTATCAACTTAAGATATACACATTGAATACGAAAGTATCCAATTTATACATGGTGAAGATTCCAAATTTGAGAAACAATTATTTCTCAAATTTATTTTTTTACCAAAATTATCGACATATTTTCTAGAAAAAAAAACGTTAAGTAGAAATTATCTCGTCATTTTTTTCAGTTAACCCATGCGTCGACAAATACCGCAATAATTAAAAAAAATAGGACTTTTATGAAACACAGTAAATATAAACAACATTAATGTTTACGTGGTATACTGTGCTGCCCCGTGCTAAGCATCAAAGACCGACCTGCAAAATTTTCACTAAAAACTTATCACTGACTTCATTATCTTTTTACTGGGTCTCTTCTACTTTTTTCACAATCACATTGTGCATTTTTCTCATTTTATTAAGGAAATTCAAGTGAAATTCCTGAAATGTTTTGAAACTTTGCTAATTTCGATTGAAACCCCTATCTTATGCTATTTTCACTGACATAATAAATATGAAACGTCTGTATTAGAACAAAATAGTAGTTAGTGACATTGAACTGGATATGCAAAAATTGAAGTTTCAACCGTGTTTCGTGATTTGATGATTTCTTTATTTAAATTGTTCATAAGTGCACAGAATATCTAGGTATTTGCATATTTAATGTTGATTATAGATTAACAATGGATACTGAGTTCTCAGAGTAATAAATAAACTCATTTAGTGGTAAGTGTATATTTTGTATTCAACTCTCGTCGGCATCAATATTTTATTCTATGGTGAGATTAAAGTTCGCGAGAATACATCAATTAAACATGTTAGTTTCCAAAGGTCGCTGACAGATGTTACTGTTAGCTTGTTTCCGGGAAACAGATTGTTTTATCTGTTAAAAGGGAACCGTAGACTTTTCGCTTTTAACAGATAAAACATGTATACAGTGAATTTCATTTGAGACGCACCATACATAAGTTTTGTTGATATGATAGATATAGATACGCTATAAAATGCACCATACAACGAAAAAGAACATACATGGACCAGTAAGTTTTAATTAGAAAAATAGGAATTACAACAATTTTTTAAAAATATCACCATTAACGGCTAAACAATACCCTAAAGGGTTATAAAAATTATTTAAAACAAAACCAATCATCTGCAGGTTGAACGTTTGAGAAACTTCCATTATTGTTTTTTTAAACTGGTCAAACCCTAATAAGAAAAATCATTGGGAGACACAAGTCTGGGGAACGTGGGGACCACTGTATTTTTCCTCGACGACCAGTCCACTGTTGAAGAAAAGTATTATTTAAGAACTCCCTAACTTGTCGACTATAGTGAGCGGGTGCTCCATCATGTTGAAACCATAATGTATTTAAATCAATATTTAATTCATTTAGAGTTGGGATTCCTAGATTTTTTAGCAACTTTAATGTAAGTATGTTTAGGTTGCCATCAATAAAGAATGGTCAGATCACATGACCATTATTCAATCTGGCCAACACATTTACTTTCTGTGAGTACTGTGTATGATTTCCGTGAAACAGGTGGAATACCTCACATTTTGTGAATAACTTCTCCTGACAGAACAAACCTTTTTTTTTTTTTTCGGTAGGGGAAAATCTTTAAAAGACACCATAATGGTAGTGTGGGATTTCCACCCACTAAAAACCCCTACCTCTTCGCCCACCATTCCGGAACTGCGTGAAGCATAACGTCAGAATGGCCGCTGTCAGTATATGTTTATTCCAATTGTGTAACCTTTTCATCCTTTTCCTTCCTTGCCATAATATTTTTTATCAGTTCTTTTGTTATTAACAAACCTTGCTTCATCAGTAAATAAAATACTGTTGAGGGAGTTCTCACCATTATTGGTATCATGAAGAGTAAAGTGTTATAAGTACTATTCTGCTCGTATTTGCAATTTTATCAATTTTCAACTTTATACATGTCTTATACATGGTAATGCAATTATCTTACGATGTGTAAAAGACAAAATATCGTACCTGCATCTGATTTAAAACCACACGCGTGTAAAGTTTGGCGTATCTGCGATAATCGCATGGTTTGTTAAACTGAAACATTTCCCATTTTCATGTGTGGTGTTGGTGACATAGCCACTGACAATGATTACATTTTTCTCAACATCGGTCAGTGCAATTAATTCTACATGATGAGATTTTCCAGCTTCTTGAGAGTTGTAAGTTTGATGTAACATAAACGAGATGTATGAAATTCGTTTCACATAGCAGATGACACCGTGGGCAAATTTTTTATCGAAATTATCCGCCGAACAATAGATAATTTGAAAATTTTGAATTTCCACACTATCGTGAAATTTTATTCGAATCTCACAAAAAATGAGAACATCGGTAGTCTTTGTTGTTATTTTCATTGTTATTATCATAGTCATTGTTCGCGTCATTGTTTAACAATCTATCATGATTGTCATTAATTCTGACCACGTCGCTTTTTCCCCATTTCTATAAGCATCGACCAAATCACTCAAGTTCTTCGTTCGTTGTAAATACAAATCGTTGCTTCCTTCAGCAACTAAACCTGACAGATCTTTCACTAAAAGTGAAGTCTTCTTGAACTTCTCATTTTGAGACAGGATTTTATTCTTATACTCACGAGATGAAATGGCACATTTAGGTATGTCGGTTTCAACGTTTGCTGTTTTAAGTAAATACACGTTTATAATTGGTTCTTTTTTTTAAATTTTTTTTGCCAGTTTAAAAAATATATCTTTATATTATTAAATTAGTCGAAAATTTTTATTTTTTGTTCTGGTGGGCTATAGCAAAAAGCTGAAACCCCTGTTTAATTGTACATAATTGTAAAAATCTGTAAAATATATGTAAATAAAGACTTCTTATCTATCTAAATACACGCTGAGTTTTGAAGTAGTATTTTTTTCTCCAACGCTCCAGACATAATTTTTCATCGTAAAGGTCCATATTTATCATTTCTCTAAGAGAAAATATATGTGTGTAACAATTAGTATTATGAAAATTTAGATAATATTTATAAGTAGTATGAGTATTATATTATGTATGTTGTTACCTGCAAGGTAAAGTCATTCCTTTAAATCTTACACAGTCTATACGAACTTAAAAATAACGAATTTAAATTAAAAAATTGAAAACAAACAATTAATTCATCATAATAAATAATAAACTTTATTGTGCATAAATGCGTACAATTTTACATTTTTTTTACATATAAATTATTTCCATTGCTTGACAATTATGTAGGTATTGATATTTTAAAAGAAACAGAAGCCGATAGTAAAAATATTTTTGAATGTTATAGGTCACAGCGGATGCGAGATTGGCAAGAAATAGTTAAATTATTATTATTATGAAATTACTAGCGGTACCTGTGCGAATAATTCGCACTAAAATTCGTTTCTAATTTCTCACACTCTTTATAACTTTCTTCTTTTTGTTGTATTACATTACAAAGCTCAGTGACGGTTCAAGAAAATATTTTTCTAAAACTATCATATAGAGGCGCAACTATCGAAAACATTGAACTGAAGCGCCGCCATACGAAAAGTATTTATACGTGATTTTTGACTAAAATTAATCAAAAAAAATTACCGACCGTCAATCATGTTGACGTTGTTTCAAAGTTAGAACCGTCAGATGGCAGCATTGCTGCATATACTGAATAAATGTATAGTTGTTATAATTAATTATTTTGCAAAAACAAAAGCAATAATAGATTTTTTAGTTGTTGATGTCGGTAGAGCAAGCAATGCTCTATAAAATGATATAAAATTTATGTGGAGCAATTGCGTGTTTTTTTCGAAAAAGGGAGGCAAACATCTTAACATTAGCGTATTAATATATATGGTACATATGCCATTTTCTGCGATGAAACATGCTTAAAATATTGTTGAGGTATGGTGTGATATGCTCACTATACACAATTCCATAAACAAAACGCATACACACATTTTGTACTTTTTGTATTTTTAATACGCTTTTATTAGCTTCACCTGTATACGCATAATGCATATGTTTGCATACGTAATGGAATCTTTGAACGCGAAATTCACCTACTTCAAAAAGTCAGATTAAACTGAAACTTTGTACACTTATAAAGAACCGAAGACAATACAATAATTTAATAAGTTTGTCCAATTATCCTGACCAAACCTTGAGGATAAAAAAACTTGAAAAATTACAGAAAGCAAGCTAACACGCTGTACAGTGACGTACGTTGTTCATAGTTCATAGTTAAATGCGATTTTTTTCTTAGTCTTATAATTAAAATTAGAGTTTAAAAAAACTGAAACAGGACGCTTTCTTAAATGCAAAATAATTTGACAACAAAATTAGCTTTACTGTAAAAAGGGCGGAGTGCCATCTACTTAAATTTTCATGATAGCTCTACGTTTACAATTATTAGCTAGCAAATGAAAAAATTATTACCGATATTCAGCACTCCCCACGCCTTTTACAGTAAAGTTAATTTTGTTGTCAATTATGCATTTTTTAGTTTATAAAAGCGTGTTGTTAAATTCTAATTTTAATTTCTTTACAAGCATAATCGCTTGATTCGTACCGTATACAATATCTCCATAATCAAACAAAGACAATATAAAGGAGTCTATCAATTGAAATTTGCAAGTAATTGGCATGCTCTGCTTAAATTATTTAATCGCTTAAGAGCAGTTCTAAATTTAAAGTTATAGCGTTAATTTACATCAAGTAACAAGTGAATCTGTTACATAATAATATGCTTAAAATTTTATTTATCATGAAGAAAAGAATAGTTACTAACTCATTGTGTGCAGTTGTCAACGTCAGTAGCCGTGAGTAGTCAGTAGTCAACAACAACTGACTTGTAAGCGCTGTAGATGCGCAAGCGAGGCGCCGGAATTCTTCCGGAGTCTGGGACAAACATCCGTTTAATGAAAACGGGACTGTCCTATTCGTGTTTCCTGGCATCTGTATGTTGTCAGTGTCTGTTTCTTTTTGTACGTGTTTGTTGTCTGTCTGCGCTGCGTCCGTGCTACGTTGCACATTCTTTGTACGTATCTACAACGGCATCGCAGAGCGGAGAGTTAAGAAAAGCGTATGCATGTGTATATGAGAAAGCACGCGACGTGCCTCTAGAAAACTTTAATTTTTTTAGTTGTGTGTAGCGAACCACAACTAAAAGATTTGAAATGATAAAAAATGGTAGCAATGACTTACAACGTGACACAAAATGTAACAGTTAGGAAATAATAGATATCTTATTATCATACTTAAAGATTAAAAAAAATGTTTTCTTCATACCATGTCGAAAGTACGTACTTTCTGATTCGATTTTAATTCAGAAAGTATAAAATTAATGAATCATAGCTGGAATTACTCGCATATCGTTTGTATAGACGGGCCTAAACAGTTGTCATGCGCAATGATATGTGGAGACTGCCGTTTGTCAAGTCACATGTTCGCCAGTAGGCAGTAGTAGGTAGCCATCTGCTGTTATTACATGGACATTATTAGACCCATGTGTCATTACGTATAACCTCAACATTGCTCACTTGAAAGTAATTCGTGTTTTTTATATTGGTGAAAGTGCGTACTTTCGACCGAGTATGAAGAAAAATAGTATACACCACACGAGTAAGTCCTGCACTGCGCGACATATGATACCCTCGACTTCGCCTCGGGTATCATGTCGCGCAGTGCAGAAAATTCAACTTTCGGCTCTTGTGATGTAATATACTATTCTTCTTATCATACTTAAATATTAAAAAAAATGTTTCTACAAAAAACCGAACTAACACAATTACGAACCAAAATAGTATAAGTGGTTTAGTTAAGTAGTAATACACGGTTTCATGACATGATACACAACAATAGTAAATATTTATTTTTAGACGTTTTTATTATTTATTTATTTTTCAATAGCGATAGTATGTGTTTAATAACATTTTTCCGCCCATGGAAGCATCTGTAGCAAAAGTGGCTTCATCGGAACACAAAGTGGGAAACAAATTTCTAGTCAATTGAACGATAGGACAATTCCAACTTAAAAAAAAACCCGGGTCGCAGTGCCAAAATCCTGCCGACAATATAGTGTATTTGCTAATACAGGCAGTGTGGCTTTATTATGCGAACTTAAGTTGTTTTTTGGGCAAAATAAAAAATTTGACTCCTTAATACACCCCTGAAAATAACAGTTTTTTTCTTAATTGCAATATTATTATCAATCGAACCTGTATACCAAATTATATACAACTTTCAGTAAATAATTCACTATCTGCAAAATAGTGTTTTCATAAAACTTGTAAATCCAGTCCTGTCGGGCTGATTTTATTAAAATTTTAGGGATACATTTTCATTACAGCCAGAGGGTCAAATTTCAATTTTGAAACGATTCGGAGAATTTTTTCGGTATTTTGGGGCCCAACAACATTTTTCAACCCCTAAAAACTACCCTTAAAATGGCCCGATTAGGCCCATTTTAAATAGGCTTCTTGCGGTGATGGATTTCAATACGTGAGCCAAATTTCGTTGAAATCAATTAACTCTTTCGAAAGTTATTGCCCGCACACATATATATATATATATATATATATTATATATACGCATATATATATATATATATACATATATATAAACATTTTTAAAAATGGTGCCAAAGTGTTTAGGATGTTATGAAACGTCGAGAAATTTTGGTCCGAACCCTAGGTCCCGCCATCCGACCGATGCCAATAGTGTATGTTGCCATATGGCAAATACACTAATAATAACACTTGACACATAAATAAAATACAATTTCTGTTAACGCCTGCGCTGACGCAAGTAATGGTTAATAATAAATATTATGATATTTGTTATTCGCCTGCATGGTTACATAATATGGTTTCACATGTAAAAATTAAGTACCTATGCTTGTTAGCTACTTAACTAATTTCGTTTTGACAGATATTCAGAACAAAGGAACAGCTAACTTTTTGTATTTTCAACATATTTCCGAAACTACAAGGTATAGAAAAAAATCTCTTGTACAAAACTGTTTTGAAAAAATGAGTAGAATAATAAAAAACAATTACGAAAAGTGTACCATTATAATAAAAAAAACCGTTATAGGATATTTCTCTTCTGCGCATGCGCCGATTTTCCTTCAAAACAGAGTTCTTCACATTTGCATATATGTATCAAACATCCTCCAAAAATTTGGTTTCAATCTGCTCATGCGTTTGCCTGCACCAGGTTAATAGACGAACAGACTTTTTCATAAAATATTTTTTTGGATTCAAGTGACCTCAAAACGATAAAATATTCTAAAATTTTTAAAAATAGGTAAATTTTTTCCTAAATTAATTATTTCTCACTTGTAGAAAATCACTCTACATATTAACGTGTTAACCTTTATAAAACTGCCAACTGGAAATTAATTAAAACCTATCTACTAAAATTTTAAAAAATGTACATATTTTTATTTCGAAAATTACTTTTTGAAAAACTTAACCTAGACTCCAAGAAAACTAATGCCGGTACTGTTATAGGCAAATACAACAAAAATCTAAGGTCTCCTTACTAATAAAAATAGACCGATCAAGATAGTTGTTTTTTTATCGGAGTGTATCTTGAATGTGCGTTGTACTTATTGCGCAATCGACACGTCACGCGAATTTGTTTTCCTTTACTGTTCAAAATGAACATTTTTTTAAACATTCCTTCGGTTCGCATTTTCTTTTTAAGTGATCCTTTGTATACAACTTTTTTTCGTTTTGACACTGCGTATACCGTCTTTTGTGGCATTTTTAAATGAAATATTTTGAATTTTATTTGGCGTTATTGTGAACACAAAACTTTTTTATACAATGTAGTTTAAACACAGTGTATGTAGAATAATCGAAAATAATAAATCAAAAGAAATACAAATTACATTTCTCGAACACTGTTCTTACTAAAATCAAAACTACTCGACTTTTTGCATGTAACATTTTACTAACAAATAAAGTCAATTTGTTAGTTAATATCAAACACACTTGTATACTGTCAAATGGTTCTCAAATTTGAAGTATAAGGTACTTTTTAGTGTATTTGCCATAAGGCAACATACACTATTGGCGTCGGTCGGATGGCGGGACCTAGGGGTCGGACCAAAATTTCTCGACGTTTCATAACCTCCTAAACACGTTGGCACCATTTTTAAAAATGTTTATATATACATGTATATATATATATATATATATATATATATATATATGTGTACGCGCAATAACTTTCGAAAGAGTTAATTGATTTCAACGAAATTTGGGCCACGTGTTGAAACCCATCACCGCAAGAAGCCTATTTAAAATGGGCCTAATCGGGCTATTTTAAGGGTAGTTTTTAGGGATTGAAAACTGTTTTTGAGCCCCAAAATACCGAAAAAATTCTCCGAATCGTTTCAAAATTGAAATTTAACCCTCTGGTAGTGACTAAAAAGTGTCCGCACAATTTTAACAAAATCGGCCTGACAGGACCGGATTTACAAATTTTATGAAAACACTAGTTTGCAGATAGTGACTTATTTATTGAAGGGTGTATTTAATTCGGTGTAGACGTTAGATTGATAATAATATTACAATTAAGAAAAAAATGTTATTTTAGGGGGTGTATTAAGGGGTTAAATTTTTTATTTTGCCCAAAAACAAACTTAATTTCACATAATAAAAGTATAAAACCACACGGCCCTACACAAGCAAATACACTATATTGTCGGCAGGGTTTTGGCACTGCGACCCGGGTTTTTATTCTACGGTTTAGTTAAAAATCTTTGTCAAATGGAAAAGTCTCAGATCCAGGCTAGAAATGGTGAAATATTATGTCTTTGAAGGTGCAGAAGTAATGAGCACACAACCCTAGGTGTTAACGTATATACAGACTATATTACATAGCGAGGACATATGCATAAATTGATAAGGCTTGGGAATTCGCTACAAGTTTTGTAATACATAAATGAATATCAAATACGATTTCATTAATATGACGCGTGGTAAGTACGCAAACACTTCTACTCTAGTCTCTGCCACGGCATATTACGCACACAGCTCATGAATTGTATTTGTTTTCACAACTTTTAAATTCACAATATTAAACGTTCAACAAGTCAGTAAATAGAGCACTTCATTTGCAAAAGTTCTGTTTAAAACCTATGTCAAAGTCCCGTTTGTTCTAATTTATGATTCTTTAAGAAGGTTAAGGTGGGATAGTCCCAATCAAAAGTAAATCCAATTCTCAATCAGAAAAAATTTGTAGTTATTTATCACACACGCACTGAGCGATCCACCTTCCAGAAACGTCTCACAGTTCAGCCAACTTATGAGAAATATAACCAGGGGAGACACTGTAACGTTGTATAAAAAAACCATATTTTTTATACTTGTACAATTTTTTTTTTCAGTTTTCATGTACTGTATTTTTTTTCTTATCATTTAATTTATGTTAATTTCGACTATTATACAACCTCTTTATTTCATTTGTCATTGCAGTTGCATAATCAATTTATTTCTTAAAATATTTCTCATAGAAAGATTTCACTTGATCTTTGGCAGAGCTAAAATTAACATCTATAATTTAAAAAAAAATATTAATAAACTTGTAGTTTAAAATTGGAATAAAATTCTAAATATAATTATTGAGCCAATTTAATAAAAAACTAATTAAGTCGAAATTAATATAAATTTAAATAAAGCATTTAATTTTCTATTTTGTAATTTATAAACAGCAGTCGTGAACTAAATATATTTTAATAAAATTTTGTAAAATAATTGATATATATATTTCTTTTAATTGATAAAATCTAATGAATTAAAATTAAAAGTATTCGGCGACAATAAAAAAATATAAAAGTAATTATATAAAAGGGTGTCTACGGTACAACACAAAATCAAACGCGAAAACTGTATAATATAATTTATTTGAAATCCGGAACTAACCCCGAATTGCTGAATTCCTGTTGGGAAAACGGCCATACGATTGAATATAAAAAATTTTATATGTAATATAAATAATAATGATTGCAATATTAATATTAATGAAAGAACCAATATTTAAGATACAAGTAGAAAAAATTCAGCAATAACCAATTTTAACAAACTTTACAGGTTATTCTAAACATGGATTATTAGTATAAAAATATTTCAACACGAATTTTAACTACACTAAAATGCTACATAAAAATCCAATTTCTAGACTACCGGTAAACTTCAGCGGCAAAAATAAATTTACACGAAAATTGTTGTGCATCCGGTAGACAAAAAAGACGATATTACGAAATCATAAAATAGCGCGACAATAATTCTAACACAAGCTAAGAACAGCGCGGATTTAATTGGAAAACAATTGGACGTTAATAATACACAGTTAAATATTCGACACGAAATAATTTCACAGTTCGAATCGGAACTCGTTAAGAATTGTGATCACAACCTGCCTTAATACTAAACAATGCGAAATATAAATTAGTACAAAAAATTACAAAGTACATTCAAACAATTCATATAAAAGAGAGCGGGATCGAAGGTTAAATTTTCGAACAATAAACGACTCTTAATAATAAGATTAAACTTACAAGCTAAACAATCTTAGACAAAAAATATACGTTATGCACAAAACACAACAGTAATCCAAAGGATACAAAAATCTGGACTTCAATTGTACAGGCAACAAGGTGAATATGTCACTATAGCAAAAGTAAACGTTAAAATAATGTACAAATAATATCGTGTGATATAATCAATTCACACGGCTAACCAATATTGAGAAGTGTATTAAAGAGTCGATTTTAAGTTTATTAAAATAAGGAACGTCGTATAATAGGTATGAGATACACTTCTTATAGTTTCAAGGACAATTTGCACGGTTTATGTACAAGTGAAAACAAAACTGTACGAATATATACTGCTTGTATTATGTTCAAAATTAACTGTTAAGTTAAATATTAATGAAAAAATTATTATCTGTATTTTAGTTCAAAATGAATTTAATTTATATTTAAACAGGTAATTGAATAAAAAAACTGCAGTTAACACTTGCATATTCAAACTGAAAAGTTGCCAAATACCTAAGCTTTTTTCTGTAGAGAGAGAGCTCAACAACCTTGCAGTGGAGATTTTCAAAGCCTATTGATACTGGAAAATATATTTCCCAATAGTTTGACGGGACGATGTGAAGCTAGAAGGCAGATCCGGATTCACCTCGTGAAGGTCGTCAAAATGGCTGACTCTAGCTCGGGGACGAGCGAACTGGTACAATGTGAGCACCGGAACAATCCAAAATACGATTTGTACGATTTTTTTAGTATCAAAAAACTCTCCTGACAAAAATATTGTCCCTTTCTTTTTTTTTCTCTCCACCCTACTGCTACCTCGTAAATTCATGGCTTACTGTCCCAGAAAAGACTAAAACCAGGCCAAGTTTTTCTATTTTTAAAGGGGTCCTAACGTCCTTATTTCAACTCGTTTTGAATATATATTCAAAAATGGTGCTAAGTTGCTTAGAATGATGTGAAACGCCGAGAAATTTTTGGTTCGGCCCCTAAATTCCGCCATCCGACCAACGCCACTAGTGTATGTGTCATGGCAAATACACGAAAAAAAAGAGGTGCGTCGGTTCTTTGACACACGACGGAAACTGTGCTCCTTTACACATTTTATATTTATGTTTAGTTATACAAAAAAAAAATTATTAGTTTTAAATTTTTTATTTATCAATAAAAAATATAGAGAGAACAAAATTATAAACTATTATTTTTTATTTATTAAGACACAAAGAAATTGTCAATAAAAAAAAGAAAAAAATTTATTTATGTTAATTTAGGATAGATACGTATCAGATAGTCCAGACGTTAGAACTCAAAAGCAGTTTTGATATTCAGTATACAGTATATTATGTTTTTCGGGGTGCTATACACGAATCTGGATTTTTGCCAGAAATGCCTTTTTTTAAACAAAAAAGCTTGAAAATAGTGTTTTTTACAGTTTATTTTCCATTAGCTACCCGGTACGGCTTCGTCCAAATAGATTAAATTCGCTTTAAATAAGTTCTTCAAATGCTGAATATCATTCACTTCGATAATTAAATCGAGTTAATTATTTATTCACTTGGTCAAATTTAAAATTATTTAATCCGTTATGCACTTCCTTCACTTGCTCGTTCTCCGATTAATTCTAATTTAACTTTGGCGAAGTCGGGCGTATAAATCGAAACCCAACGATTGATAAAATTAAAAACAGCATTCAATTCTGTGTAATATAGCCGATTCAGTCCAATTGACATCCGGGCGAAGTCGGGCCGAACAGTTATTAAAGCCCTAAACCAGCGTTGCCAGATTTTTTTTTGCCAAGTTTTTTTCTTTCCTCGAAAGCGGGACATAGTAAAAAAACGTATATAATCAGAAGTTTTTAAATATTTATCTTTTCATTTGAGTTCAAATTACGTTTACGTGACAATAGATAGCAAAAATAGCCATAGAAAATGTATTTTAATAAAAATATATTTTAAATCAGGTTTACCCTATCGTTAAATAGTTGAGTCTTATTCGTCTGCTGAATAAAAAAAAAAAAACAAAAAAAACAAATCGAAATCAAAAAAGTTTTATTCATTAGAAAAATATGGCGTTTCAAATAATAGTCTGAGGAGTGAGTGTTACAAATTGCAACTTAATTTACGCACAGTCGAGTTATCCCCGAAAAGCGGGACTGAGCCTGTCCCGCGCGAGACATTTAATTTTGATTTAAAAATCGGGACGTCCCGCCAAAATCGGGACGTCTGGCAATGCTGCCCTAAACCTTCCCTAAGAAATAATCTAACGAACGGAATAAACGGCATTCAAATCCATTCAGTAGTTCTCGTGTTTTTAGTGAACACAGAAAAAACACTCGAACTGGAACTTTGTTTTATATAATATTAGCCGATTAAGAAGAAACGCAGCAGCGAAAACTGTAGTGGAGTTTTCGATTCCATCCTTTTGCTGTGTTTCAGCACAGGACTGCACCCTGCTCGGTAACGAAACCAGTAGTGGACCCCTCAGTTCTACCGCATTACAATCTTCCTTAAAACTTTCCAGGCAAATATCCCAATGCAAGGATTATAATTATTTTTGTCAACAGATGTGACGCAACGACTAATTCCACCGATTGTTTTCATACAAAATGCAGCTGTCTGAATATCAGCGACGCACTATGTGCGCTTTGTTTCTATGTTTCTTGTCTAAACTATGATCTGGACACAAATACGTATGTGATACCGATCGTTTTTTTTTTCGTTTACTGTCAGTTCCGAAGCCTTTGCTAAGAAGCGTAGCTTTAAAAAGCATTTTCATTAATATCAAGTTTAAAATATTTTAGAGAGAGAGAGATCATCTATAATCTACAATCTCTCTCTAAAATATTTTCCATAGAAAAAATCTGTTTAAGTTTAACATCTAAACACAAAACATTTTTCAGTGTTGCATGACTTATTTGCTGATATTCTTATGAATATTGTATTGCTTTGAAGTGAACAGCTTCGCGTACCCAGTTCAGTTGAAGACGTCGTTCTATTGAAAATATCTGCAGTTTTTATTCCGTGAAATATCACATACGTCATGTTTTTTATAAAACATTTCATTCTTATAACCTACATCCAAATACATACACGTATGCAATATATATTTCAAATAAACACGTGTAAAACTCTAAACACAGAATATATCAATAAACTGTCAGCCGTTATCGACATTCGATGAATGTTCGATACAATTTACGTGGATTATAAGAAATACTCGTGCTACATATCTCATTGTCAATGCTACTTTTGTAATGTTTAAAATTATCTACCTAATGGTATGTGCAGTGAAGAACAAATAATCAGCAAGGTACCATTCTAGGTTCAGGACTTTTTTATTATATATTAGCGATCTATGTAATATATTAATAGATGCATCCATAGTATCCTTTGCTGCTGATACTATGCTGCTATTTTTCGATGTACCTTGGAGTGGGGTTATGGCAAATGTAGAAGCCATGACTTTTCCACAGAGAATTAATTAAGATCTACTAAGTATACAGTTGGGTTTATATCGTGCCATCCCTCCAGATTGAATTCGTTTCGATCACTGTAGGTTAACTTACAATGTCTTAATTGCTTGAGAGGAACAGCTTTTTTGTGATAGTTCAACTATCGCTAAAAATGGAGTGTGTATTTTATAATATGTACCTACCTCATTCGTATACAACACTTATAGCATGATGTATTGAACAGTTTTGTATTCACTCCAACAACTCAGACAGGTGTCAGTACGTGCTATGAGAATGATGTATAGAATTTTGTTTCTCTTTACTCAGATATATTTTTATGAATTCAAATAATATATAGTGTAGCAAAATAATGTAAATCTCCGAATATTTTGTATTTGCGAAATTATATTGGTCAGACAAAAAGGGCTTTAAAAACAAAAGTGAAAGAACACTTGCTGAACCATAAATTAAATAGTTTCAGATAAACATAATGTAGTCACAAAATAAGGATTTGAACTTGAAAAAGAACCGCGCGGCTACCTATTTCATAGATGTGCCCGCCCCTCTCCCGCACCGCTGCAATGCCTTTTGAATGGAATATACGATTTGAAAAATTCAAAAAGTACTCTACAGATATTGAAACAGTCTTGGAAACAATATGATTTATTTGGATAAGGATTTAAACAGAAGTATGAATAACATGGTCTAATTTTGGTCGGTATTTCTATAAACTTTTAAAATGTAAAAAGTGGTTATTGTGACATAACGATAATAGTTGGACATATAGTATCGCGAAGTTTTTTGTAGTTATTGATATGTTCTTTAATATTGTAGAACATACTTTTGTTCTTTCATCAATAGTTTCCGCAGCGCATGCGACGAAAGATGTTTTATGGCATTTTTTTTACACATTCGGTTACGTTACTAAAGTTTTAGTAAGGATCCCTAATATTTTCTAGCAATAAATATAGCCTATGCTACTCAGGGTGAATGTAGCTTTCTAATGGTGAAAGAATGTTTTAAATCGGCACAGTAGTTTTTGAGTTTATTCATTACAAACATACACACACACAAAAATACAAATCTTTCCTCTTTATAATATTAGTGTAGATTATTTAAATGATCTCCATTTTCTCTTTGATGCATAATGGCTCTTTCTAATGCATTTTACATTACGCTATTCAACGTTTCATTCTCCAATTTTGCTATTTTATCACAAATATTTGGCTTAAGCTGGTTTAGGGTTTGTGATTTATTGAGGTAAACCCGTCCCTTTAAGTAGCCCCACAAAGAAATCAAGGTATTCTAAATCTGAAAACGGGAAGGCCAAGCAAGAATTTCTCAAAATAATTTTGTAACTGAAAGGTTCTCGAAGATGGTCTATTGTTGCTCTCGCGGTGTGTGTTGTGGCTCCATCCTATTGGAACCGTATGTCAGGGCTGTTCACTACTGCTGGACGTAAAAAAATTTCAATCATGGTTCGGTATACCACCCCTGAAACGGTTTGTAACGATTCAAAAAAATATGAACCGATTACTCTATTGGCCATAATTCCACACCAAACAGTACATCTAACAGGGTGTAATCGACGCTGATACGTCACTATTGGATTTTCTGTGCCCTAAAATCGACAGTACTGCTTATTAATATATCCATTTTAATTAAAATATTGTGCATTATCGCTCATAATTAAGTTGTTTAAAAAATTTACATTATCTGTGGTTAGCTGTATAAAGGCATATCTAAGGCATTGTTCTGAATCCTGTGGTTATCCAGGAAAAGTTTGCAATTTAATTTGACTCTAATTCAAAAGGGTTGTTTGATATTTCTGACTCTAAGTGGCCAGAAATATGGTTTTTATAATTTATTCAATTATTCAATACATTATTATGTACACTTTTGTTTATAATTTATAATTTGGTATAATTGTCACACGTAGGTTTTAATTTGGAAAATTGTTTCTAACTTATTTATATTTTTCCTTAGTTACTCAAAACATTGGTTTTTAACAATTAAAATAAAAACCAACTGTTCCGATCTGGAACAAGGGTGATAAACATTTGGTCATATACCACGTTCCTCAAAGCGGCTGATTAAGCTTCTAATCATATTTGCACTGAGAGCTGTTGCAACATTAATAAAATTTATTGCGTCATATATAGATCGTTGGGAATTTCAAAAATTCTATAATGTTGACCCATTCTTGCGCAAAGTCTGTAGTCATTATAAAATTTCTTAAAATTCTTCATGATCAGTTAGACTTAAAAGACTAGAAACAGTACAAAAAATTTTACGAAATCCTGACTGAGTTGGAGGAAGTATGTTGTTAGTTTCGAGGAATTTTACAATTTGTGTGTGACATATCTTTTCCTGGATTTTTTTATAAAATAGGAAGAATTATAATCGAACGCAGGTCATTAACTGAAAGTGGATGATTAATTTTAGGTAGTGGCTTAATAAAAGCAAGCTTCCAAGTCGACGGAAAATCAGATTCTAAAATAGAAGTATTCACTATATGAGTAAGATAGGGTGCAGCATATGGGAAAGTTAAGGAAATCATTGTGGTGCTAATATCATCATTGCCAACACCATATGTTTTTAAAGAACGAACAGCTTCACAAACATCCGACTTATCAATAGTATGAAATTCAAACTTATTGGATTAATTTAAACTGGTGTCCTGTTCTATACTCATTGATTACCCAAACATCAACAGATTTTGTTTGTACGGAAAAGGAATTATTAATTTTGTTAGCATCGTCAATCTCACGAGGAATATGGGTGAAAATTATTTTGTTTTATTCCTAAATGTTTTATATTACGCCATAATTGTGAACTATTTTTACTGTTATTATTGCAGTATGACATGAATGCTTGTGGTGTAATTGCAGAGACTTATAGAATAACCATTTGCTGTTACATTTAGTTCTTTTGTATGCAAGCACGGCCTTGTTTCATCATGATTTTGATTACGGGGGGATCCAGGGCGCATGCTTATGTTTGACTGTAACAGTTTTTTCTGGTGAATGCTTCTTAAACAAATCTGCGAAAATTGAATTTAGACACTGAATTTTGTTATCGATTCCGAATTTTTCTATAATTTCATTCCAATTTGCTAATTGGGCATCCCTAGTGAAGTCATCCCAATTGATATTTTTAAAATCTCAAAAAGTAAAAGTATTATGTTTGACCTTAGGTTTAGGAAAATTCAAGGTACAAAATATAAGTTTGTGGTCAGTGATGGAAATTAAGTAGTCAACGCCACAATTTACGACGATATCTAATTTTAAATCATGGCACAAAATTAGAGAGTGTTCTTGAAAATATGGCCAGCAATATTGTATTTTTGTATCCAAGAAATCTGAAAAATAATAACTAAATTATACATTGCACCTTGTTCCCACAGCTTACATAAAAAGCCGAGCACATTTTAAGCATTTATATATTTATGTACAAGTATGAATATGATTTGTATGAAACAACACAGAAATGCATGCATTCTATGTATATGAAAAAATAAAATATGTATAGAGAATACGTGCTATACATACTTTTCTGTGCAGAAACGTCAAAATGAGAGTCTACTTTTTGCTACTGATCCTAGACAGTGATTTATGATTTTATTGTTGAGCAATGGTGTAAGGGAACTTATTTCAAATAGATATATTTTATTAAACTTCAACGAATCTTATCGAACAATTTTAAAAACACCACCAAAAGAAAATTATAGATGTATAAACGGTGCTTTGTGTGTGTGTGTGCATGTTTTTGTAAAAACAGATTGCAATTTTTATCTTATGGTTGAATAATACAACAAAATACTTACTGTTAAATTAAATTTAACTTAATTGTTATTTTAGGTTAACAACCTGCAAACAAACACATTCTCAAATAATCAAAATTTGTGTCATATTCAAAATACTGCGAATTTTCTTGATGAGTTTCATTTCAGTTACATTTTTGATCGTCTTCAATAGTTCATATCTGCGTATTTTTTTAAATATAATCCTTGAGTTTGGAATCATTGAAAATTTAAAAACATTTTACGACAAGAATTTTACATTCTCCAAATTTTTTTTAAATAAAGTGTTGGAAATTCTGGAATGTGCCTATACTAACCCCAGTGAAAGAATGTAAGTGAAAACAAGAAATTAGTTCGTATGTTAAAACCAAAATTCTAAGAAACCATGAGCTATTCACTTTCTTTTGCCCAGCGTTTTTCCACGGTCAGATTGCAAAAGATGCACAGAAATTAATTAATGTTTTTGGTAAGTAAATTTTCAAAGTAAGAATTCGAAAAAAGCGTAGGTCGTAGGTGTGTATACACCACGGTAGTGCAAAGTAAGATTTTTATTATTTATTTATTTTTTTCAATAAAAAAGTGTTTTTATTTTTGTTTCTGAAAATCCATACCATGTTAAGAAGAACAAAAACATGTGCAAATATGAAAGGTAGCCAATTCAACTACCTTGTTTAAAATGTTTGTGAATATTATTCATTTTTTTTGTATTTTTAGAACTCTTACTTGGAAATAAAAACGTTCGCTGATCTTATCCCGTTTTTGTAGGGTTATGACTTAGCAAGTAAACTTTACCGGATCCATATTTGTGGGAACTTTTTTTTCCTAGAATGATCTAAGAAATTACCCCCTGAAATCTTTCGGAAAACTTATAGACACGCCTATTTTTTTTTCAGCTATACTTTTTGATTTGAAAATTGTTTTTGTTCATGTTTACGGACTGGCACCATAATTTTTTTTTAAATCGACTCATTCGTTTTAAGGTAGTTGTCGTGGTACAACATTGTCAAAAAGTTAGAGATTATACGCGCCACAAAAGTATACTAGCTTGTAGCTATAATTTGCTATAATTTGTACGCAAGACTGTACCCGTGGAAACGTAACCCATACAGTATTCATACGCATGTATACTTTTCTATAAATTGTTGAACTTTAAACCGTTATTTATAAATAATTAGACGGTCAAAAATTGTTTCTTATTTTTTTTAAACTCATAACAAATGCATTGAAATACTGTCAGTTTTTGGAAAGTTTCTGACAGTTAGTTCTTTTTTTATAAATAAGAAACTGGTTCAGAACTACAGAGATCATATACAATCAATGTTAATTATCCAATTTTTAATTGAATTTATCTCGGATTATATACGGTCGATCGACTTCAAATTTTCAGGGTAATTGTATTATCATGTCATTAATAAGTATACAAAAATTAAGATTTTCTGACGGTGTGCCTTAACCACGACAACTACCTTAAATTGACTTCAAAAAAGGAGGTTTTTTATATATGTTACCATCTCCAGCATTTGTGAACTATCCTTTTTTAAATAGAGCATACCTTTAAGGTGGTCTCACATAAATATTACATAAATCGGTTCAGCAGTTTAGTAATACAATAATACGGAAAAAGACGACTAAAAAATAAAAATCTTTTAAAAAAATTGAAACTCATTCAAAAAAGAGAGCGTAAAATAATTAACTTTTGAGGTTGATGCCTATTTAGTGAAGTACATAAGTACATAAAAAGTTATGGTAATTAAATTATTATTTTACGCTTTTTCGTGTTTAGAAAGGTTTAGTTTTTTGTTTATGAATAAATTCCGTCAGAATGTGTCTTCCTACCGCGCAGGTCAATTTTTAGTGTATTTGCCATATGGCAACATACACTATTGGCATCGGTCGGATGGCGGGACCTAGGGGTCGGACCAAAATTTCTCGCCGTTTCATAACCTCCTAAACACTTTGGCACCATTTTTAAAAATGTTTATATATATATGTATATATATATATATATTTATATATATATATATATATACGTATATATATATATACGTATATATATATATATATATATATATATATATATATATATATGTGTGCGGGCAATAACTTTCGAAGGAGTTAATCGATTTCAACTAAATTTGGCCCACGTGTTGAAATCCATCACCGCAAGAAGCCTATTTAAAATGGGCCTAATTGGGCTATTTTAAGGGTAGTTTTTAGGGGTTGAAAATTGTTTTTGGGCCCCAAAACACCGAAAAAATTCTCCGAATCGTTTTAAAATTGAAATTTTACCCTCTGGTAGTAACTAAAAAGTGTCCCTAAAATTTTAATAAAATCGGCCCGACAGGACCGGATTTACAAATTTTGTGAAAACACTAGTTTGCAAATAGTGAATTATTTACTGAAAGGTGTATATAATTTGGTATAGAGGTTCAATTGATAATATTATTTCAATTAAGAAAAAAATGTTATTTTAAGGGGTGTATTAAGGAGTCAATTTTTTATTGTGCCCAAAAACCAACTTAAGTTCGCATAATAAAGCCACACTGCCTGTATTAGCAAATACACTATATTGTCGGCAGGGTTTTGGCACTGCGACCCGGGTTTTTTTTAAATTTTATAATATGTGTTTAACACACAATGTGTGCCATCTAAGCGTATTTAGAACAGAGTTTTAACATGCGGTTATGATATTTTGTTAATATTTATTCCTGGTTTTTGGTAATGTTTTAGTAGACTGCCAGTTCTAAATTTTGTGAATTTATTTTTTCAAAAATTCTTATAATGTACAAAAAGCTTAATTAAAATAAAAAATACGACTGCATTTTGTACAGCAGTGTTATAGCCAAAAATAAGTGACCATGGTCGATTACTTACCAATTATTAGAAATGTCAAACATCTGTTGTTGGTTGATTGTTACAAATCAATTCTTTAACAATTTTCGACTTAATTTTGCTAGGCTTGTATACAAACGTAAAATGCAGTATAGAAAGATGATTCCCTGAACACACATAGGGCGGTCGTAATCCAGAACGACGAGCGGAACTAACGTCATGTCTTGACTCCACGGACTGTGGTCACTTGGGACATACTGTCTCCCGTATTGCTGCCGCCATCACCGTCGCTAGACTATTTCTTCTTCCCTTTGTTTAGTGCTGCCTTTACTTTAGACAACGCGAACAGAACTAATTTAAACTGCACTGAAGTTACCATCGCATTCATATTATGCGACATGAAAACTTTGAGGCACATAAAATGGCAAAATTTATACTTGTTTTTATTATGTAATTCAAACAGTGTTCAATGTTCATATTTCAAATTTAATCTTTAAATAGATTGTATAAATCAGTATTCACTAATACTTCATCGTCTGAACTATACAGAAAAAATAATAATAATTTCTATATTGTAGTTAAAACTTTATTTTGTGTATTTACCATATTCCCATATGGTACATATGATAAATATACAAAAAAAAGCGGAACCTAGGGTCAAACCAAAATTTCTCGACGTTCATGTTCTCTTGAACAATTTGGCGCCTTCTTTGAGAATGCTTATATATATATCATCACTCTTTGAATGTAATTTTTCAAAAATAAAACATGTTCAAAAGCAGTCAGCTTAGAATAGGATATAGCATGTGACATATACAACGCCGACATCATAATCCTTTTTATTAAATGTAGAGCAGATACATAATTTTTCAATAGAATTATCAACACCACAAATTTTATCAGTATTGATCATAACATATGGTTTCTTTTTAATTTAAAACGCGACTCCACCACCTCGCTTTGAATATCTGTCAGATATAACAAAATTCTAATTATTAAAAGAAAAATTAACAGTACCTTGATTATCGGAAAGCCAAGTTTCAAATAAAACTAATATTCAGCTACAAATTCTTTGAAACTAGAAAAATAGCTATTTAAGGATCGAAATACTAAAATGTGCAATAAGTATTATCATTATTATTACAATTTAAAAATGAACAAGAGTTACTCATATTTTGCTTGTCAATGTACGATTCATTTACATTTGTGTTGAGTTTTTTAGGTGTCAAATAATTTTAGGCATACCATTAAAATATTTTATATTTAGTTCAGGTTTAACATTTACAATACGGTTGTTTAATTCAGTTTTTAATTCTTTAAAGTAATTTCGTTGCTGCAGAGTACGATCGAATTATATTATGACATCATTGTAGTTTTGTTTTTGTTTTTTTAAGAATATTGAGAACTTTTTGTTCCCAATTCAAAATTACCTTTAACAGACGTATTTTTCCTTCTACCTGTTTTCCTAATCGGAAGACTTTTATGTTGTTGAAGTCAACATCAGAAGTAATAGTTTCTATGATAGCTTTAGATTGATTTGTGTCATAGGCTATTCTAGTATCAGAAGTCTGAGACTCGCTTTCAACTAAATTGTATAATACTACTAGCTGACCCGGCGAACTTTGTTCCGCCTTATTAAGTTCAATTTTTTATTAGGATTTTAATAGTTAGGATTCTTTCATTACTCACTCACTAACTCCGTTCGTTCGCCCGAGTTTATAATTATTTGTTTCAATACTCGCTCACTCACTCTGTTCGTTCGCTCGAATTTATAATTATTTGTTTCATTACTCACTCACTCACTCCGTTCGTTCGCTCGAATTTATAATTATTTGTTTCATTACTCAGTCACTCACTCCGTTCATTCGCTCGAATTTATAATTATTTGTTTCATTACTTACTCACTAACTTCGTTCGTTCGCTCGAATTTATAATTATTTGTTTCATTACTCACTCATTCACTCCGTTCGTTCGCTCGAATTTATAATTATGTTTCATTACTCACTCACTCACTCCGTTCGTTCGTTCGAATTTATAATTAGTTGTTACATTACTCACTCCGTTCGTTCGCTCGAATTTATAATTATTTGTTTCATTACTTACTCACTCACTTCGGTCGTTCGCTCGAATTTATAATTATTTGTATGATATATACCGGTAAAGTTGTTGTTGGGAGCTCACAACAAGTATTGATTTATATCTGGTTTCTTAATCAATTAGAAGTGAAAACTGTCTTTATTAATTATTTATAAAATGTAAATAAATAATAATAGCACTGAGAAAAAAACCCGGGTCGCAGTGCCAAAACCCTGCCGACAATATAGTGTATTTGCAGGCAGTGTGGCTTTATTATGCGAACTTAAGTTGGTTTTTGGGAAAAATAAAAAATTTTACTCCTTAATACACCCCTTAAAATAACATTTTTTTTTCTTAATTGCAATATTATTATCAATCGAACCTCTATACCAAGTTATATACACCTTTCAGTAAATAATTCACTATCTGCAAACTAGTCTTTCTTAAAATTTTTAAATCCGGTCCTGTAAGGTCGATTTTATTAAAATTTTAGGGACACATTTTAATTACTGCCAGAGGGTTAAATTTCAATTTTGAAACGATTCGGAGAATTTTTTCGGTATTTTAGAGCCCAAAAACATTTTTCATCCCCTAAAAACTACCCTTAAGATGGCCCGATTAGGCCCATTTTAAATAGGCTTCTTGCGGTGATGGATTTCAACACGTGGGCCAAATTTAGTTGAAATCAATTAACTCTTTCGAAAGTTATTGCCCGCACACATATATATATATACGTATATATATATATATATATATATATATATATATATATATATATATATATATAAATATATATATATATACATATATATATAAACATTTTTAAAAATGGTGCCAAAGTGTTCAGGAGGTTATGAAACGTCGAGAAATTTTGGTCCGACCCCTAGGTCCCGCCATCCGACCAACGCCAATAGTGTATGTTGCCTTATGGCAAATACACTAATAATGATAAATTCACTATGAGAATAAAATTAACTTGAGAGTTGCACTGAAAAATTAAAATGATACGTAGTGCTTTATGTGCCATTATATTATTCAAGTTTTCACTTGCTTAACTACTCACAACTATTGAAAATTTCGTAGTTTGCACTATATTTACAGACAAGTTTCTTCAAGGCCGTATATAATTGTTAAAGTATTGTTTGCTTTTTAGCATATTCAAGGCTGTTAGTAAGATGATGACACCATGTACCGCAATTTTTTTGATACATGATCAGGAACCACCGTAGCATTTGCTACTTTTAGAGAATTGAAATGTTGGCGTCTTCTTTAAATTTTAAAAAACAAATTTATCTTTAAAAGATATAATCCATATGATAAAATTATATCTCAATTTCATCCGACCTCTTTTAGTCGATATGTTCAAAAGTCGAGAAGGAGGTGGGGCACTTTAAATGCGGCCTGTATGAGCATTATAACATGTTATGTACATAATAATAATATATGTATGTAGGTACTATGTAATGATGTACAGGGTTTTACAATAAAAGCGATTGAACTTAAAAAACAAAACACGGTTATTTTTCATATGCTGCACCGTAAATTTTTTGACAGGTGTGTTCAGTAAGGTATGGCATATCATCTTGGAAAGTTATACATTGTAACAATGCATCAAAATCATTCGTAGTTATTACTATCAAAATGCCCTTTCTGTTCAGTTAATGTTCTGCATGTTACGAGAAACTCAAATTGGAAACGATTGCTTCAATAGTAGGTCAGCCAAAACTTGTTCGTCGTTAAAACGCTCAATTGGATGAGAATATTGCCGCTGTTTAGGAAAGTATATGAACAAAGGACCAAATGTTTCGACTTGGACTTAAACCTTAACTTGGTAAATTTTGCGCAAAGAATTAGTTTTGTTTCTTTATAAAAATTTAATTGATCCAAGAACTTAGTAAAATGACCATTTGCAGGGTGGACAAACCGCTGATCGAGTTCTGGGACAGTTTCGAAAAAGAAAAGAACAATCTCATGGCTTAAGGACAATATTAATAGTGAAATAAAGCAGCAATGATTCGAGAAAGTCATTGAAAGTTTGGTTAGTCGTATGCATGTTACACAATGAACTCTTGGTGGTTATTTGAACAATATTGTTTCCCATAAAAAATGTCACTAAATGAAAAATTGCCACTGTATCTAATATACACTTTATCTTATTGATCCTAATTTTGCTAATCAAAAGAAAATGTTTTGAAATTTTTAAGATTAAACTTAGATCGATTCGAAAACAATCTGAAACAGAAAAGCAGATTTTTTTACATAGATTTCACATACCATAATATGTCCAATTTTTAACTTCCAGCTACGAAAAATGAAAATTTTCAAAAATTGGGAAGTTATTGGTTTCACCCCGATTTTCGAAATTTGAGTTTTTATCGGATCTCGACGTTTTGAGATCCTAGGAAGCTATTCTGACGATTTTTAAAATGATGTCCGTATTACCGTGTGTGTGTGTGTGTGTGTATGTAACCCTCTCATAACTTTTGAACGGGCGGACCGATCGAAACGCGGATTGCGGCATCTGAAAGGAATTTGCTGAACTTAAATTTCCTGAAAATTGGAACAGATTCGGCCAGGTAGATTTTGAGAAAACTCAAAAATAAAGCTTTTTGGAAAGCAGTTTTTTTTTAATATTATGAAATATTTTCGGAACTGCCGTACCGATTAATTCCAAAATCTAATCAGCTCTATTCCTCATAAAATAACGCCAATCGCCGTAAGCCGCATCAAAATCGGTTAATCCGTTCGAGAGATATCGTCGGAGAAAAATTCTGAAAAAAAAGTTTTTTCAAAATAACTTCTCAAATTTTTGTTTGATTGATTTTTCTGTAATAAGTTATTTTTTTGTGCTTTAAAAACTGCGTCGATTTCTGCAAACCGCACCTCGATCACTTGATTCGTTCAAGAGATATCGTTGAAGAAAAATTTTGAAAAAATGGTTTTTCAAAATATCTTCTTAAATTTTCGTTAAATTGTTTTTTTTTTGTAATAGATAATTTTTTGTGCTTGAAAAATTGCTTCAATTGCCGTAAACAGTATCTCGATCGGTTGATTCGTTCGAGAGATATCGTTGACAAAAAATTTCCAAAAAAGTGTTTTTTCAATATATCTTTCCATATCTTTGTCAGAATTTTATAACGGTTTATAGTTTCATAGTTTCGGAAATATTTTAATAATAAAAAAAAATCAGATGTTCTTTTGTTCCGAAGATCTGTCAAAAAGAAATTAGTTAGGTAGCTAACAAGCATGCTTTGATTAATTTTTACGTTAAATCATATTATGTAACCATGGAAACAAATACCATAACCTTAAACCGTTAACAGAAAGTTTATTTTATTACAATATTTCAAATGTCAATATTTATGAAGTTGGAATGATCCTGTCGCCCAATTGGCTGGAATTTTTTTAAATAGCTTTTAACAAACACCGTAGGGATAAGACACATTTCAATAGATCGGAAACAGCGGGAAGTTCCAGGGATGGCCTGCAGGGTCAATCGTTTTTCAGATTTTTTTATACTGAGAAAACCAGAATTAAAACTGTATAAACTCGTTTCGGTTGTCTTTATCTGTTGCGCTATGTGGTATGAGTCTTAAAATAAAAGCATCTGGGCGACCGAGTTTTGCTCATTAAACATAGTATTCGTTTGCTGTAATATGTTGATTCTGTATAATTTTTCCAGAATGTATCATTCCGGAACGAATTTATTTCCGTAATACTATTTAACATTGTTTCTATTAAATCAACAATACCAGCGTATATACTAAGGATGAACTTTGACCACGCAATAATGCCAATCTAACCACCCTGAATATATCATTTTGAAATCTTCGGCCGTTATTTTAGATCCTTTAAAAATGTTATTGACGAAAGAAATTAGTATTTTTCATGGCAATTTCTCGTATATTTTAATTAATAAATTGTTTTGCGTAGATCCTGACAAACTTACAACAAGAAATGGAATTCATATAATATTGTTTAATAATTGATTATAATAATGGCTGTAAAAACATGATTTGCATTTTTTTTCAAAAATCAATGTCTTGATACAGACCTGTGATACAAAAACAGCCCTTGGGGTTGGTTTTACTAATTACTATTATTTACAGATGAAAAACTTTTTAGAATGTATCTTTACAAAAGTTTTCACAAATCGATGTCTTTTGATTCAAGCCTCCAGTGCTAAAATTGCGACCCTTCGAGGCGTTATTTTATCAATATTTATGAGACTTAGTAACTAAAATTTACGGATAGTAGATTGACATCATAATGAAAAAATGCACTTAAAAATTTTATTTGAACTATTTTTTAAAGATATTCGATTTTGCAAGTTTTTTTTGTGGACATGCAACGTCAAATACGTTATGAATTTCGCGCCTTGTAATTCCTGAATTTCTTGTATGCTCCAAAATGTTTTATCTATACATTATTCTAATGATTGGATAACCTTAATGGAAAACCCTGCATGATGTGAGCATGTTTACATAATATAGGTATATCGTATGTCTGTAAAATCAGGATGAGACTTTGAAGTTGTGAGCAACTGATATGTTTTATTAGATTATATGACTCTCTTCTTTATACACTAGAGATTTATTCTGAAACTAAAGTGGGAGCTGCTTTATAACTACGAAACTGCTGTAATAAAACTTAATTTTCGTGAAACGTAGTTTTATGTATAAACACATACGTTATGCAAACCTACATGGAAATTTCAAAACTGCAAATAAATGAAAAATATGTCGAGTTTTGTAAAATTGTAATAAAAAGTGATTAAAGTAGTTTTTTGCAAGCTTCGGGTAGTGAAGTATTATAAAGAAATAATATAAAAAATATGCTCAGAATTTTATTTTTCATGATCTAAATTGATAAAATTGCATAATATGCTTTATTTATTTAAATAATAATGAAGAATTGACATACATACATAAATGCAGAAGACTAGATTTGTGAATAAATTATTTTCAACGTTATAATTATACTGAATAAAAATAAAAATCGTTGATAACGCCAAAAGTATACATCTCACTGCTTGCCACTATGAAAAACGATGTATATTTTTAATGGCGCCTTGAACTTAATTTAATTTACTTAATTTTGTAAATCAATTAATGATTGAGTGAATGAAGAAACTTATCAGTTAACGATAGCGTTGTCCAATTCGGATTTTTAGTGTATTTGCCATATGGCAACATACACTATTGGCGTTGGTCGGATGGCGGGACCTAGGGGTCGGACCAAAATTTCTCGACGTTTCATAGCCTCCTAAACACTTTGGCACCATTTTTAAAAATGTTTATATATATATGTATATATATATATATTTATATATATATATACGTATATATATATATATATATATATATATATATATATATATATATATATATATATATATATATATATATATATGTGTGTGCGGGCAATAACTTTCGAAAGAGTTAATTGATTTCAACTAAATTTGGCCCACGCGTTGAAATCCATCACCGCAAGAAGCCTATTTAAAATGGGCCTAATCGGGGCATTTTAAGGGTAGTTTTTAGGGGTTGAAAAATGTTTTTGGGCCCCAAAATACCGAAAAAATTCTTCGAATCGTTTCAAAATGGAAATTTAACCCTCTGATAGTAATCAAAATGTGTTCCTAAAATTTTAATAAAATCGGCCCGACAGGACCGCATTTACAAATTTTGTGAAAACACTATTTTGCAGATAGGGAATTTTTTACTGAAAGGTGTATATAATTTGGTATATAGGCTCGATTGATAATAATATTGCAATTAAGAAAAAAAATGTTATTTTAAGGGGTGTATTAAGGAGTAAAATTTTTTATTTTGCCCAAAAACCAACTTAAGTTCGCATAATAAAGTCACACTGCCTGTATAGCAAATACACTATATTGTCGGCAGGGTTTTGGCACTGCGACCCGGGTTTTTATTGTTTTTATTATAGGTTTTATTGGCCTTTTGTTTTGAAAAACAGCTAGCCACGACAAAATTACACAACTCGGACCTATCAATTAGAAAAAACTTTAGTTTCTTCTTAATTGTGAAATAAATTTACTTAGATTCCCCAAGCCCTCTCATTATAAATGGGTCAGGGTAGCCAGTTTTCTTGATGTTACAGATCCCCTTCAGCTAACAGACCGTTGATTTAGAATGAAAGTATAAAAAGAATGCTCCAGCAGAACTTTAGCGGTACACGGCTTCCGGTGATATCTCATCTTTAACACTGGATTGAAATCGTTCGTTAAAATATACATATTTTAACTTACGTAAGTATACAGTCGGCCGGTAGAAAGAAAAGACTACATCACCGAGAAGTTCGTGTGAATCGATTGATTATAACCGCTCTGGTTATTACCTAGTAACTGTTTAAAAAAAATTAGAATTGGATTGTTGGATGTAAATGGGTTTTTAAAAGATATAAAGCAAGAATAGTCTCACAACAATACTCACAAAAATACGAAGAGGAGACATCTTTGCGATTGTTATTTAACTATACTGTAGACGAAAGAAGAATGACCACATAAAACTAGCATTTTTACATACAGATCTTGAAGAAGTCATTTAGAAGGAAAAGTGTACAAATTGTTTGAATTGGTTGAAACAAGTAGCTCGTGTATGGAAGTATATCGGCCACTAAAACACTCGAAGATATAAAGAATACGCCTGTATATAAAAGAAGACCGTCCGATATTTATTAGTGTATTTGCCATATGGCAACATACACTATTGGCGTCGGTCGGATGGCGGGACCTAGGGGTCGGACCAAAATTTCTCGACGTTTCATAACCTCCTAAACACTTTGGCACCATTTTTAAAAATGTTTATATATATATGTATATATATATATATATATATATATATATATATATATATATATATATATATATATATATATATATATATTTATATATATATGTGTACGCGCGATAACTTTCGAAAGAGTTAATTGATTTCAACGAATTTTGGGCCACGTGTTGAAATCCACCACCGCAAGAAGCCTATTTAAAATGGGCGTAATCGGGGTATTTTAAGGGTAGTTTTTAGGGGTTGAAAAATGTTTTTGGGCCCCTAAATACCGAAAAAATTTTCCGAATCGTTTCAAAATTGAAATTTAACCCTTTGGTAGTGATTAAAAAGTGTCCCCACAATTTTAATAAAATCGGCCCGACAGGACCGGATTTACAAATTTTATGAACACACTAGTTTGCAGATAGTGACTTATTTATTGAAGGGTGTATTTAATTCGGTGTAGACGTTAGATTGATAATAATATTACAATTAAGAAAAAAATGTTATTTTAAGGGGTGTATTGAGGGGTTAAATTTTTTATTTTGCCCAAAAACAAACTTAATTTCACATAATAAAAGTATAAAACCACACGGCCCTATACAAGCAAATACACTATATTGTCGGCAGGGTTTTGGCACTGCGACCCGGGTTTTATTGATTTATGTAGATGATATCATAATTGTCATTGAAGATATAAACATGATGGTACAAGTAACAGATCCTTTACGAAACGTTTTTTCAGGTCATTTCTTTAGGTATATAAACTATTATCAATTGGAATTTAAGTTGAATGCGGCGAAAATGCATATTTTCAAATCATCAGAAAAATTATATTCAAAAGGCTTTGAAGAGGTAGGAGGTGAACCAAGTGAAACCGTCAAGAATATCCTTAGATACAGAAGCTAAAAGAGTGTTAAGATACCTGAAAGATTCAATTAAAGCGAAAATTAAATTAGACGACAACAGAAGAAAACGTTACCATCCTATATGGCTACGATGATGTTGATTGGGGAGGAGGTCCAGAAGACAGGAAATCAAATACAGGGATGTTTATTGAAATACCACAGAAGCTTAATTAGTTGACGCAGTAAGAATCAGACATGTGTATCATTATCATCCACAGAAGCTGAATATGTTGTTTTCCCTGAAGCGTGTTAAGAAGCAATGTAGATAAAATCGATGTTCTTTGATTTTTTATACTTCAAAGATTATTATGTACGGGGATAATGAGAGTTGCATTAAAAATACTCGGTAATAAAAAACTAAGTGGCAGATCTAAACATATTGAAACGAAATATAATTACGCAAAAGAAATGACACTAACAAAGAAAATACAATTTGAATATTGTCCAACAGAGGAAATTACGGCGGATATATTGACAAAGGTCAAAAGGTCAGAAATATATCAGCTTTGAGAAGGTTTGTTTTGTTATATTATTTTATAAAAGATTATATAAGTTATCTCATGTATTATTACAGATATTGAAAAGTCAAATTGATCTATATAAATTCAGTTATTTTAATCATTTTATTTTCTTGAATAAAATTACTTTCACAGGTAAAATAGATAGATAGATGATTGCATTGTATGAAGAGCGCAATGCGCCATACATAGACATTTTTTTTTTTATTTAAAAAAAATTGTGCATTAACTCATTGAGTTAAATTAGTGAAAGAACTATAGTAAATACAAAAGGAGATTCCGGTAATAAGGTAACTAATTATATTTTGTTTGTTATGTTGATTAAGTTTAAGAATTTGAATAATTTTACTATATTTGTTTCAGAATAGTCGAGAATGTCTTCTATTTTGACATAATATCCGACTCGAAGTGGCCAGAAAATGTTTTATATGTATGACCGTTAAAGAGAACGTATTTTGTTCCCCCCAGGGGAGGTATTGGAATGTAGTTGCGATGGCAGTTGCGTTCCAATGCTTTTTGGGAATTAGCGGTCCCAGGTTCCTGAGCTCGCACCAGTTGGTCGTGTATTCCAGCTGGGTGAACATTGTTTGGGGACTATTATGAAGGACAGGCAGTTGCAACTCTTTTCTTCTTCTGTTCTCCCTTCTTTCTGTTTGTTGATAGCGGCATGTCCCTCCGTTATGGGTACGTTATTGTTGCTGTCTCTTGTTTATAATAGTCCCCAAATAATACACCTGCGTGTTTGCCGTGCGTGGTGACCCGTAAGGAGGAAAAGGGTATCCTGGTAGTTGAGGTTTGTCTTGGACACGCCAACACACTGCTTTGGGCTCGGCTTCTTTGTAAACGGGCGGCTAGACCTAACCCAGCCTAGTCAATCGGCTAACGTCGTGGATATTAAGTATTCCGGCGGGGTGAGCCAGTATCTCTTGATGGAGTGACACCGTCTTTGGAGCTGACTATGTCGACTGTGTAGCCCTGGCGCTCTGCACCGATTTGCGGTCATCGTCCCCTTGTTGGGCTCCGTGGTGGGTGGGGCGCACGGTTGATGAAAATCATAATAAACATTATGACTTCCTACCCTCCCTTAACCAGCCCTCCTTTTAAAAGAGGGCGTAATGATGAAAATTTAGATTTGTTGTTTGGTAACGACACATTAACTGTGACTCCATGTAACAGATATTTAGTTATGAGTAAAATAACCGGAAATTTCAATAATGACAGTCCTTTTTACATTAATAAACATCTCGATGGCTTATTTGGAAATTTTAAAAGTGTTAAAAAGTTGCGTGACGGATGTTTACTAATTGAAACATCATCCCAACGTCAAGCTGATAAGGTATTGTCTTGCAAAAGCATTAAAGCTTCAGACATGACTACTGACGTACCAGTGAAGGTAGACCTACATAAGCAGTTAAATTTTTCTAAAGGTAGGATCTATTGTTACGATCTACTCAACTGCTCGGTCGAAACAATAAGAGACGAGTTAAAAGATCAAGGTGTGACTGAAGTTTATAGGATTCATGCTCGTCGAGACGGTCAGCTAGTACCGACTCCATCCCACATACTGACATTTTGTACACCACATCCTCCATCGACGATCCAAGCCGCCTATTATAAACTCCAAGTACATCCTTATATTCCGTCGCCTCTTCGCTGCTATAAATGCCAGAAATTTGGACATTCGCAGAATAATTGTAGCTCCGCCAGCATCTGTGCAAACTGCAGTCAAAGTATGCATGAAGATCAACCTTGCAAAAGGAAGTCTCTGTGTGTGAACTGCAATGGTGCTCATTCTGCCAGATCTAAAGAATGCCCTAAATTTAAGGAAGAATTTAAAATACAGGAAATTAGAACATCCTTGAAAATTTCATTCGCAGAGGCGAAACGTAAATATAAGGAGGAAACTGCGCCTTCATTTTCCCGATCTTTTGCTAACGTCACTGGTACTCCTGTCAAAAAAGTTGACATGTCCACTCAGACATGTGATATGTCAACACAGACCATTGAAATTTCCCCTAGTACTTCTAAAACTGTCGAAAGCAAAATTATCAAAGAGGTTAAAGTTAAAAATATAAAAAAGAACCCGGCTAATCGATCTAGATCGCCGGTAAAAAAGATCAAATCACCGATAAAAAAATCTAAAGTCATCCTGAACCGTAATAACACTAAAAGTATGACCATCAGTCGTGTTACCAGCAGCTCATCAGAATCTGCGATGGACGAATGTCCTCCTCCGCATTATCGAAATGATGCGAGGGGGAAAACATAATGAGGCAGTGTCTTTATTTTCAAATTTTATCCATTCAATTTCCTACAGTGGAATATGAACGGATTCTATGTCCACTTAAGCGAACTAAAATTACTGCTCAACGCCCCTTTATCATCATGGGGGACTTTAACGCCCATAACCCCACTTGGGGTTCAAATCACTTGGATGCTCGTGGAAGACTGATGGAGACGTTGATTCTGAATTTGAACCTGGTAATATTGAACACGGGTACTAATACACATTTTTCGGCAGCAAATAGGACATTTTCAGCTATTGATCTCACTCTCTGCTCTTCTTCTATCGCCCCATCCTGTGAATGGGAAGTAAATGCCGATCTCTGTGGAAGTGATCATTTTCCAATCATTTGTCGGGCTCTTTCATTCCATGTGGATGAGAGACGCTCCCCGAAATGGATAATACGACAAGCGAATTGGTCACTTTTTCAAGAAGCGCTTGATATCGGCGAAATGAACTTTGGCAACGTCGACGCAGCTGTAGAGCATTTCACGGATGCGGTAATCGAGGCAGCTTCGGCTGCGATCCCACGCACGTCGACAACACCACGACGCGTGCCCGTTCCCTGGTGGAACGAGACCTGTCGGGAGGCCATCCGTGAACGTCGAAAGGCTCTCCGTCACTTCAAAAATAATATGACGGACGAGAATCGGATAATTTTCATGCAGAAGCGTTCCGTTGCCAGACGTATCATAGCAGAGAGTAAAAAGCAGTCGTGGACCGAGTTCGTATCCACTATAAGAAGTTCTACTCCCGCCCGCGAAGTGTGGGAAAAAATCCGGAGGATCTCTGGCAAACAGAGTTATAATCACGTTTCGGGATTGATAATGGACAATGACGTTATAACGTCACCTGCCGAGGTGTCAGATTACATGGGTTCATGCTACGCAAGAGTTTCTAGTTCCACTAATTACCTCGAGAGTTTTTTGGCTCAGAAAACCTTAGCGGAACAAGTAACATTGAACTTCTCATCGCCGAACGATGAGAATTATAATGCATCATTCACCTCGTGGGAACTACAGTCGAGTTTGCGCGATTGCCATGATACTTCTCCAGGACCAGACGACATCCATTATCAATTTTTGAAAAGGCTACCTCCCTCCGGTTTTGCATTCCTTCTCAAGATGTTCAACTTGATTTGGTCATCGAACATGTTTCCATCCGCTTGGTACAACTCTATTGTAGTGCCGTTGTTGAAGCCGGGAAAAGACCGTAAACAAGCTTCCAGTTATCGTCCTGTTTCTCTAACCAGTTGTTTGTCAAAACTCCTCGAACGGATGATCAACCGACGATTGATCTGGATCCTTGAATCTAGACGCTTGATCACGAACGCCCAGTGCGGCTTTCGAAAACACCGTTCGACAGTGGATCATCTCGTCCGGTTGGAGTCTGCAATACAGGACGCTTTTCTAAATAAACAGCACTTGCTGGCTGTCTTTTTCGATCTCGAAAAGGCTTATGACACTACATGGCGGTATGGGATACTCCGCACACTACACAATTGGGGTATCAAAGGACATCTTGGGAAGTTTATAAGTAACTTTTTATCTGAGCGTCATTTTCAGGTACGTATCGGCAACACGTTGTCTAATGACTTTATACAGGAGAACGGTGTGCCACAGGGTTCTGTACTCAGTGTCACTCTTTTTTCCATCGCTATTAATGGCATAATTGAGAGCATCCCAACAACTGTAGAGTCATCGCTCTATGTTGACGACTTGGCGATTTACTGTTCGTCAAAGTACATTCGTACTGCACAACGTCATCTGCAACTAGCCATTAATAGCATACAGCGCTGGACAACCGACAACGGTTTTAATTTTTCCGTTGAGAAAACCCAGTGTGTGCACTTTTGCAGGACTCGTGGTTGCTATCAGGAACCGTTCTTGTATCTGTACGGCACGTACATTTCTGTGCAAAACAGTGCCCGTTTTCTTGGGCTTACCTTGGACCGATCGTTAAACTGGAAGGCGCATATTAATATTTTAAAGCGAAAATCGATGTCCTCGATTAATATTTTAAAAATTTTATCCGGCACCACTTGGGGAGCGGACCGTACGGTTATGCTGCGAATTTATCGGGCACTCGTACGGTCTAAACTGGATTACGGTAGCATAGTGTATGACTCTGCGCGTGAGTCGTACATACGAACACTAAATGCCGTCCATCACGCTGGAGTTCGACTATCTACTGGAGCGTTTCGATCCAGCCCAGTAGTCAGCATTCTTGCTGAAAGCGGAGAGCTTCCGTTGAACATCAGGCGGAAAAGAAACATAATTTCTTACGCTTCCAAGCTCCGTAGTCAACCTGATCACCCTACATAATATAGTTGTGTATTTGAACCTCGTTTTTCTTCTCTGTACAGACGGAAAAGAAATGCTACTCGTCCCCTCGGTATCAGGTTGGCGAATCATCTGAACGAACTTCAGTTAGTGCTTCCTAGAACGCTAAGAGTTGGACGCAATTCTGTGCCTCCGTGGCTTATCCCTCAGCCCATCGTCGATATGTCGTTGTCGGTGTATCAACGCGATACAACTACTCCAGAATTCTATCGTCAACTGTTCCTTAATTGGTTAGACCAAAATCGAGACTTCCGTCCCGTTTATACAGACGGATCGAAGTCTCACGATCAAGTCGGCTGTGCGTTCGTCACCGATAACGAGAGTTACGGTTATAAACTGTCTCAGCAATGCAGTATTTTTACTGCGGAGCTATTTGCAATTTTGCAATCCTTGAGACATGTTCATGGCCCGAATAAGTATGTCATTTGCAGCGATTCTTTGAGTGGTCTTCAGGCTATACAGTGTTTGTATCCTAGTCATACGCTGATATGCTTAATTCAGGACAAATTGTATTTCCTGCGGAGAGGTGGAACCATTGTCCGTTTTTGTTGGATTCCCGGTCACATGGGGATCCGGGGGAATGAACTGGCAGACACTGCTGCCAAAGACGCTGCAAGTAACGGACAAAATGTGTTTTGCGTTATCGGTGACGATCTGAAAAATGGACTTAAAACAGCAGTCCAACAGGAGTGGAAAGACGAATGGAGTACGACGATAGAAAACAAACTAAGAATAATTAAACCTACAGTTGACCCCTGGATCACATCTTGTCGTTCCTCCAGGTGGGAGGAAGTATTACTCACACGACTTCGCATCGGTCACTGTAGGCTGACGCACGGTTTTCTAATGGCTCGTGAGGAACCGCCCATCTGTGAGACGTGTGACACTCGTGTCACCGTCTCACACATTTTAATCGAGTGTGTCCAGTTCAGGGACACACGACAGCGGATCGGATTGTCAGGTGATCTGTCGGTTATTTTAGGAAATGATCCTGACAATGTCGATCTGCTGTTTCGTTTTTTAAAAGAAACCGGTCTCGACCGGTATCTATGATTTTATTTATTTATTTATTTATTGATTTTCTGTATCGTTTTGTTTTTTATTATTGTATTGTTTTGTTTTTTGTTATAGTATCGTTTTGTTTTATGTTTTTATAATTTATTATTGTATACATTGACTATTGTCATATTTTTATAGACGCTGATAACCTCAGATGTTGAGCGTCTATAATCTACAATCTCTCTCTCTCTCTCACGTATTTTGTTGGTAATTAAATAGAAAACTTTATTTAATACTACATTTTTACATTTACAGTTAAGTTTGTATTTTTTGATTTGTTAATTTGTTTACCATCATTTGTAACGTCTGTCGTTTTTGAAAAATGTTGAATAATTAAAATTTAAACTAAAAGTTATAAAAATCTTTTACATTGTAGAATGCTTTGTTTAAAAGAAATATTTTCAATTTATTTTTGAAGATATTTATATCAAGGATATTTTTGATTTCCCTGAGCAGGCTGTTGAACATGTTGTCTGCCGAGTAGCATGGCGCAGACGTGAACCTGGAGTAGTTACATTTTTTTTATAAATATGTTTCTATTGCTCCTTGTATTATGCTCATATGCATCCTTACATAAAGTATAATCTGAATGACTTTTAGCGTATATGAAAATTCTGTTATGTATAAAGGTTTCCTTTGCAGATTCTCTAGGATTGATATAATTTGTTTCTGTATAATAAATATCCTGGATGTCTCAACAGCGACTCTCCATACCGACATATTTTGCTGAAGATGGGAGCTTAGCTCTCGAAATGTGCATCCACTGAATAAATCTGTTGTGGTAAGAAGTATAACTATTCTTTTATTTTTACACAATATTATTATCTAAGATGGGATATACATAAGCATAATACAAGGTCATTAGTAGCTCTTTATCACAGCACGTTTTGAACTTTTTAAGCATATAGTAACTTTATTATAATTTTGTAAAGATGAACTCAATTTGATGGGACTAATTTAATTTACTGTCAACAAAAACTCGTAGTTTAGCTACTGTAGCTACCTTTATCAATTTGTCATTCAATTGTACATTGCTTACGTTATCGCTTTTAGATTTGGTTTCGAATATGATTATTTGTGTTTTTTCGAGATGAGCCATGAGTCTATTTTCATTACACGAATTGAGAAAATTTCTACTGCAGAGCTGATTCTTTTCTATTCTGTTTTACTACTAGCTGAAATGGCTCTTGAGGTGTCATCAGCATATAAGATCAAGTAGTCGCTGCCAATGTAATGACTTATGTCATTAATATATAAAGAAAAAAGCAGAGGACCCAGGATGGACCCTTGCTGAACCCCTGTATTATACACTGCAGGCTATAAAAACTCTGCAACAGTTTTCTCTCATGTGTGACATTTGTATCTATAGAAAGCACTTTTTTCAACATTTATTCAATTCACATTTAATTAAAAATGTCTGGCAGATAAACTTCGGTAAGCATCATATAATATTTTTTTGTTTTGGGTTACCACTAACTTAAGATATTATTTCACTTACGTTTGATAGCATTTGAGTCGTGAACACATGTATTTTTTTTAAACTGTATATTTTTCCAATATGTTTTAAGCCACACGTACACGTTATCTTAAAAACGTCTAGCGATTGTTATGCAGTTGACGGAATGGAGATTTGCTCGCGCAAGAATATAGGTAGGAATTTCGGTCCCAGAAAGGAGCGAATTAAAAAAAATGTGTTCTTTTAGTTTATATTTAGATCCTATTTGAAACCTATTTTCAACGAAAGAGATAAATTTCTACATATTTTATTTAATACTAGCCACTACCCGCGATTCAACTTCAAAAATTTATTTCTAACGGACTACCGAGCGGGAATGCCCAAGTTTTTAAAATATAGACTGCTATTAGACCCGCGTAGCCTAGGCCCTAGGTAGTAAATGCTCTTAAAAAATATTTAAAAGTAAAATGTTTATTTAGATTTCGGCAAATCTATATACTGGTGTTGCCATCTGTGGAGTAAATTGTTTGGTTCAAGTGTGTAGAGGTAGGTGCGTCGAACCAGCTGATATTGTGTATAACATTATTAGTTTAGAGCTTTGCCCAGTAATGTCTAGATGCCAGCAGGAGTTTGATTTCTATTAAAATTAACATTGGAACAAGTATTAGCCTGTTCTTATTTTTGTTTTCATTAACATGTCTTCAGTATTCTCTTCACGTTTCGTTCTAGCGATCAAAGCTACAAAGTAGCTCATGTGTGTTAAACAAAAGCGTAAGAAGTGATTGCTAACACACATTCATGAAACGGCAAAGGACTTCCGTCTTCTTGTCGCTTGAATCTTTGTATACCGACCTATGCAACGCCCTCAAATAAACAGGATTTAATTCCCTCGGGGATCGAGCCTGCTGGCATTCAATTAACTTCACAAAGGACTAATTTTACATTTTCTAAGTAGATTAGATGAAACAACGAATAGTGCTTACCAGTTTGATGCAAAATTCGACAAATTTAATATAATGCTTTTTATAAAAGTACGGAAAATATATATTGTTTTTTTAAACGTCTATACAATAAAAAATATAAAAACAAAAAAAAACCTTGAGCCTCACCCTCATAAGCTTAAATAAGAAGTTTAAATTCTTTAGTTTTTAATATTATTTCCAAGTTAATTTTTTTTATGTGAAATTTCTAATTAATAATATTATTTTATTTATTTATTTATTTAATAATTAGTAAGTTCTTTATTTAATCACGGGAAATTGGACAATTGAATTTTAATATAGATAAACTAAATTTCCCGTGATTAAATAAAAAACTTATTAATTATAATGGACGTGAACAATATTGAGATTTAATAATTAGGTTCAGCACAGCTGCTCTTCCACCTTAACTATACAGTAACATGTTTAACAATCAACACAATAAAAAAAAATTTGAAATATAATAGAATTAAGAAATAAAATAATACGATCATGCAATTTTTAAAAATTAAAATGACAATTAAAATAGAGATAAAATTAATAATTAAAATCAGACTAAAACTCTAGAAGATAAAATATATTTTTTAAAAATACGTTTAAAAGTCGGCAGAGAATTTGACGAGGTTTGGGGCAGTTTATTAAATAATTTCGATGCCACTGACGAAAACGATTTTAAATAAGAACTTTTTAACGATCTAGGTTATTAGTTGTTCTAATGTTGACTTGGGGGTGAGTTGACCTAACTCTTAATTTATTGGCCATATAGGTTGGTTTTCCATTATTAATCGTTCTTTTCACAAGACACCCAAAATGCAGTAACCTTCTCTCAAACATTTTAAGCCATCCTGAATAAACGAGTTTCGGTGTAGGTTGTAAACAAATCTTAGGCACGCGTTTTGTATTCTTTGTATTTTCACTTTATCTCTATTTAATAAACAAAGGCCGTATATAGTGTCACAATAATTAAAAATAGATAAAATATATATATCACAGAGATGTAACCTAGTTTTTATAGAAAACATATTACGGTGCATATATAAGGATTTTATTCGCATAAAAGCATTTTGCAATAATTTATTTACATACAACTGAAAGGTCATGCTATTATTGAGAATCAGACCCAAATTCATCGCATTTTGCACTACAGGTAATCGTTCGTCTGCGACTTCAACTTGTATAGTATTAATAACGACACTGCCTACTAACTTTTTCGGACCAAACAACAAAATTTTAGATTTGAAATTTTAGATTGAAAATTTTTAAGGTCACTATTTATGTTTATTAGTGCATTATGTATATGTCCTTTTTTCAAAACTGTAATATAATTGAGTGTCGGCGTACTGATGAATTTTACAGTTTTCAACTGCATTGCCGAAATCAGATGTATAAATCAAGTAAAGGAGAAGCCCTGAGGTACTCCATATTCCTTTAAGAGTAAATTAGAGCTGGTATTCTCAATCATCATACTTTGATATCTATTACGTAATTGCATATTAGACTGCACGCACTTTCATCAAAACCATAATACTTAAGTTTACTGAATAATATGTTTGGATTAAATATTTTAAATGCCTTTGAGTAGTCTAGCAGTAACAAAAGAGTTAACATTCCTCGATCAGTGGAGTATAGAATATCATCCATGACATATGATAAAGCAGTTTCGGTACTATGGTGACTACGAAATCCAGACTGATAATTCGGCATAAACTCTTCGAAGTATGACTTGATTTGACCACACATAGCTTTTTCTATAATCTTTGATGCAACCGGTAAAATACTGATAGGTCGGTAATCTTTATGTTCCATCGAGTTTGTGCATTTAGGTATGGGTTTTACATTGGCTACCTTCCAATTGTCTGGAAAAATCTTATCCAGAAAACAAGAATTTAAAATATTAGTTAAAATGGGTAAAGCAATGTTTCCGACAGTACAGGAGCATCTTTAAGGTGATACCATCATAACCTGCTGCGTTACACGTTATTTACATTAGGTAATTACCAACTTCTGCAACTGAGCGTAAGGAGAACGAAAATGAATTTTGAATTGGGTTTACTGAATTGAGATAATGATGAATGGTAGAAACTTCTAAGGTATTATCAGGTTTTACACTATTTACATTATAGTTGTTTAGATCATCAGCTGAAACGATACATTTAGTATTTGAGACTGCTTGCTTCCCACTGATATTTAATTCTTTTATTCTTTTCCAGGCATTTTTCGTTGTAATATATTTAAATTTAAAGTCAAAATACGCCCTCTGCTCATTTCTAACTGCAGTAGTCGCGAAGTTCCTGCATTGCTTATATTCATACCAGTTTTATCACGAAGTTGCATAATTAATTTCACATTATCAGTAAGTCACGGGGTTTTAAATTTTGGAACGCGTCCTGTTACCATAGGATCATGCTTCTCAAACAGTTTTAAAGTTGCATTATTTAAGACAGTTATCTTATCATTAACGTGTTTAATATTCAATATATGAAACCAAGGTATGCTTTGTGCATCGATATCAAATGATTCCTGTGACAAACACGAAAAATCCCTATATTTACTATAGCAAGCATTGTCAACTACTTTAATTACGTTTAAAAAACAGTCAGTTAAACATATATACATATACTTAGCAAATTCTATTTATTTTTTGGTAGGATATGTAAATGCCTAAGAATTTCGAACAGAGCAACTTTGATATCTTATTATTGTAATAAGAGATATTTATGTTGGAAATATCACAATTTTGTCTATCAAAAATAATATAAATGCTTTTATTTAGATTGTTGATCATAATTACGGTGAAATTATTACACATTTTAATGTGAAAATCCTCACATGGACAGATCGTCACATTCATACCATAGTTTTATTTACATACCATAATCTACAGAAAATCTTTTTTATACGAATTGTCATAACCTCATTTATTGGACGTTTCAGCATATATTATGTACTTGTATTTAAAAAATGTTTAACCCGAAAATTATTCTGATATCTGAAAATAGAGAATATAATATTTAATATTTTTCTTTCTGAATTTACATGAAATATATGAGTTCCTACCATATATATACAAGCCCATGCTCTGTGTCAAGTATCAACGGTTCTGACTTTAGGTGGATGATTAAAAGTAAACCTGCTAGGTGGCCATTGTGAGACAATTTAAAATTTTAATCGTATTTGTCAAAAAATATACGCTCGACATTCATATTGCAGATTGTAACTAATGTTTGTACGTCAAATTACAGAAATTACTGACTTTATATGTTCATCCTTGTCTTACTATTTTGCGAATCAACATACAACAAACTATAACCTTCTGTCCTTGTCAGTTTCATGTAATTTATGAGACAAACTAACTTCCCCTTTAATTTGTTTATTCTACTTCCCCTCGATTTCTTACATTTTTCAAACAGATCCTTCGCTAAAGAAGTTAAACTTAAAAAAACCTCACTACAGTTTACATAAAAGTGCAAAACAAGCTTCCAATATAAAAAGTAGATGAGTAAAATATCTTACAGTTTTAGTGTTGTATTAGTAATGAGATGACACTAAGTGATATCTTTTACCCGACCATTTTTCATAGTGGGACTTTCTTTTGCTCTTTTCGCTTAGCCGTAGTCGGGTTTTTGTTGATCTTTTTTACGTTTTTAGTCTTTCTATGATATTTACATTATTATTAAAGGCATTTTTATTTATTACCCCTATATTGTCACTTTTATTTGTTAGAACTTTACTATTATTTTGCTTTACGCACTAGTGCGAAGTAGGTTACTTTACTATATAAGCATGAAAAGCAGCCATTTTATAGGAGGTCGTGAAAAAAAAAATAATTTAAAACTCTAATTTCAGTGTTTACTTTAACTTTACACACAATATTTCGTTGAGATCAAAATTTTTAACAGTATTAGTAACAAATTTTTCTGTCAAGTGAAAAAATATGCATTTGTTAATACAATATAGGTAATATCCACGGTTACAAAGCAATCTTATGATCCGGGGACAGCCATGGTCTAGTGGTTAGCGTACTGGCTTCTCATCCTGACGGTCGCGGGTTCGAATTAATTAATAATAACCGTTCAGAAATATCCTTTCTTAAATATTAACATGCATTAACCTAAATTATTTTTTAATATTTTGAACAATTTTAATAAAACTTATAGATTAGTATTAAAATGTTTACTTAACTAAGAGAATTTCTTTTTTCAGGTAATTTGGTAATATTTTTTTCTAATTAATAATTTAAAAAAATAATTAGTAATATTTTTTCTAATTACTAATTACTATTAAATTTATACATTAACGTGTAAGGACATGAAATTTAAAATAAAGATTTAAATTATATACTATTATATACTATTATGTATAGGACAAAAAGCACGATTTAGGGCGTTATTTTATGAAGGTATTTATTTTCACATTAAAATTTGATAAAGAACATAATAAATAACATCTCGAAAAGGACATCACGTTTTAGTTATTAGTTTCCAAGATGACTAAAGCACGCAATCTTTGGACGCTTTTTGACCATAATCTTTCCCCCTACACGAAAACGTGTAGGAACCAACTTTTAGAGATCTAATTATGAAACAATTTTTGTTTGCATTTTTTTTTGTATATTTAATAGTTCTTGAGATTTTTGTGGAAACACACATGTGGGAACAGTTTTATCACCCCAAAAATCAAGGGGTGAGGGGTGAGCTTCAATGTCAGGAAACGTTGCGTATTGTGTATTTAATGAGGTGTAGAACAATTGAAACTTACGGGTATTTCTCTGAAATGTAGGTCAAAAACAAAAAAACCAAATTTCCAAATTACTGAAGACGAAACGGGAATTTTAATGGTACATTTAAAATCTTCTAGTTCACTTTTCTGGGAATAATTCTAATGCACCCGATATTTACGGAATTGTACCAGATTTTTAACAATCGTTAATTTAAAAAAAATACCACCCCTAGAGCCAAGGTTGAAATTCAGAATGCCTCCAGTACCGCCGTATCAATTATACAGGCCCCCCGGGCCACGGGGGCTCCCAACGTGCATAAGCAAAAATTAATAAAAACTTCCCAATTTTGTTTTATTTCAGAAATGACAAAAGTCAACAAAAACAAATTCCTATTTTTCCCGCGTAAGCGTGCGTTCAAAAGTTAGCAACACCCTACCATCGGTTATCGCGGGCTGCGGGATTTCCCCGTTTAAGTCATTTACTTCAACGGGGGAAGGGCCCCCAAACAAATTTTTATACGGGGCCCCGCCAAGGCACGCTACGCTTCTGCTCCAGTACTGAAATTTCTTCTAAAGAACAACACATTACGAAAATAATCTTCCTCCACTGTTAAAAAAAAGTGCAGATTCTCCAAAAATATTGCATTAAGCCGCTGCGTCGTAATATAAATTTATAGCCATAGTTTCATACACACACATAGGTATTACAAACACAATTACACAGGTAGTTGTGACTATACCTGCTTCTTAACAAAATATCCAGTCACAGAGAGAGGAGTGAAGGCAATGAATAGCTCGCATTGCACGAAGAGTTACTGTGCCCGTTGATACAAACAAACATTATCTGTCTGTCCAAGTCTTTGTACACAAAGCCGCCAGTGACCAAACAATAAACTAACTTTTGGTCTGTCATTTGTCAGAACATACACCAACCGACGAGATTTGTGGTCCTTTTTCAATCAAAGACCGAATTACAATAAACTGATTTCAATCGCCACACTCAAATAAAGGTATGGTTGTAGGATGTTCTAAGAGGAGTGTAAATTAATCTTCGGGTCAGTTTCACATTGTTCAGTGCACAATGCGCATACATACACTGTTGTAGATTTTAAAGTAAACTCTTGTTTTCCAGATCTTCCATTGCAAAAATTATACATTATGTAAAATGTATCGCATTAAAAATATTACTAACATTAACAATCGGATAAGTTCGTCTTTGAGAAATGTGTAATAAGTTACCTACATAAATTATTTATAAGTATATGTGCCGATATTTACATTGAAAAATCATATTTAATTCTGTATTTCTTATAAATATTTTTCTCAAATTAATTTAGAGCACACCTAATATAGTCTAGGAGAAATTGGCACATAAGTTTCAGTGCCAAACATGACGAATTTTTTTTGCTTAATTATTTTTAATATATTGTACTGATCATAAAAATGCACTTTGCTATGGGACAATGTGATGGCAGATTGTTTAAAATGAGGTTATTTAAAAAATTTTAAAATAATGTAATTTTCAAACGGGACATTTTTTTTATATTCTGTGTTTAAATAAATAAACTTAAAAAATGCGAGGCTTTTTATGATAAAGTTAATATTTTAGAAGGTATAAATTTTTTAAATTAAAAAAATCATGAATTTGACTTTTGTTAACCAATTAAAAATTTACAAAAATATCCGATGCGAAACGAAAAAAAAAGGTTTTCCGACTCAATAGTTGAGAAAGCTCGTGATCCAGAATATGAAAATTTCATTGTAAATAACCATATTTAATGATACATTGTACACGGTCGCTAGTATGCGTCATTAAAAAATGATAATTAACATTAAAAATTTTCTCATTCTTGATCACGGTTTTTCTTTCTGTAGTGTCGGAAAATCCTTATCGCATTGCATATTTTTTTACATTTTTAATTGGTAAAGAATAGCCAAATTCGTGATTCTTTGAGTTTAATTTAATTCGTATCTTCTAAAATATTGACTTTTTTGTAAAAAACCATAGGACCTTTTATGTGTGTATTTAAACAAAGAATATAAAAAATTGTCCCGTTTGAAAATTACAAGTTTTATAATTTGTTTAAATACTGATTTTAAACAATATGCGACCACATTACCCCATGGCAGTGTACATTTTTATAATCAGTACAATATATTAAAGATTATCAGCTAAAAAAAGCTGTCATGTTAGTCACTGACACTCGTGCGCCAGTTCCTCCTAGACTAATATGCATATCAAGAGATTTTCAAACCCTTACTAATCTAAAATGCTGTAATATTATAGGATATAATCAGGACTGAACCTTTTAAGACATTATAAAACCACTGCATAGAATTTTACATGATTCTTAATTTAATGTTACGGTATAAATTATAAAAAAACAATTTTGTAGAACAGAGTATACTTTTAAAAAGTCATTTGAATTACTTGTAAATTGGTTTTAATGTTTTATTTGGTCTATAAATTATTTTAAATTAATCTATTGTAGTAAATCTATTTGTAGTAAACGATGTTACATTTTAAACACTCATGTGATATCATAAAACTTGTCACTTCGGTAACTTTTCTAATGTGAAATAACACTCCTGAATGTATTTTTTTATTTGCTGGTGGTAACGCTTAACCCTGTATAACTTTACAGAATAGATGAACGATATTGCTAAAAGTAATGTTACCGATGTACACTTAAGGTGATATCAGACGGTTCGTTTCGAATGAAAGTTCATTTGATTGAATGTTCATTTTTGTTTCATTCCGCGTTCACACGGCACAGACAGAATGACATAGAAATGAACGTTCATCTCGTCTTTTCCTCGAAAATGTCGTCGAAAGAAGTTTTGCGCCTTGGAATTCGTTTATTTTGTGATCATTTGATCGAAGAACTAACAAAAAAGAAGCAAAGTTTAAGTTTAAATCATTAATTAGAGATTTTATAGAATTTGCCCGTATTGTTCTGTCTTTGTATTGGTCGAGTTTTCCAAAGACATTGATAATTTTTGAAATTCTCCAAAAACAGCAGCGTGTTTTGGTCGTTCCACTTTGTCTCATACACAGGCAGAATATTCACTATGCGGTGTCGTAAACCTAAGCCCGTCCACTACAAGACACCACACAAAGTGATTGAACCCGAATGAATGTTCTTTCTTGTGTTCAGACGTTTCATTTTTCGCTCATTCGGAGTGCGAATGAAACATGTCGAATGCCGATATCATCTAGGGTTGTTGGTTCGGTTCATTAATGAATTCATTTTTCATTATTGTTTCATTTTGTGTTCAGACGTTTCACTTTGAATGAAAGACAGAAATGAACAAAAAATGAACCGTTGCTATCACCTTTACAACTTTTATTAGTGTTATATAATAATTATTATTTAACAAACGCTGGGCTATTTAACTTTTATAATAGGTAAAATCGTTAAAAGGAATATTTCGAGTGTTAAACTGTAAGCCTTGTAGTATAATTATTATCTAATTTAAATACCTCTAAATTAGACAGTAAATAACATTTTTATAGTTTTTACATTTATAGAGAAGGCACTAAAATTGACAAAAGGAAACTGCTATCCATAAATTTTTTTTTAGCAGATACAAATATTTGAAATAAAATAAATAAATAAATATTCTATTATTGATTTCTTTTTAATTTCAATTTATCTATTTACTATTTTACAATCATAACCCATTGCTAAAATTGTATAACCACCAATATATAAAACACCTATATGCTGGGTTGCAGAAAGCATTGTCAGAAAATCTGCTTTGATAATAACCTTAGATTGTGACCACACATATTTCAACCTTAAGAAAGGCATCCTGTGGTGTAAGATTAGGGGAATGTGATGGCTAGTTTAAATTAGAACCACGGGAAATTATGCGTCCTTCAAAAGTTTCCTGCAGCAATGCTATCGAGTGTAAGAGCTATTCCGTACGAGCAAAAATAATGCTCAACAATAGACACTTTTTCGTCAGTCGTGAGACCAATTCTCAACTATAACATCATACAACGTTCTTTGCACTACTAAAAACACAGTACCTACCTGGGAGACCGAGCTTTGCTCGGAGAGTTCAATAAATATGGTATTAATTTGCTGTGATTTCTATACGTTTTTTAATTTGTTTTTCTCACTTAAAATAACAATTGAAAAAATTGGTAACAATGAACCAACAAATAAAAATTTTCAAACAAAGAAAAAATACCCTTAATTTATTTCAGTTACATTTTAATACCAGAGTTTCTCGCACACACGTCGCAAAACTGGTATGTGAAAGCTGTGATTTAACTGTGAGTGATAATTTACGAAGATTTGACAGTAATAAAGAGTCAAATTTAAGTTCAAATCGTCAATAAAAATATATACCCGATTTTCATACTTAAAAGCCGCGGTGAATTATAAAAATATCGCACCTTGAAATTCTTGAATTACTTGTGTAGCAATAGGTTTAGGCTGTCAGTGGGTTTAAAATTGCATGTTTTTATTCAATGAAATTAAATGTTACCTATATTATTGTGTTTTTAAGATTAATAAGTTGAAATCAATTATCTTCACTTAAAACGAATGATAATATAAATTCGACAACCTATATTGTAATTGAGAATGACTCCATTTCGTGTGTTTTTGAATTGTATAAAAAATACACAAGATATTAATATAGAACACGGTAATTTATTTTTATTTTATTATTTAATTTTTTGGTAATAAATTACCGTGTTTTATATTAATATCTTGTGAGGATTTTTATTTTACAACCTATATTATGTTTTGTAGATATTGGTTATTCCCAAAGGAACTAACAAAATGGTTAACGGTATTAAAATGACAGTATTAAGTTCTATTATTTTCGGGCTTTTGTGCTTTTTTTTGTTTGGAAAAATGTGTCTATCAACTGGAAATATATTCTTTAATTGTTCTATAGCAAAGAACTGTCAATGCGCCTAAAAATTCACTAAAAATCGCATGTAAAATTTTACCATATAAACCTCCAGTGCCAAAAGTGCGACCCTTCGGGCCGCTATTTTCTCATTATTTATGTGCAATGGTCTTTTTGCATTAATTTTCACATACCGTTTTCCTCTTTTGATATGTTCCGTAAAATCGAGTTTAAACGTTTTTAATGCTTCTAAGTGTTTATAAAGAACTAATTTAACACAGTAATATACAGAATCTATGTAGAAACTTCCTTTTCGTTTAAAAAATGCCTGAATAGATCTGACATTAATTGAGAGAGTTCTAAGCAAATAACATTTTTATTTTCACTTCTCTGGAACCGAAATTCTACGCTAGAACTATTAAATAATGTTTAATAAATACGTCACGATATAGAAAAAACCCGGGTCGCAGTGCCAAAACCCTGCCGACAATATAGTGTATTTGATATACAGGCAGTGTGGCTTTATTATGCGAACTTAAGTCGGTTTTTGGGCAAAATAAAAAGTTTTACTCCTTAATACACCCCTTAAAATAAAATTTTTTTTTCTTAATTGCACTGTTATTATCAATCGAACCTATATACCAAATTATATACACCTTTCAGTAAAAAATTCCCTATCTGCAAAATAGTGTTTTCATAAAATTTGTAAATCCGGTCCTGTCCGGCCGATTTTATTAAAATTTTAGGGACACATTTTAATTATTACCAGAGGGTTAAATTTCAATTTTAAAACGATTCGGAGAATTTTTTCGGTGTTTTGGGACCCAAAAACAATTTTCAACCCTTAAAAACTACCCTTAAAATGACCCGATTACGCCCATTTTAAATAGGCTTCTTGCGGTGATGGATTTCAACACGTGGGCCAAATTTCATTAAAATCAATTAACTCTTTCGAAAGTTATTGCCCGCACACATATATATATATATATATATATATATATATACGTATATATATAAATATATATATATATATATATATATATATACATATATATATATAAACATTTTTAAAAATGGTGCCAAAGTGTTTAGGAGGTTATGAAACGGCGAGAAATTTTGGTCCGACCCCTAGGTCCCGCCATCCGACCGACGCCAATAGTGTATGTTGCCTTATGGCAAATACACTAATAACATACCTTAGGCCAATTATTGAAATATTAGTTAACATTATGTTTACCTAATTACTATTTCTTCTTTTTTATTAAAATAATTTACTTTTTACTTAGTATAACTTATTAAAAAGAATGACTATCAGTATTTTGACACAATTGTTCATTTGTATTTTCAAAGTTTACTTACAGTATTTATTACAGTATTGTGAAATGTCAAAAAATTATTTTTTTAAATGAATAAATTTGTAAGAAAACGGAAGCTTCCAAGAATAAAACTTATCTAGATCGATTTTTTGTCCCCCAATACTCCCTTTCCGTGAATTTCATCCAAATAGTAAGAGCCGTTAGATACGCGAAATTTCTAATCAAGATAGAAATATATAAATAAATATACATATAAATATATATACAAGAATTGCTCGTTTAAATATATAAGACAAGAATTGCTCGTTTAAATATATAAGATAAGATAAGATAACGCTATTACAGTCAAACGTCAAAAAGCAGTGGCACGCAATTCAGTATTGTATATTATGGGGCATACCGTACATATGAATTTAGCGTTTTTGTTGAGAAAAAATATGAAACGAAAAGTTTTAACACTATCAGAAAAAAGTGATATCATACAGAATTTGGAATAGAGGGTGAGTGGTGCACATCTTGTTTAAACGTATGATATAGCTAAATCTATTATTTGTGTAATTAAAAAAAAATAAAAATTAACAATAGAATGCACTGGTAATATTAAAAGAAAGACGTTGAAATCAGGAGAAAATCCTATGATGAAGAAAAAGATTGTGTGAATGGTTTTGTAAACAAACATCATAAACACGTACATTCATAATTGCCTTTATTCATTTAGACAGGTAACCTATACACTGTATAAATAGCGTCAACAAATATAATAAATAACTTATTTATAATAAATAACATAAAAAAACAATATTGAAATACTCATTCAAGCTGTAATTGCATTGACTTATAAGTATTTTTTTAAATTGTTTTTGAAGTTTAAATTCTTTAGTGATGTATCTGTTTGAAAAAAGTAAAAAATCGAGGGAAAATAGAATCAACCACTAAAGGGGGAGTTAGTTTGTGTCTTAAATTACATGAAACTGACAAGGATAGAAGTTTAGTGTGTTGTTAAGATATGAGTAAATATTATTAATTTATTAGTTTGACATAACAAAAAATTAAACTTGGGAATAATATTAAAAAATAAAGAAGTTACACTCCTTATGTGAGCTTATGAGGATGAGGCTTATTTTAATTTTTTTTTAAATTGATGTAGTCGCAAGTTTCTAATATCTATGGATATTTTATTATAAATTCTTATAACAGAGTTTGTCACGCCGGTATAAACTACATGCAGATTTGTTTTTAATAAAAACTGATATTTAGATTTATGTCGGGTGTTATTTAAAAATAGATCTGGGTTTTGCAGACATAATATAGTAGTCATAAACCGCTAATATTTTTAATTTCTTCATGATGTTCTACTGCTAATTTTAGCTAGGTATATAGCTCTGATACATTTTTTTGTGTTAAAAACAAGTACTTAATATAATTTGAGTTTCCCCAGATGATAATACCATACTGTAACTTGGAATTTACTAGTCTATGATAAATACTCATTAATTCCTTTTGAGAAATTTTTGAGTTTCTAAGTAAATATGCATAAGACATAAGTTTTATTTATATTTTCAATATGTTGCTTCCATGATAAATTTTTATCTATGGTAATTCCTAAGAACTTAATTGAGAAATCTATGTGGTTCTGATCATTAATTATCGATTTGACAGGATTTGCACCATAATTTTCAAATTTGATAGTCTGCGTTTAGGTTTAGACATTTAATTTGAGTCGAATATTTTCAAACCAGCACTGAAATGCATTAATCGAAGTCGCGATAGTTTGCTCTAGAATGTTCAAATTTTTGCGTTCCATAGATAAGAATACTATCATCCACGAAAATACATATATCGTCGTTCATGTCTTTCATGCCATTTATACAGACCAAGATAGAAACGGTTCTAAGACAGAACCCTGAGGAACTCCTCTGAATATGTTGTTCCTACCTGATTTTGCTGACCTTCCTACTTATATGTTAATTTTAACAAACTGATTCTATTAGAGAGATCAGAATAGAGTAAATCCAGTGGTTTCCCGCTAACGGCATACTTTTCCAGTTTTATACATAAAAGATTTTTGTCAACAGAGTCAAATGCTTTCGTGAGATCTAAACAGATACAAACAGATATTATTTCGTTATTCCAATTATTTAAAATAGTGTTAACAGCATTGAAAATGATCATTTCTTTAGACCTGTTTTTTATGAATCCAAATTGACATTTTGTAAGTAAATCATTTTGTTGAAAAAAAATATAGTCTGATAAATTAATCTTTCTAAAACCTTACTGAAATTACACAGCAAAGAATGAACTCATATAACATAAATTCAAATTTCGAAAAAGAATAGGCAAGCAAAATAATGAAAGGCTGGAAATTATTTCTTTAGAAGCTGCAGTAGATGCATTTAATAAAGCCATTATTTGAAGTGGAAGAAATATTTTTTGTACTGATGACCTATTGGTATTGCAAAAATGTAAGGAAGAGCCTTTGCAGACACGTTTGGCTACAAAAAAAAAAAATAAATAAATCACTGAATAATACTTTCCAAAATTGTAGCTGTTTGTTTTCGTTATTAAAAAAATACTTTCGATTATATGAGCGATTTGATTTATTAGTTTATTTAACGAACTAGGGGTTGTAATCCAGCGGCATTTTCAATCCAGCTAGATTTATGCTGTATAAAAGCAAATCTAGCTGGATCCAACGCGGATCCAGCATTTATCGATTTTTAAAATAGATAAAACCTTTTTTCTTACTCTAGAATTTTTCATAGCAATTTATATGCATTTACATCAAATATTCGTTTGTGGTTATAAGTTATTTTTGGTGTTAGTAAAGTACTCTAATAGTAAGTAATAGTTATGAATATTAGGAGTATTATAATATATAAATTTTATTTCTACAAAGCTGCAGACGCTATATAATAATTTGTTAAATCATTCATTGTTATAATGCTAAATTAGAAAAAATTATTTTTTATTTTAAAAAATAAAAAATAAATTTTTCTAATTTAGCATTATAACAATGAATGATTTAACAAATTATTATATAGCGTCTGCAGCTTTGTAGAAATAAAATTTATATCTTATATTAAAACCTTACGGAAGTTTTCGTACTCTTAAAAATTTCCATATGATTTAATAGGTTGGCAAATAGCCCCTTTACCTACCTTTGAATTACGTACATGTACTAAGGTGGATTGATGATTAATAATAAATGGAAATTTACCTCTTTCATTCATAGCTCTCGCTACAGAGTTGATTCATTTCTTAATAAATCAGCTCTCGCATGTAGTGAATTTGATCTTACAATTTGCTTTATTATGATGAATTGATTGTTTAGATATCGCACCGTAGAGTAATTGATAACTCATTCCGCCGCGAATGTGGAAAGATTTGGGTTTGAGTCCCAACGGTGTTGGTGGATAAAAAATACATTTTTCTAATTTAGCATTATAACAATGAATGATTTAACAAATTAGGAGTATTATTAGTAATTATCACAATACGATCCGCTAAATTGATATTGCAGATATCTGAAATAGTTGTTCATTACCTACTTTACTAACTATGTATAGTCGCAGTTTCTCAGTCTCAATAAGTTTCGAAATAAAATCCGTATCCCGCTTCAGTTAGCTTTTATTTAAAATAAAACTTTAATATAAATAATACTATATTTTTAAGACTATAAGACTTGATTTGTCTATTAAAGAATAAAGCCATTCAATTATGTAACAGTTTTTTTTTATTTTTCTGAAAGTAAGTACTCAAAAAATAAATGTTATTGATGGAGTTATCTCTCAGTCTACTTCTTAAAGAACTGCAAATATACCCGGCTGCGGAAAAGGCTTTCTCTGCCTCTGACATTTCAAATTGATTTATATGTGTATATTAGACTCAAAGGACGAAAATGTTCATTGAGCGAAAAAACAACTCACAACGCGTTGTAATTTCTGTGAAACATTCACATCGCAAAATTCGTGTTATGGCTCTTATAAAAACGCTCATGACGCATTGTGGCAGACACAGATGGACCACAACGCGTTTAGACAATGAAGAAAAGCCATGATGACGACGAATAGGTTGTAACTTGTCGGTTCGGGTACAAAATGCATTGAAAACATCAGTAGAATTGTTTCTTCATTTTTGTCTATTTCTGAGAGTAAACGAACATATTTGCGTCAAACATGGCTAAAAAAGGGATGTTTTCCTTATTACTCTAAAGTCTAACGCAAAAGTATAAATTAATATCTAGGTACTAAAAAATTTCGAGACTAGTAGGACCCATAACAAAAAACCACTGTGAGTTATATTCTATATGGTTGCTTATTAGCTGACGTCTCAAATGCATCATAGCTTTTCTTCATTGCCAAAACGCGTGGTGGTCGAATAGCATGATGTCATGACACGAATTTCGCTATGTGGTCCTTCTGTGTCTGCCACAACGCGTCAAGGGCGTTTTTATAAGAACCATAAACACGGATTTATCAATGTGGATGCATGTTTTACAAAAACCACAACGCGTTTCGATTTGTTTTTTCGTTCAATAAGCGTGTTCGTTCTTTAACTGTCATTTTTTGAGCTCACACAATGTTATCAGGACCTATAGGTAAACGGCCGTTTTTTAAATTTTTTTCTGACTATGTGGGCTAATCTTCAAAATGCCTGAACCAACTGTGGATGGCACTTCACAGACAAGTAAAGGGCTATGTCAGGCATGATATAGGCTACATTTTGTCCCAAAAATTTCAACCCCTAACGGATTAAAAGGGGGTGAAAACCTTCATAAAGGGATATACCAGAAGTGATCCAAAATGATCAAAAAAATAACCATTTAGAGGGTTAAAAAGTGGATGGAAATGTCTACAAAGGAAATAAAAAGGCAGCACCGAGTGTGATAGCACTTCAGACAGGTAGGGCTATACCAGCAGTGATCTAAGCTACATTTTAATCCAAAATGTCAAAAGACGGGTGGAAACCTTCATAAAAGATACTCTCTATGTCCGAAATTGCTTAAGCTAAAAACGTAAATTTCCGTAAAAAATACTCTTCTTAGAAAAAAAAAGAAATACATGCTGGACGATCTTTGGAGCACACTATCCGAACGGAGTGGGTGTGGGTTCTATATAAAAGAATTTAACTGGGTACAAATATATCATCAACACGTCGTTATCAAGTGATGCGATGGCTTCACTACTGTTGTCGCTACCGAGCGGGGTGCAGTTTCGTGAGGCAAGATTGGAATATGCCGGAGCCGAAGGCTTCACTACTGTTGTCGCTGCCGTGCTTCAACTAAATCGCGTGAGTCTTAAGTAACATAGTTTGCTTAATACACTTACAGTCAATTCCGACTAAGCGACTGAAAGAATAAACATAAATAATAGGTACCTTATATACACGTTAAATTTTTATACATGTGGTTATAGACTACAAATACAAACATATGTAGGTACTTGTATTGTATACATGTAGTACACGCTAATAAGTAATAACGTACATTAACTAGTCTGTGGGTTAATAAGAGAATTGGACAGTCTTAACAAGGTGATCAGTGATCTGAGAGGTATAAAGAATACTGTATGTTGAAAGACGTACCGTGACTTAACCCCGCCCATTTTTTATTGTTTTATTTCTGGCTCCGCGATGGCTGCACTCTTGCTATTGGCCCGCGAGGCTTACGTCATCGCATACCAAATACATTCATACAAACTAGTACATACATTGTAAGGTATTATACGCCAGTGCAGTGGTGTCGATGTCGTTCAGCTGTATCTGAAGCAGAGGATCGAGAGGCACGCACTGTGGCTATCATATCACTCAGTGACCATTGGTCAGAGCTCGACTCAGGTCGATTGTTTGCTTGCACGCTGACAGCAACAAATCACTTGTGAACGTTAACAGCAATGTGCTTGCAAAAGCGTTTGTCAAAAATTCCTTGTCTTCGCATATCCTCCGACTTTTCCATTGCGACCAAAGGTAAGCGTCCACTAATTCGAGTCGGATGGAAAACAAGCATCTCACTAATCGAATTTTAATGATCTTTGGATTACTTTTAATAAGACTGTGCCAATTGGTCCTCACTGTAGGCATCGAACGTCAGCAATTCCGATCAGAATTTCGGCAGTCGAATCAATTTTCGATCCATCCATTATGTGCTGATAACTTCGTCTAGAATACCAGGTAACCAGTTAGTGCATGTACTTCCGTCTATTTATTGTTAGTTTTTCTTAGATTCGTGGTTTCTGGAAAGGATATAGATATGGAAATCTTGACGTCGTAAAAATTCAGGTAGAAAGTCGGAATTTTTCTAGTTTATATTGTATACCCAAAACGTCTATTCTTTGTCAGCGAACATCTAACAAAATAAGTTTTTTCTCTCTGACTATATATGTACATTTGAAGAAATACGTTAAGGTGATATCAGACGATTCCCTCGGGTGATATTGATTTGAGTGATTGATTTTTTTTTCATTCCAAGTTCACACAGCACAGAAAGAATGACATAGACAAGAACGTTCATCCTGTCTTTTCCTTAAAGATGTCGTCGAGTGAAGTTGTGCGCCTTGGAATTCGTTTAAGATGTGATAATTTGAATCGAAGAGTTGACAAAGAAGAAGCAAAGTCTAAGTTTAAATCATTAATTAGAAATTGCATGCAATTTGTCCATATTGTTCTGTCTTTGTATTCGTCGAATTTGTGGTTCTTAAGACATTGATAATTTTTGAAATTCTCCAAAAACAGCAGCGTGTTTTGGTCGTTCCTCTTAAATACCATTTTGTCTCATACACAGTCAGAATATATTTACTATACGGTGTCGTAATCTCAAGTTCGTCCATTACGACGCGAGATAAAATGGCCAAACCCGAATGAATCTTTTCTCCAAATTTAGACGTTTCATTTTTCGTTTATTCGGAGTGCGAGTGAATGATGCCAAATGCCGATATCTAACAGTGTTAGATCGGTTCACTAATGAATTCATTCGTCACTATTGTTTCACTTTGTGCTCAGACGTTTTACTTTAAATAAAAGATGCTGAATGAAAGACAAATGAACAAAAAGTGAAGCGTTTGATATCAGCTTTAATAAGATTTCGAAAGCTTTTTTAAAAAAGTCAAGTTTTGGCAAGGTCAGACGAAGGTAAGTTTTGGTTTTCAATGTATTTGCCATATTAACAACAATAGAAAATTAAACGTTGACTTAAAATCGTGCCATCAGCCAATTAGAGCATAAACTGAAAAATATTTTTGTGCCCAAAAATACCGACAAAGGATCTCAGAATCGAATTAAAATTGAATTTTAACCATTCAGCAAAGATTAAAATGTGCTGTTAAAATTTTATTAATAAAGAGGCTATATCAATTCATTACGTTTTTTTACACTTGTTCAGACCATAACTTTTAATTTGATACCTTTGTTTGTAAAATCGGCCTAGCAGTTTTTAAATTACTTCACATACCTTCAGAGTGGTTCCACATAATTTTTATTTAAATCGATTAAGGAGTTTTTTCTTGTTCAGTACCTATTAAAATATTAAGCAAGAAGGCGGTGTGTAACGGTGTAAACATCGTCAAGTATCATTGGCCACATTGAACCTTTCATACCAGGTGGAAACTTCAAGGCATATTAAGTCCGAATCAAGCAATTCTTCCTTATCAACGCTATCAAAGAAGAAAACAAGACGCCGCATTTCATGACGATAATGGATTCTAATGTATACGATTTGTTAATGTCTTTAACGGTTCCAAACTTACCAAGTAATATAAAATATGACGAGCTCATTAAGCTGCTACGTAATCATTTCGATCCAAAAACAAATCAACATGCTGAACGCTACAAATTCAATAAAGCAGTTCAAGAAGAGGAGGAACTGCTTTCTGAATTTATAGTGGCAATCATGTCTTTATGAAAGTTTTCTTATTGCAATCACAGATAAGAATAAAATATAAGATGAGAATCTAACTGGCCGATTCGTCATTGGAATCCATAATCAGAAAATGCAACAGGCAGTGGCACTGCTTGGAGAAGATGATCCCGCTTTTGAAAAATACTGCCAAAAGGCGCTAATGTGGAGTTATATGGCGAAAACGGCTAAGCCAAGTAAGTCGTCGATGCAAGTAACCATAGTCAATAATCAGAAGCAGCAGAGGCACAGAAGTCAGTCAAGATATCAGTTAAACTCTTCTCAAGATCAGTCATGAAAGTCAAGGAAGTCAAAGTGAGTCAAACAAAAATGTCGTCATTGTAGAAAAAAGTTATATTCTGCAATTAACTGCTTTGTTTGTAAAAAAAAACCTTTGTTTTAATATTTTGAGTTTTTCACAAATATTGCAGCTTTTGATATATTTTTCAATAATAATAATAATAATATAATAATAATATATTTCGTTACAATTGACTGTATGTATGTACCTAACATGTCATTTACAGATTTACATATAAAATTCATTTAGCTTATAAAATTCTTCGGTTATCAGTTCATTCCTTATTACTTCCTTGAAGCGAGAAAGGCTCTCAATGTTTTTTATTTTTGCTTGTAAATTATTATATATTTTTAAACAGTTATAAAGTGCACCTCCCTCAAAGGAAGTTAAGGAATGAGCTGGCAAACGGAAGTCATTTGCCCCCCTAGTGTTAAGATCATGGTTTAATTTATAATTATCAAAAAGCAAAGGATTTTTCTTAACAAACATAAGGCATTCGTAAATGTACACACAGGGAAGCGTCATAAGACCATGTCTCCTAAATATCCCTCTACAGGAATCTCGAGCTCTTAAGTCCGCTAATATCCTTACGGCATATTTTTGTATTTTAAAAATTACGTCAGTGTTTGCAGCTCCCCAGAAAATAATGCCGTATCTAAGTCTGGCAAGAAAGCTACCAAAATACATTATTCTTAGCGTGTTGCAGAGCGGCCCTTCATACGTAGAACCTTCCGATTAGTTTCATTCTAACAATACCGGTGTTTTCATAAAAATTTTGTAGTATTTTGTAGTGGAGACATTCAGGAACAAAAAAAATATAAAAAATGCACGCTGAATCAGTTGTCAAAATTTGGCGTTTATTAAAAACATATTTTGTCTTCTGGAATATGTCTTGGATAACCATTGTTTTTTACTAATTATAAATATTCAATAAAATTTTATCTTTGTTAGTGAATTGTTCAAATGTCGACATATCAAGGACGTTATTTTTTGAAAAATAAAACTGATATGTAATTTAATAAATAACGAACCATTTTTAATCATCTTATCTAATTGTATTTAAAACGATTGTTTGTACATAAATGTTATAGTATTTAAAGTGATGCAGACTATAAAACTTTGTTATTTTAAGCTTTTTAGTGACCTTTTTTGAATAATGAAGTTAATATTGCATGTTATATATGACTGCAGAAATGTGACGGTATTGGGAGTTATTTCCTCTGCACTATGTATTGTAATAGATTATTATATTGTTAATAAACTTTCAGCGAAAGGAAAAACCTAATTTCTACAACTTAACGAGGTTCAAGTTACAGAGTCTCTACTCAATTTGTTATTTAAAAATAAATTAAAACTCATAATTAAAACCTACCTTTTCGTTTTAGGCGTTTTAGGCTTTGTAGTGTCCGCAATCAATGACTCCTCTATGACATGCAATGCTCTGAAGTTTATAATGATAATGCAGTTTCATTGACCGTGAAGTTTCTTAGATCAATGAAATTCGGGATTTGCACCATTGTCTTACTTTTATTAAATGTAGTTTATTTAAAATGTTGGCGTGAGTTGGACGACATTTTACAGTAGGCTTAGCCCACTTCTGTCCATTTTTCACCGCCAAAGGGCACATTGTAAATTTATAAACGAGAAATGCCCTAAAAACTTTAACTTTAGATCCGCTGAACTGTGTGTCACCTAAATATCTGCACACAGGGATTGACGAACCTCCAAAATTCGCTTTTTTGGTCTAAAACCGTCGAATTTTTTTCACTATAATAAGAATTCTTTCATTCCAATGGTCCATCGAAAGTAATAAACTATTGCAATTGTGAAGGATTTAGAAACAAATTACTGACGAATTCTTGTATTGCTATATTTACAGCAGTTTACACTCTACATATAGCTTTTTTTGTCTCCGCTACAGTAATGAACTAACAATAAAACGATTATATAGTGACTTGAATATTTAAAGTTAAATTATTCATGTTAAATTGTTCTCATTTGTTTACACGCTAAAGGACTTTTACCTACTTTATACAAATTGTGCTGAAATGACGTCTACTAATGACTTGATGCAATTATTTTCCTAAATTAATCAAATAGTAATCCTTGCGTTAACACTGTCTCTACTTAAATGTCTCTTTAATACAGCGTATTTATTATGTATGAAAACACGTTTTCATTAAAGTGTTCGGCATCTGGTTTAATTAAATTCGTATTTTTGTTCTTTTTCGAAAGGAGTTGATTTAGATTTTTAATGATACTTGAACAGACGCGTGTACAATACAGTTTCAAGCATTACTGATGTAATATTAATGCTGAGTTGCAGAAAGCATTGTCAAAAACTTTGCTTTGACAATATCCTTAAATATGTGATCAAAATATTTACAATTTTTATACATGCAAGATCGGTCTAATGTCGTTATGAAACTCCCTGTCATGTAGATAGTACTTACCGAAAACAAATTAATTATCTATCTAAAAAGCTAACTTTTAATCAAAATGCGTATAAAAACGTTGTTTAAAAAACTACCGTTTCATTTCGTCAATTATTTTTCGAACAAGACCAATTTACAATTCTGCAATGGTTTTCTTATGGATAAATATGTGTGGTCACAATCTAAGGTGGTTGTCAAATCAGGTTTTCTGACAACGCTTTCTGCAACCCAGTATAGGTGTACCTAGAATGCACATCAACATTACTCTCATTAGTGTGACAATTTTGTGTTCAAATTGTATATATAACTCTTAAACGTCCTCTTTATTTGTCCAGTCTTTCCACTATTTTCAAAAGTTATTATGTTCTCATTACTCTGTTTTGTAATTTTATGTCTGTGTTTGTTTATTTAATGCTAATTTATTTCATATAACAGAGCAAATATATATGTGTGATAATATTAACTCCCTGTTCACCCGCGGCTTCATCCACCTGGTATAAAAAGTACCCGCAGTTTTTTTATATAAAATCCATCCCCACCCCATTCGTATAGTTGTGTTCAAAATACAGTCGAACAGGTATTTCGGAGAAGAGTATTTTTTTCTGGATCTTCACGTTTTTAGCTTAGGCAATTTTAGAAATACAGGCTGTATTTCTAAAATTCCGAATTCCAATTCCTCGGCTTCCACCCCTTAAGGCTTACTTTTGAAATAAAATGTAGCTTAGATCACTCCTGGCATAGCCGTTTATCTTAGTGTGAAGTGACATCACAATGGGTTTTAGCCGTTTCGAAGATTAACCCCCACAAGTAGCTCATAATTTTTACATTTTTCAATTTTTACACAGTAACCTCAAATATTTCCCGGATAAAAAGTAGTCTAATTTAATCTTTGAAAAGTTCTCTATCTATAAATGAAAGTTTCCTCAAAATCAGTTCAGCCGTTTCGTAGACAAGCCTGGACAAAAATTAAAAATTGCGAATTTAGGTATTGGTAGTGTATGAATAACCATATGAACTTAGAAAAACGGATTTATTCCGAAATCACAACAGACAAATTCATTTTATTTATATGTATAGATTTATATATAAACAATTAAAAAATTAATATTTATTATCAAATTTAGTTATGCAGTCAATTAGTTAATGTTACTTACATTAAATCAGCATTAAAAATGTGATAAGTGTCACCAATTATTTTTAGGGAATATTTAGTAAAAAAATTAAATTAAAAATTTAAAAAAACCCCGACACAAAGAAACCAATAAAAAGTTAAAAAATAAAATTTCTGGGCCTGGTCCTTTAACTTCAATATCTAAATACTTAATTAGTAATATTTTGTGATTCAAACGTGATCGCGATATTGTGTTTTTTAGTAGTTCTATCATAGAAACTACCAATTAACGTTAAAATTATGTTTTTATTTGAATACAGTCAACATCCCTTTTCCTCATCAGTTAAATTTTCATAACGATTTAATCGTATTTTAATAGTTTTTCTTCTCTAGAACTGTACAATACAATGAACAACACAACTTCCATCCGGTTGATTTCCGTTTGAAAAGAGGCGGCGAAAGAAGACGAGATTCAAAACAATAAAATGCAGCAAAATTGAGGGACACACAAAATTTTTTTTAAATCCGACAGCTTCCAATATGAAAAATAAAATTTAAATGTTTTACCAGGCTGCATTTCAAGTTTTTTGTAATTGTGATAGACGTACCAGATTTTTCTCCCATAAAATGCATGATTTACCTGTATTTTCTGTTTCGAATCTCTTCATAACTGGAGGTCGCACAATTTAATATTCAGGTTTTTAAAAGCGTATACCTTTCCAATAAGTTAGAAATACCCTCCCCAACTAGTTAAAAATTTTAATTTGATAGTGCCTCTAACGCTACCTTTGAATTTACAAAAATTAAAATATCTTTAAAAGATAAAATTTTACCTCGATTTTAATCGAGCTCTTTAAATCAATTCGTTCAAAACTTAAAATGAGGAGTACCTACACTTTAGACGCGAACTATATAGGAATAGTACAAACACTAATTTCAGGTTTGATTTAATTTTATGGTTCTCTTTAAATGTATCTTTTTATTAACACTAACGTGTTTTCCAATCATAAATTGTTTTACTTTTATAACTTTTAATGAGCGTATTAAGACGGCTCAAACAATAACGCGTTATCATTCATTTTAGTAATTAACATTACTCTTTATTTTGCTAAACACCAGATGTTATAAATTGCATATTACGTGTCGTCATTAAACTTTGTTCAATTAATTATTATTATCTCAACGTTATACGTTACAACGTAACTAAGAACCCTTCTAATTTCGTCATGTTTGTAAATCACACCTTAGAAATCTTTTATTCTTTATGATAAAAGTGGTGCATAAAGCTAAATTGCAAAATGAATAATATTATGGTATCTAGTGATGAGCAAAATTTGGTCTTGATCTTGCAAAGAAGCAAGACCAAGACCAAACAAACAAGACCAAGACCGAGTATGCAAGACCAAGAACAAATATGCAATACTATTTTCTAAATAATATAAAATCCAAAAATGTCGCTTGTTTTATGTCTGTTTACTGACTTTTGGGTGTAAATTTATTTGTATTTCAGTAGTATATCTGTAATTTCTTCTCAATTTGAACAAGAAAAATAAGTAATTATTTACTCCAGCCCTAATCGTCTCTAAAAAGATTTCTAGTTATCTAGGACGATTACAGATGTTTTATATTTTCATGATTCCAATAAAATAAATTGTTATATGAGTTAATTGTGAGTTATTTATAATTTATACCTTTAATAGTCTTTATAATTATAGTGTTTAATAAAATTATTAAAAAAACGTAAGTACCAGGTCAAATGAGCAAGACCAAGACTTAACATGCAAGACCAAGACTGTCTGGGTCTTGGTTTGCTTATCATTAATGGTATCTCCCATACATACGTGAACCCCATCGAATTGGTCAATAAAAATGGAATCAACATATATTTTATAGCATCATTCACGAAATATGAACCTCGGTTTACAATTTATCCCCTCTCCCTATAATTTTCAAACTGCGGGGTTTATTCATTTTCTAAAAAAACGAGATAGTACTTGGGAAGTACTTTCGACGAAAAATAGTTTGCAATAGGTTACATTGATATAAGTTTACGAGATACAAAAAAAAATCATAATCTCCCGTGTTGTCATTTGATTGTCGATAAAAATGTCCTATATGAATTTCTATAATGAATAAAATACTAATAGACCAGGGTCGATAGTGTTGAAAATGATAAAAAGTGAAACAAAATTATAGTAGGATGAAACCTATTGGAAAAGGTAGAGAATATAACAAAAATGAAAGGAAAAATAAATTACGGTCGATCTGAGGTCGGAAAGGGGAAGGGGGTGAGTTTTTAAGGGTAAAAAACGGTTTATCTCGATTTCCGGCAAAACTACAAGTCCTATGAAAAAAAGTTAAATAATAAAGTTGTAGGTAATAAAAATATCTACAACTTTTGTTTTTACACTTTTATCACATAACCTCAAAATGTATGTGAAAAATTCAAATAACCAAGTTTTTGGTTTTTTATTTTTATCTTTTGCAAAAAAAAATATTTTTTCACGAAATTTGTTGAAAGCTTTCCTTTTTCTGTCCCAAACACACAGTAATTTTTTTGATTTAAAATATTCATTTTTTCACCTTATCTGCTTTTTTAAAAAAGTCGGTGGGCTTTTTGTTATCTTAAAATAGCAATAAATAGGCATCTACGCATATAATCTTATAAATTAGATGCGTAGATGCCTATTTATTGCTATTTTAAGATAACTTATTTGCATTTTCTGAGAACATTTACCGTAGTAATGTATATTTTTTTTCACACCATCAGAAAGTAGAGATTTCAAGGAACAAAAAGCCCACCGACTTTTTTAAAAAAGCAGATATTTTGACGTGAGAATTTTCGATTGAAAATTAGGGTGCTGTTAGATTTTATTATTATTTCTTTATTAAAAAAAGAACCGTTGAAAATTTTATTAAAACAATTTGTATTAATATAATGTTTTATTATAATGCCAAGAACAAATGAAAAAAAATAACATTTAAAAATGAACAATAAAAGATGTAAAAACTGACGCTAATAAAATAAGACTGACTCGTTTTTATTTCAACAAATTTTATATTATTTTATTTCAAAAGGAATGTAGAAAAATTCTAGTCATGTACTTATTACATAATTAACAAAAATGATTTATAAAATTAAACTAAAACACTGCTTACATAGCTATTTGCCCTCAGCACCAACAGGTGCTTTTAAGGTGAAAAAATGAATATTTTAAATAAAAAAAATTGCTGTGTGTTTGGAACATAAAAAGGTAAGTTTTCACCAAATTTCGTGAAAAAATATTTTTTTTTGCAAAAGATAAAGATAAAAAACTAAAAACTTGGTTATTTGAACTTTTCACATACATTTTGAGGTTATGTGAAGAAAGTGTAAAAACAAAAGTTGTAGATATTTTTATTACCTACAACTTTGCCATTTAACTTTTTTTCATAGGACTTGTAGTTTTTCCGGAAATCGAGATAAATCGTTTTTTACCCTTAAAAACTCAGCCCCTTCCCCTTCCCGACCTCAGATCGACCGTAATTTATTTTTCCTTTCATTTTTGTTATATTCTCTACCTTTTCCAATGGGTTTCATCCTACTATAATTTTTTTTGGTCTCAAAAATTATCGACCCTGGTCTATAAGAAGAAAAGTGGAAAGAAAAAATAACTGAAAGGGTCATGAGGTAGGATGCAAACTCGGGCCTCTTAGAATTATAGTTGCTTCTGTTTATGCAATAGGTACGGTTTTTAAACTAGTATAAGTCATAACGTAAAACTCTTTTATTCATGTCCTGTAGTTCGCCGCTTACGCTACAAGTACACTGTACTGTCCGTCTAACTCTATTTAATACGTAACATAAAACTAATTAATATGTGCCTCCATAAATGTTTTATATAGCTTTATATATTTGCAATTTACACGTTTAATTTCCCCTTTTGATTTACATTGGGATCAAACAGTAGACTCAGACATTAGTGAATAAAAACCGCAGTAGCGTTATAGTAATTATTAGTTATTACCCAACTGCGACTAGCAAAAGGGTTACGTTTTTAAAAATATGTGACAAAGTTCTTATGTTTGTTTCCACTTTCCGTGAGTCGTTGAGATTCTTTATTCCCGCGTAGACTCTAAACGGCTTAACCGATTTTGAAAAGTTAGGTGTCTATAGATTTAATAAAGTTTTAGGAGTGACGCTGAACAAAAAAAATGTACGGATAGATGAAATTGAATAAAAACTGGCATTTTGAAATAATTTTGCCGCCCAATTATTTCCACAGACTATTTTGAAATTAGGAAAAGAAAAACAGCATTTGGATTATCTTTGCACAATATGACAAAAAAAGCAATTTCACAAAAAAAAAAAATTTAATATATGTTTTATTGATTATCTATTGATATAATCAGCCATAGCAAAAGAAAATTTGTACAGGCATGTTAAAACTAAATAATGACATGATTGAATTTGGCAACAAAACAGTGATCGTATGCCTTTTTATAAGAATTGAGGAGGTTAATATTTTATCATGTCACCTTCACCCAACCAACACAGAAATATCTTATACTAATTTACTATGAATTGTAATACGCTTAATATTTATAGGTGCATAAATACTGTCTGGTTACAGTTGTCCCCGTCCGAAAAGGTTTTTTTTTTGCAACAAATATTTTGCGTATTTGTGGATACACAAAAAAAGAACAAAACTGGAAACAATATTTTTATAAACGTAACTTAAACTAAAAAAGCTGACAACAGCAATAACACTAAAACATAAAAAAACGCACTAATATTTTATTTTTTATTAAAATTCTAACCCAATGGGCATTGAACCAACATCTTACACTAATACAGTTTTCTCTTGCGCACTCAACACCTTTGTATAGATGTGGTCGGTGGAGTACCGGATCCGTATTCGCCTCCCATCGCTGAGGTGTTTATGCCTCCGATGTCTCTTGTACTTACCCCTCTTCTCGGTGGAATGTCGGAGCCGGTTCATGGTGAAAATGACCTCTTGATATTCTCTCTTTTCTTTCGACTACTGTTGGTTTCGGATCGATGAAAATCGGAGCGCTGATGATAATCAATCGACACAGGGTTTTTCCACCTTCCTCCGCTGCATTTTCTGCATAGCCAGCGGCGTGTTCTTTAAAGGTGTCTGGCTGGTCCAATTCCAACGTTGTCATCGGCTCCGGACTCTCCGGAAACAGAGCAGCGAGGAGTTGATACTCCTCGTCTACCCATGACAGATATTCCATGTCAAGTGTATATTCAATGCTTTCAAAAAAAAAACCATTAGTATAACCGTTTATGACCGTGATCTTGGTGGCTTTCTGCCAAAATCCCTTGATATTTATCAGGGATCTCAATATGTCCCTTTTTCTCTCTACTCCCACTTAAGTCCATTTAAATTTAACTCCCTTGATAATCCTCAGTGTTTGAAGTTTGTAAAACGAATAAATGAAAATGATTAATACTGGAACCGGAAGACCTAACCTTGAGTTCAAATGACTTCAAAACAAAATAATGATGACTACACTCCTTACAAGCAACAATTTCCACTAATAACAAATGTATTGCACAAAAAATACGCATGTAACATCACAAGATAAATTTATAAAATTCGATTGAGTTATAAAAAACAATGGTTATTAAAAGCGTTTGTTTTTGATTCGTGACGCCAGATGTGTTTGATTTTATACATCGCACTTGGAATAACGTTTGTACTGCATTTTTTGACATATCATTCCACTGCATTTGCGATTGCACTGAATGTTTTTAAAAGCAAATAATCACTAGGTTATGTATGTCATTGTTATTGAAATTTGAAAGTCAAGCGCGGGAGATTCGAACACTCAGGGATCTCAATAATCTTAACTACTGTCTGCTTTAAAACTAATGTCATTTAAATATTTAACTCCTATGATTTCCATCAGGGATCCTTTAATATTTGTCTCCACTACTTTCTACAAAACAACTTCACTTAATGCTATCTCCCGTGATAGCCATCATGGATTTATTAACAGTCTTTCCAAAATTAACTTCACTTAACATTAACTCTCGTGATATCCATCAGGGATTTATTAATAGTCTTCTTTACTGCCTCCTTCAAATTAACTTTACTTAATATTATCTCCCATGACAATCCTCAGAGATCTCTTAAACAACAAAAGAAAAATGCCTGTCAAATTTAAAGTTTGTAGATCTAATAGTTCCGGAGATATCACGTGATGATAGATTGAATTTTCATCCCCTATTATACTATCTTCAAGTTCTTTTTTTAGACAAATGGTAGCCAATGTCCTGCCTCAGGATGCAATCTATCTTCTTGTCAAATTTTATCAGTCTCTGTTCAGAGATTTAGGTGTGAAAAGATAACAGACAGTTGCATTTATAATATTAATATGGTTTATGTCAACTGTCAATATTTTTGAAATTGGAATTGTCCCGCCCAATTGGCTGGAATTTTTGAACTGAGAACAGTTTGCAGTAAGTACTCTCATCTCAACAAACTTGGAATCGGTTAATGAATTACTAGTCGTTCACCTTCTAAATATACAATACCTGGTTAAAATAGCATTATTAAAAGGGGAGCACTCGAGCCCTGTTAAAAATATATTATAATGTCTATAAATGCACGAATGTAATTTAGTGCATAAAATACCACACCTGAAATTGTCAGTGTTGTTATAAAAGCGAATTAACATAAACAAGAAACTTTTATTGCATAGCTACATGTACCATGTATCAGTAAGCCTACGTATAAGTATGTACCATGTGTGTGTGTATGTACAGAATGTTCAAGTTTTGTTTTGGTACGTTTCGGTAATAGATACAAAAAAAAACTAGAGGGAAATTAAATGACACTATAAGAATTTCGGTGACGTTTCGTCTAAAAAAAATATTTCAGTAATTTTTAATTACTTATTTTAAAAATAAACATTATTAGTGTATTTGCCATATGGCAACATACACTATTGGCGTCGGTCGGATGGCGGGACCTAGGGGTCGGACCAAAATTTCTCGACGTTTCATAACCTCCTAAACACTTTATATATATATATATATATATATATATATATATATATATATATATATATATATATATATATATATATGTGTGTGTACGCGCAATAACTTTCGAAAGAATTAATTGATTTCAACGAAATTTGGACCAGGTGTTGAAATCCATCACCGCAAGAAGCCTATTTTAAGGGTAGTTTTTAGGGGTTGAAAAATGTTTTTGGGCCCCAAAATACCGAAAAAATTCTCCGAATCGTTTCAAAATTGAAATTTAACCCTTTGGTAGTAATTAAAAAGTGTCCCCAAAATTTTAATAAAATCGGCCCGACAGGACCGGATTTACAAATTTTATGAAAACACTAGTTTGCAGATGGTGACTTAATTAATTATTGAAGGGTGTATTTAATTCAATGTAGACGTTAGATTGATAATAATATTACAATTAAGAAAAAAAATGTTTTTTTAAGGGGTGTATTAAGGGGTTAAATTTTTTATTTTGCCCAAAAACAAACTTAATTTCACATAATAAAAGTATAAAACCACACGGCCCTATACAAGCAAATACACTATATTGTCGGCAGGGTTTTGGCACTGCGACCCGGGTTTTTTTAGTATTTAGTGGCGTACTGCGCTTTTCAATAGGCGTTGATATAATTAAAAGAGTTAAAAAAATTGACAAAAATGTCAAATAAATAAAATTTAATTAATCAATCAGGGCCAAATATCGAATTATAAAAACGGGCTAAATATTGTATATGATGAGAAACGAAATATGCCATTTATTTTTGAGAGACCCTTAAAAAACGTGTGAGCCTCATTGATAGCACATTGAAGAAGTGAATCTTCTTTAGAGTTATGTACTCGGCTCATTGATGCGGTATTCAGTTTGCGTTATCAAGGTTTCTATTTTACTTTCCCGCCGTTGAATCATTTTCCCTTTAACGTTACACATAATTTCAAAATAGATACTTCGCTAAAAAGGTTTTACTTGAAAAAGTAGGAAAATAAGACACCTTGTACACTGTACAAATTACATACACATAGTCATGATAATAATAATGATACAATGTATTGCGAGTGTGTGAATAGATTAGGTACCTGCGTTTGTATATATTATGTACATTATTACAACATTAAATAAATGAGGCAATAAACGAATAAAACACCGTCATCGTTTACGGCCAATTTTACACACTAAATATAAATCAGCCTTAAAAGAGATGGACTGTCTAATATTCAGTCTCCGCGCACATCCATAGGATCCGACCTGTATGTTGAGGTCACAGTCACATGACATACCGTACAAACATAATATAATATTATATGTGGGCTATGCATATACTATGTACATTCAAAAAATATATACTGGGTGTCCAACCTTACAGTCTGTTCAGTGTTCAACAAGAGCGCGTACGCATTGAGAAAAATTCGAAGGATATTTATTATTACCTTGCTTCACACGAATATACAATCAAAGAACTATTTTCTTTAGACTCTGGTCCCGATTACACAAACTTTATACGTATTTATATGCAAAGTTGAACTCCGGGTTACACGAATTCGACTTACACAGGGTATCTCTAGGTCCCACCTATCGCGTAAGTCCGGGGTATTACTGTATTTTTTTGAAAATATTTTCATTGTACGGACACGCAAAGTTTACAGTTTTATTTTATGTATAGATTGCGAATAATAATGGTATTTTTCAGATCTTAATTTTTACGTACACAATTATACCGAATTCGTTTAGATTTTATAATGAAAGAACGTTATATTCGAATGTAGGATACTAATGCGTTAAATGATTAGTGACAACTTTTTCGTCAAAATTAAAATTTACAAAAAGGTAAATTCTACAAAAATATTCATGCGAACTTACCTTTGAAAACACTCTGTATATAATAATTAATAAGTCATATTATAATTATAATATTTATTACAAATTACATAGGACAGGGTAGTTTAGTAAGTTTTGAGTATACAGAGTGTCTCAAAAGTCGACGTTCAAACGAAGTGCCGTGATAGAATAAGTCATTTTGTAATCAAAATAACTATAAATGTGGTTATCTAATTGTCGAAACTTCAAAAGTTATTAAAATTTTTGTAATTTGTAAAAAAAAATATATGAGTTTGGTTCTTTTTTTGTGTAATTTTAAATCATTCAATTAATTTTATTCTTACTACAGTCTCGATTTGTCTTGACAATTTGATATCAGTTATTTTTGTCATTCAGTTTGCACTCACGAACTTCAAGATCACGTTGTAAATGTTTTTTGAGGATACAAAATTAGCTTAAAAAAGAATATATTTCTATATAGCTCAGTCATTTGTGCTTCTGCGAGTACAGTCTGTACACAATAAAAAGTTTCACAACGTCATTAGACTGTTCCTGCATAATGTATAAAAACTAATTATATAGTCAAAATCTAGATCTTTGTCAACTTAGATTTTCTGACAATGTTTCATGTTGTAAAATACGCATTGTATAATGTAATATCATATACATAGAGTCCAGGGTCGCCGAAAAGTTCGACAATGCAATAACAGTTTTATTATTAAATTTGGAAAAATATGTTTCAGACAAAAGTTATATTATTTTATGTTCTACATAATTATTTGAATATTTCTACAAAAATAGAGATCTTTTCATTACAAATTATGCTATGAAAAGAATACAAGTTTACCCAATGTTATCATTTAATATGCTGCAATAGGCTATTTCATTTACCGAATACTTTTTTTTTTTGATTTAATAGTTTTTAGAAGTGTCGATGGACTGACTTTCAAACCTAGAAACAAAGTTCAATTTAACACTTCCACGCATTAATATTTAAAAATTACAAAAAACCTGATTACTGGTGCTATTCTGTACGGCCAATGTAAGAATTTACAGTGCTGATAATTTTTTGTTACTTTCTAACAACTTTAACTCCACATAATTTAAAGTGAGACAGAAATTTAACCACGTAGTACACATCTAAGAGCGAGACATAAGCAGAACTGGAAACAACAGCAATCATGTCTTAGTTCAGAAAGGAGTAATAAACTCAATAATTAAAATTTATAATAAAATTCCGTTGGCAATAAAAAACTGCCTCCACACAAATTCAAAATTCAATTAAAAAATATGCCGTGTGATCAATGTCACTATAATACAAATGATTTTTTGTAACTTTTCTTTCATATAGACAATTTTCTATGTTCTTCTTTGTACAAAACAGAAAATAAATATATTCTATTCTATTCTATTCTACAGAAGAATTAAACCATTTGCTTTATACTCAATTTAACTTACATCAAGCAGTAGGTTAAACCCAACAGCAAGGTAATGGTTTTAACATTGTTAGATTAACCGAAGTAATAATTATTTGTATGATATTATTTACCGAATTGAATGTAAATTAAATAGAGAAATTTTACATGTTAAGTCAACATTGTGGTAGAAATTAAACAAACAAAAAATGTGGCTTAAATAATACGGTGCGTATTATTTAAGCCACATTTTTTGTTTGTATTTTTTCTCTGTTTACTCATGTTCACCCATCCCTAACAATCGAAGCAAACCAAGCGGCTAAAGAAGTCCGCTACGACGGCGATAATCGATGGGAGCAAGCCCGATGCGAGATAATAATTTATGCATGCCGGTGTTTCAGATATGAAGTATAACAGATTAGTTGATTGTAATCATGAATTGTATAGTAGATGACATAAGAACAACTATTCGATATACGGTGGCATTCTGACAGACATATAACTTACCAATACATGCAAACAAATCTAAAAGTTAATATATAACATCCGCTTAACTATAGGTGCACACATACAAAGATGGGACTTATTCGACATTGATATTATAACAAAACTGCAACTTTTTTTTCTTCATCTATTTCCTAAGCCTCGGTTCACAGTCGATACGTATTTATTTGTTAACTACTGTCGCCACTTCAAAAACATTTCAAATTTTACACAGGAATGTATGCAACTTTATTTCTATAAAATTATTATTCACTAGAGATTGTCTGTCTTCTCCGGGCGCAATATCGAGGACCAAGAATTCCGAATAATAACTTTCATTTACATATAATATAGAAGTTAACACATTTTTAGAAGATCCCCCCTCCCTCTACCTTTTTTTGGCCATGGTGAGAAAATCTAAATTCTGGCTTAATAAGATCCCGGCCTGCGCTCTATACTATAAGTTAAGTGTGTAAAGTTTCAGTTTCCCAGGTGAACGGAAGCCTTATCGAATAACTTCCTTGTTCTGTTTCTGTTCCGTCTCCTATATTACAAACGTGTAAAGTTTCGGCTTTCTAAATCAACGAGTGCCTTCTGAAGGGCCTGGAATAATAGATCATACTTTAGGAAATTATTATATGTAGATCTTGTTCAGTTTATTTTCAAGCAACAAATATTTTTTATTATTGTTGGTCGAGAATTTTCGTGCCTCGAGAAAGAAAAATCAGAAACCCTATTCTGGATACGCATACAAGTTTGCCCTGTTATTTCCGTGTCTGGCCGCATTGTCAAAATGGTATTACGAAATATTTGATTTCTGACAATGAAGTAGAAGTATTGTACGCAAACTACTGAAAGAATATAGAGTGAAAGCATTGTTGAACGCCCGACATTTACAAGCAAACCCCCCCCAGGGGAGGTATTGGAATGTAGTTGCGATGGCAGTTGCGTTCCAATGCTTTTTGGGAATTAGCGGTCCCAGGTTCCTGAGCTCGCACCAGTTGGTCGTGTATTCCAGCTGGGTGAACATTGTTTGGGGACTATTATGAAGGACAGACAGTTGCAACTCTTTTCTTCTTCTGTTCTCCCTTCTTTCTGTTTGTTGATAGCGGCATGTCCCTCCGTTATGGGTACGTTATTGTTGCTGTCTCTTGTTTATAATAGTCCCCAAATAATACACCTGCGTGTTTGCCGTGCGTGGTGACCCGTAAGGAGGAAAAGGGTATCCTGGTAGTTGAGGTTTGTCTTGGACACGCCAACACACTGCTTTGGGCTCGGCTTCTTTGTAAACGGGCGGCTAGACCTAACCCAGCCTAGTCAATCGGCTAACGTCGTGGATATTAAGTATTCCGGCGGGGTGAGCCAGTATCTCTTGATGGAGTGACACCGTCTTTGGAGCTGACTATGTCGACTGTGTAGCCCTGGCGCTCTGCACCGATTTGCGGTCAACGTCCCCTTGTTGGGCTCCGTGGTGGGTGGAGCGCACGGTTGATGAAAATCATAATAAACATTATGACTTCTTTCCCTCCCTTAACCAGCCCTCCTTTTAAAAGAGGGCGTAATGATGAAAATTTAGATTTGTTGTTTGGTAACGACACATTAACTGTGACTCCATGTAACAGATATTTAGTTATGAGTAAAATAGCCGGAAATTTCAATAGTGACAGTCCTTTTTACATTAATAAACATCTCGATGGCTTATTTGGAAATTTTAAAAGTGTTAAAAAATTGCGTGACGGATGTTTACTAATTGAAACATCATCCCAACGTCAAGCTGATAAGGTATTGTCTTGCAAAAGCATTAAATCTTCAGACATGACTACTGACGTACCAGTGAAGGTAGACCTACATAAGCAGTTAAATTTTTCTAAAGGTAGGATCTATTGTTACGATCTACTCAACTGCTCGGTCGAAACAATAAGAGACGAGTTAAAAGATCAAGGTGTGACTGAAGTTTATAGGATTCATGCTCGTCGAGACGGTCAGTTAGTACCGACTCCATCCCACATACTGACATTTTGTACACCACATCCTCCATCGACGATCCAAGCCGCCTATTATAAACTCCAAGTACATCCTTATATTCCGTCGCCTCTTCGCTGCTATAAATGCCAGAAATTTGGACATTCGCAGAATAATTGTAGCTCCGCCAGCATCTGTGCAAACTGCAGTCAAAGTATGCATGAAGATCAACCTTGCAAAAGGAAGTCTCTGTGTGTAAACTGCAATGGTGCTCATTCTGCCAGATCTAAAGAATGCCCTAAATTTAAGGAAGAATTTAAAATACAGGAAATTAGAACATCCTTGAAAATTTCATTCGCAGAGGCGAAACGTAAATATAAGGAGGAAACTGCGCCTTCATTTTCCCGATCTTTTGCGAACGTTACTGGTACTCCTGTCAAAAAAGTTGACATGTCCACTCAGACATGTGATATGTCAACCCAGACCATTGAAATTTCCCCTAGTACTTCTAAAACTGTCGAAAGCAAAATTATCAAAGAGATTAAAGTTAAAAATATAAAAAAGAACCCGGCTAATCGATCTAGATCGCCGGTAAAAAAGATCAAATCACCGATAAAAAAATCTAAAGTCATCCTGAACCGAAATAACACTAAAAGTATGACCATCAGTCGTGTTACCAGCAGCTCATCAGAATCTGCGATGGACGAATGTCCTCCTCCGCATTATCGAAATGATGCGAGGGGGAAAACATAATGAGGCAGTGTCTTTATTGTCAAATTTTATCCATTCAATTTCCTACAGTGGAATATGAACGGATTCTATGTCCACTTAAGCGAACTAAAATTACTGCTCAACGATCATAATGCTACCGCTGTTAGCTTACAGGAAACACATCTAAAAGACATCAACACTCCAGTTCTCCGTGGCTTTGCCATTTACCGTAAAGATAAACCATTTGCCGAACGAGCAAGCGGCGGAGTCGCTGTCATAGTTAGAAATAGTGTGTTTTCGGAAAATGTCTCGATACGATCTGATTTGCAGGTCATCGCCGTCAGAATTTTTGCGCCGAAACCGGTTACTTTGTGTTCAATATACATTTCTCCGACAGAACAACTGACACTCGCAAGTATTGTGTCTGTGATCGATCAGCTTCCACGCCCCTTTATCATCATGGGGGACTTTAACGCCCATAACCCCACTTGGGGTTCAAATCACTTGGATGCTCGTGGAAGACTGATGGAGACGTTGATTCTGAATTTGAACCTGGTAATATTGAACACGGGTACTAATACACATTTTTCGGCAGCAAATAGGACATTTTCAGCTATTGATCTCACTCTCTGCTCTTCTTCTATCGCCCCATCCTGTGAATGGGAAGTAAATGCCGATCTCTGTGGAAGTGATCATTTTCCAATCATTTGTCGGGCTCTTTCATTCCATGTGGATGAGAGACGCTCCCCGAAATGGATAATACGACAAGCGAATTGGTCACTTTTTCAAGAAGCGCTTGATATCGGCGAAATGAACTTTGGCAACGTCGACGCAGCTGTAGAGCATTTCACGGATGCGGTTATCGAGGCAGCTTCGGCTGCGATCCCACGCACGTCGACAACACCACGACGCGTGCCCGTTCCCTGGTGGAACGAGACCTGTCGGGAGGCCATCCGTGAACGTCGAAAGGCTCTCCGTCACTTCAAAAATAATATGACGGACGAGAATCGGATAATTTTCATGCAGAAGCGTTCCGTTGCCAGACGTATCATAGCAGAGAGTAAAAAGCAGTCGTGGACCGAGTTCGTATCCACTATAAGAAGTTCTACTCCCGCCCGCGAAGTGTGGGAAAAAATCCGGAGGATCTCTGGCAAACAGAGTTATAATCACGTTTCGGGATTGATAATGGACAATGACGTTATAACGTCACCTGCCGAGGTGTCAGATTACATGGGTTCATGCTACGCAAGAGTTTCTAGTTCCACTAATTACCTCGAGAGTTTTTTGGCTCAGAAAACCTTAGCGGAACAAGTAACATTGAACTTCTCATCGCCGAACGATGAGAATTATAATGCATCATTCACCTCGTGGGAACTACAGTCGAGTTTGCGCGATTGCCATGATACTTCTCCAGGACCAGACGACATCCATTATCAATTTTTGAAAAGGCTACCTCCCTCCGGTTTTGCATTCCTTCTCAAGATGTTCAACTTGATTTGGTCATCGAACATGTTTCCATCCGCTTGGTACAACTCTATTGTAGTGCCGTTGTTGAAGCCGGGAAAAGACCGTAAACAAGCTTCCAGTTATCGTCCTGTTTCTCTAACCAGTTGTTTGTCAAAACTCCTCGAACGGATGATCAACCGACGATTGATCTGGATCCTTGAATCTAGACGCTTGATCACGAACGCCCAGTGCGGCTTTCGAAAACACCGTTCGACGATGGATCATCTCGTCCGGTTGGAGTCTGCAATACAGGACGCTTTTCTAAATAAACAGCACTTGCTGGCTGTCTTTTTCGATCTCGAAAAGGCTTATGACACTACATGGCGGTATGGGATACTCCGCACACTACACAATTGGGGTATCAAAGGACATCTTGGGAAGTTTATAAGTAACTTTTTATCTGAGCGTCATTTTCAGGTACGTATCGGCAACACGTTGTCTAATGACTTTATACAGGAGAACGGTGTGCCACAGGGTTCTGTACTCAGTGTCACTCTTTTTTCCATCGCTATTAATGGCATAATTGAGAGCATCCCAACAGCCGTAGAGTCATCGCTCTATGTTGACGACTTGGCGATTTACTGTTCGTCAAAGTACATTCGTACTGCACAACGTCATCTGCAATTAGCCATTAATAGCATACAGCGCTGGACAACCGACAACGGTTTTAATTTTTCCGTTGAGAAAACCCAGTGTGTGCACTTTTGCAGGACTCGTGGTTGCTATCAGGAACCGTTCTTGTATCTATACGGCACGTACATTTCTGTGCAAAACAGTGCCCGTTTTCTTGGGCTTACCTTGGACCGATCGTTAAACTGGAAGGCGCATATTAATATTTTAAAGCGAAAATCGATGTCCTCGATTAATATTTTAAAAATTTTATCCGGCACCACTTGGGGAGCGGACCGTACGGTTATGCTGCGAATTTATCGGGCACTCGTACGGTCTAAACTGGATTACGGTAGCATAGTGTATGACTCTGCGCGTGAGTCGTACATACGAACACTAAATGCCGTCCATCACGCTGGAGTTCGACTATCTACTGGAGCGTTTCGATCCAGCCCAGTAGTCAGCATTCTTGCTGAAAGCGGAGAGCTTCCGTTGAACATCAGGCGGAAAAGAAACATAATTTCTTACGCTTCCAAGCTCCGTAGTCAACCTGATCACCCTACATATAGTTGTGTATTCGAACCTCGTTTTTCTTCTCTGTACAGACGGAAAAGAAATGCTACTCGTCCCCTCGGTATCAGGTTGGCGAATCATCTGAACGAACTTCAGTTAGTGCTTCCTAGAACGCTAAGAGTTGGACGTAATTCTGTGCCTCCGTGGCTTATCCCTCAGCCCATCGTCGATATGTCGTTGTCGGTGTATCAACGCGATACAACTACTCCAGAATTCTATCGTCAACTGTTCCTTAATTGGTTAGACGAAAATCGAGACTTCCGTCCCGTTTATACAGACGGATCGAAGTCTCACGATCAAGTCGGCTGTGCGTTCGTCACCGATAGCGAGAGTTACGGTTATAAACTGTCTCAGCAATGCAGTATTTTTACTGCGGAGCTATTTGCAATTTTGCAATCCTTGAGACATGTTCATGGCCCGAATAAGTATGTCATTTGCAGCGATTCTTTGAGTGGTCTTCAGGCTATACAGTGTTTGTATCCTAGTCATACACTGATATGCTTAATTCAGGACAAATTGTATTCCCTGCGGAGAGGTGGAACCATTGTCCGTTTTTGTTGGATTCCCGGTCACATGGGGATCCGGGGGAACGAACTGGCAGACACTGCTGCCAAAGACGCTGCAAGTAACGGACAAAATGTATTTTGCGTTATCGGTGACGATCTGAAAAATGAACTTAAAACAGCAGTCCAACAGGAGTGGAAAGACGAATGGAGTACGACGATAGAAAACAAACTAAGAACAATTAAACCTACAGTTGACCCCTGGATCACATCTTGTCGTTCCTCCAGGTGGGAGGAAGTATTACTCACACGACTTCGCATCGGTCACTGTAGGCTGACGAACGGTTTTCTAATGGCTCGTGAGGAAGCGCCCATCTGTGAGACGTGTGACACTCGTGTCACCGTCTCACACATTTTAATCGAGTGTGTCCAGTTCAGGGACACACGACAGCGGATTGGATTGTCAGGTGATCTGTCGGTTATTTTAGGAAATGATCCTGACAATGTCAATCTGCTGTTTCGTTTTTTAAAAGAAACCGGTCTCGACCGGTATCTATGATTTTATTTATTTATTTATTGATCGTTTTGTTTTTTGTTATTGTATTGTTTTGTTTTTTGTTATAGTATCGTTTTGTTTTATGTTTTTATAATTATTATATACATTGACCTTTGTCATATTTTTATAGACGCTGATAACCTCAGATGTTGAGCGTCTATAATCTACAATCTCTCTCTCTCACAAGCAAACCCTACTGAATCCACCAGCTGGACTATAAATAATATGCTGCGCTCATATGTGGCCGATAAGCACAATGAGTGGAACACAAAACTAGCTGAATTTGGTTTTCCGTTGCGATCTGGACGAAAAAACGTCACTGAATACACTCCTGCCTACTTCAACCACGGACGCGAACGGAAGATTCATGCCAGCGAACACCGCGACGTCGCGAAAGATACGACTGATGGCTACGTACGTCAACTTACAAATTTTTTTTAGTGATGTGAACGAGCGTTATCGAAAACTCACCACGACACCGCCGTCCAATATAATTTACGCTGCCGGAAAAATGAATACTATGTAAGAGATTGGGTCCTGAAAAGAAAATATACTTTGTCTGATGCTGCAAAGAGATATGCCGTCAAGTTATCTCCATGTTACGAAGAGCCATTTAGAATCAAAAATCAAATTTCGCCATAGTTAAGGAGTAAGATGGCGGCAAAAATAGATTTTGGAAAATTTAGACAATGAAATAAGAATTAGAATCAATAGTAAAAATAAAACCCAAAATAATGACAGAGCCATAAATTTCTGTTCAGTACAACTAAAGGTTTGTCGGAAAATATTACAAAGTTGTTCGAAATATTAAAGAATATTAAAATAGCGTTCAAACCAACTAACACTACATATAACAATTTTTATTCAAAAATTAAACAAAAAATTTCTATTTTGGATGAAACGCATACCGTTTATAAAATTAAATGTAAAAACTGTGAAGGTGTTTACGTAGGTCAAAGCTCTCAAAATTTGAAAAACAGAATTTATAATCATAATTATGCTTTCAAAAAAGCTGTAAAATATAAATCATAAAATTACATTAATAAAACAGAAAAGACTAGCTTAGTACACCATTCTATTGACAAATCTCATACTTTTAATTTTGAAAATGTGATAATTTTACATGAAGAACAAAATTTAACCAAAAGACTTTTCTTAGAAATGTTCTATATGAAAACAGATAAAACTACAATAAACAAAAAAAAAACAGATATAGAAAAAAACTCAGTAACATCTATGACAACATTTTGAAAAAATTACCAATGTAAATACACTACCTAAATGTAAACTACCAATGTAAACTTAATATTTAGATTTTTATTAGATCTCTTTATATAAAAAAAAAAAAAAATACCGTACAAATGAATAAGAAATATTTCTAATTAATAACGTGATTTTAAGCATGCAATGACATTTTCAAAAATAAATATTATAATAATTTATATATATAAATAAATCATAAATTCACACCATAGATAGTAATAATTATTGTTTTCTATGAATGGATAAATATTATAACTTTACTGACTTTATTAGTGTATTTGCCATATGGCAACATACACTATTGCCGTCGGTCGGATGGCGGGACCTAGGGGTCGGACCAAAATTTCTCGACGTTTCATAACCTCCTAAACACTTTGGCACCATTTTTGAAAATGTTTATATATAGATGTATATATATATATATATGTATATATATATATATATGTATATATATATATATATGTATATATATATATATGTATATATATATATATATGTATATATATATATGTATATTTATTTATTTATATATATATATATATATATATATATATATATAAGCGTATATATATATATATGTGTGCGGGCAATAACTTTCGAAAGAGTTAATTGATTTTGACGAAATTTGGCCCACGTGTTGAAATCCATCACCGCAAGAAGCCTATTTAAAATAGGCGTAATCGGGCCATTTTAAGGGTAGTTTTTAGGGGTTGAAAAACGTTTTTGGGCCCCAAAATACCGAAAAAATTCTCAGAATTGTTTCAAAATTGACATTTAACCCGTTAGTAGCAATTAAAAAGTGTCCCTAAAATTTTAATAAAATCGGCTCAACAGGACCGGACTTACAAATTTTTTGAAAACATCAATTTGTAGATAGTGACTTATTATTGAAGGGTGTATTTAATTCGGTGTAGACGTTAGATTGATAATAATATTGCAGTTAAGAAAGAAAATGTTATTTTAAGGGGTGTATTAAGGAGTCAAATTTTTAATTTTGCCCAAAAACCAACTTAAGTTCGCGTAATAAAGCCACACTGCCTGTATAAGCAAATACACTATATTGTCGGCAGGGTTTTGGCACTGCGACCAGGGTTTTTTTTCTTTTTTGTCCTTGGTAATTAATATAAAAATGATTTTTCGGGAAAAAGGACTTTATTTATAAGTAAAACACTTAATATTTTATTTTCAGCGACGTTTCGTTCCTTGTTTGGAACTTTATCAAGCTTTAATAACTGTAAATAAATTTGTACTTGTACGTAATGTTTTAAAACAATTGCCGTTTGATATACTATGGATGAAGATATATGTAGATGACACGTTTTTGGCCATACCAGAGTGCAATAAAGATATTTTACTTACATATTTCAACGGGTTTAATGAACATCTTAAATTTACAATGGAGATAGAAAATGAAGGTTCTCTTCCCTTTTTGGATGTCATGGTTCATAGATGTGATAATGGTACTTTAGAAGTGAACTGGTACAGTAAACCAACAAATTCAGGACGTTTATTGAACTATTATTCAAATCATCCAATGACACAAAAAATAGGTATGGTTAAAGGCCTCATACATAGAGTTATGAGTTTAAGTGACACAAAATTTCATGAGATCAATAAAAAAAGAATTAATAACTTATTAAGATATAACAATTATCCGAAAATGATTATTAACAAATGTATGAGAGATTTTAGAATATTGGAAAATATAGAAAAAAGTGAACAATCTGTTAATTACATGAAGTTTCCATTTATAAAGGGATTATCCAAAAAAATAGGAGAAATATTTAAACCTTTTAATTGTAAATTAGCACTGTATAATACTCATACAATTCAAAATTATTACACAAAATTAAAGGATAAAATAGATATGAAAGAAAGGTCAAGTTTGATTTACAGAATACCTTGCGAATGTGACAAATACTATAGGTATAGGACAAACAAAGCAAAAACTCAACATGAGAATAAATCAACATAACAATGACTGCAAAAATCACAATATGCTAAAAGCTAACAAAACAGCATTAGCTAACCATCATTTTGATACTGGTCATAAATTCGCTTTTGATAAGACAGAAATTTTGGATTATGAACATAATTATCTAAAAAGAAACATTAGTGAAATGGTGTTCATCAAGTTAAATAATACAGTAAATCTAAGATCTGATACACAAAATTTAAGCTTGGCGTATAACAATATGCTAGAAAAATATAAAAAGAGTTTAAAACAAAAAACAATGGTTCAAATGAGGAGCAACCACACAAATTAAGTCACGTGACTTTGTTTATTTATAGTCAATAAATGTATTAATTTGAACATCAACTGAAAAAACATTTTTCAAAAAAACGAAATTATTATAAACTTTGTATTAATATTGTTAAACTCAAATTTATATTCACATGTATATATTATCTTTTATATCTATTTAATCACAATATAGGTATGTATTATTATTATTTGTTATTTCAATTGTAAATTTTATAAATTGTATTTATAAAAAAAATTTATTTACAGTTATTAAAGCTTGATAAAGTTCCAAACAAGGAACGAAACGTCGCTGAAAATAAAATATTAAGTGTTTTACTTATAAATAAAGTCCTTTTTCCCGAAAAATCATTTTTTTATTATAACTTTACGTTACTTCTTGCTGTTGAAGCCTGAAGATAAGAAGTAATAATGATATTTTTAATCCTAACAGAACCAACATATATTTTTTTATGGAGATATAGATTAATTTTTTAAATATTATAGTAATTTCTTGTTCAATAAGATATTAAATTAGATTACTAATGCACATAAAAGAAAAGAAAAACATAGCTGTGCTCAATAGCATGAACATTGTTCGTTTTAAAATTTTACTTTTAATTTATATTGTAGATCCTTAGGAAGTCACAAAGTGACGCCGAAACGTTGATCAACAAAGTAAGCAAATAAAAATTGTTATCTTATTGCCTCAAGTCCCGTGGTAATCTAAAGGTAAAAATATAGGAATTCATACTTAATATAAATGTCAAAGTATATCTGTCTTTCCGTTACCTTTTCACGCCTAAACCGCTAAACAGATTTCGACAAAATTTGGCAAGAAGATTGCACCCTGAGGAAGGACATAGACTACCTTTTGTTTAAAAAAACCTTGAAGGGAGTGAAATATGGGATGAAAGTATTAGCTCTACAAACTTGACATTTGGCTAGCATGTTTCCTTTGTTGAGTAAAGATCTGCTAAGAACCCTGTCTCTATACCCGACGTGTCGCCAGTCAGAGTTGGCAAAACCACTTGACACACTAGAATTGGTTTATTAATTGCGAAAACCGCAATGCTGTAGCTGTGCAACTTCTTTGTTTCGCGACGTTCCGCAAAAATGAGATCAAATTAATGAAACATCAAACTAAAAATAAATAAAATTCAATTTTCAGCTTCTTGAGAATCATTTGCTAATTAATTGCCACAAACACATTTTTTTTTGTATTGCAATTTTTCCACCAAAATAAGATCAGAATTCAAGTTAGCGGAATACATCATTAAAAATAAATGAAATTGAATTTTGGAATACGTGAAAACTAATTACTAATTATTTGCGACAAGCGCAATTTTTTTACCACTTAACTATTTTCACGCGTTTTTCCCTCGAAATAAATCAAGACAGCAGAACACCTAATTAAAAGTGAACTGAATTTCAAATTTGAGATTAGATGCGTGTTGCACTACGCGTCGCTTGTTCTACTGACGATGTTATCCACTTAGGGCAGAACAAATATATATATATATATATATATATATATATATATATATATATATATATATATATATATATATATATATATATATATATATCTATCTATTGTAAATTAATTTGTGAAGCCATATAAAATATAGATATAGAGTGTCAGTTTATATGAGCAATACATAGAATAATCTTGTTCATAGTAAAAATAAAATAATGAAAATGTATAAAGGTTAGTGTTAATTATCGATTGTCGTGTCCAACTTGAATATTATTAAATTTTAATACATTAAACCTGCGAATGCGAGAAGGTATTGAATTATTGGTCAAATCACCCAGTCACGCAAAAAACAGGAGTAATGAAAGATTTAACACACCGAGCAATGAAATTAAGTTCAGAAGAATATCAACCGAAGAATCTGCTAATGCTGTTGGTGAATAACAACTACCCCAAGACACACAATGAAATCAGCGTCTGTTTAATAATAATAATAATAATGATAACAACACTAATAACATTACACTAACAAATGAGCGGAAATTCTGTCTGAAAGTATGAGCGAATTATTGATAAACACTTTTGCTACATTAAAATTTTATGATACTAACTGCATTGGAAACTTGTATACTAAGTCAAAAGATAAGTTAGCTACTAAGAAACTATCTAATATCATTTATAAACTTCCGTGTGAATGTGGGATATCATATATTGGACAAATTAAGCAAAAAATCAAACCTGGGTTAAGCCAACATAAAAATATTTATATATTATAATTATTGTGATGAATCAGATACTGGACATCCCTGTAATTGAAATGATTTCACAAAACTATGTTATGCAACTTATTTCTTACTATAAAATTAATTACCTTTACTTTTAAAACAGATATTCTTTTGTAAATTCTACAAGTTAAGAACTGAATAAAATAATATAAAATCTATTTGATGTTGTTATTTGAATTAAGAAATAAAACACGTAAATATTATAATTATTATCATAAAAGAAGAACAAACTGCTTTAACCGCCCACCATTTTACCCCAGGACGTAATTTTATGTTTGATGATATAAGTATTTTAGACAAAGAAAGACATTGTATGAAACGTAATATTAGCGAAATGATATATATTTTTCTACATGATACAATTTTAGTCTCAGATCAGATACTCATAGTTTTAGTGATCTTTATACAAATATTCTCTTTGAATTCAAAAAATATATTAATTCCTAATTACATTGGTTTTCAATAAGGTGTTCCGCTAACGTTTTGATGTTATTTTGATGGAACGTCCTGTAAAAAAAAATGTACAACGTAAAAATTGCAGTTTTCGCTAGTAATAGAGAACATGTATGTCGTGTTTTTCAGCCTAAATAAAAGAAATAAGTCTGGCATAAATATTTATATTTAAAACGAAAAATTAAAAATATGCAACATTCATGTAATAAACACGTTTTAAAATTCGCGCCTACACGCCAAGTAACGTAGGACCGACGTCACTGCATCGAATTTTGATGTGAGATCACAAGGATAACCAATAATAGGATTTTTGTGTACCGTTAGTAGCATCGGCTATTCTGAGTACGTAAACTGTAAAAACATTGTTTCTTTGGATACAAATTACAGGAACGTAGTAAAATAGCCAGCTTTCAAACAATTTCGATGGAGTGACGTCTGTTTCCGTTGATTGTTTTTTTTAAATTACGCCCTGTTTCACTTTATTTATAAGTAAGATTTTGTTATAGAAATTGTTTAGAATTCAAATACTAGTCTAACTTTCAACATCTTTATACAACTGTGGTGTTCTTTCATTAATTGGTTTTTTTCTTCATTTTGATGCCGTTGATTAATACCATATTTCTTGACAATTAATCAGTAATTCCAGATTTTTTAACTAACCAAATGTAAAAATTTGAAAAAATAGTCACATAACTGAACAAAATAAAAAAATTGAAAAGTTTGCTACCTTTTAATATTGTCTTAAAATTTTAAAATGAAAATAATGAGAAGTCAGTTTCATTTTTAGATTTTTTAATTAAGCAGAACTGACTGACGGATTTTTCATAATTTCGTTAATAAAAGCTTGTCTCATGATGCATACCTTCTGGACCTTACTGTATGTAGACCTATAGCTAAATATTGATTTCAGTGCACATGAAAAGTCACAGAGGCGTTAGGTCGGGTGCAGGTCAGACCCAAACGACAACGTGGACTTATAACATGACGTACTGACACCACCAACCCAACAACCGTTCGCTATTAGTTCCAATGTTCGAGTCCATTTCTCAAGTCCCCGTCTGTCCCGTGTTCTCACTTTATCTACATCTACTGACGAAGTGTTAAGTATACATCACTTTAGACAACCAGCATCTCCATCTCAGCGGTATGTTCTCACTTCAGCACATTACTTTACAGCTCCGGTACATACATTGTAAATAATATTACTGTAATGCAGGCACATAATGCACATAATTATTACGTAGATTAAACCATTAATACAATGTGTGCATTTATCAGAGCACACGGAGTGTACCGACCAAGTTCTGGTAAAGACCTGTGTACTATATTCACACGAATCTTTTCAAGCCATCTATCTCCAAGGCTAGTTACGTTAAAGAACTGATTTTTTTTCCGGGAGGTTAGATTACCATGAAGAAGAAGTATTCCAAATTTCACGCGTCTAGGTGGAATAATTTTCGAGATATGAATGCCCAAAAATCGCGATTTTGGGTATTCACTGACACTGACAATCATAAATATAGGTTAATTTCAATGGAGCTAGAAATTGTTTTTTCACGGATTTCTCGCTTCTCATTGGTTTCATCAATGCCCAGATTTTTGCCACGAAAGCATCCACTAGAAAGGGATTGCGCAAGAGATGAAGCTGGAGTTTGAAAACATAGTTTTTTTTTTTCTAAATTACTTCAGATATAACCACGAAACATGACATGCGTTTTCTTTTGTAGCGATTTGTACAGTGACACAAAGCATGGAAGATACATTTATAATTAATCTGGCAAAAAGAGGGCCACACCCGTTCGACTATAATACGTTCCGTAATATACGTCCTTAATCTTCGTTTTAAAAAAAATATTTTTATATCGCGATTTAAGTGAATTTGTCCGTGAAAGGGTTAAAAAGTAATTATTCCAAAATTTGCATTACAGATTGTGTTTGAACAGTATATTACACCACAAGAGTGAAAAGTTGAAATTCCTGCATTGCGCCATATGATGCAACATATGTCGCGCAGTGCAGGACTTTCAGCTTTCTGCTCGTGTGGTGTATACTATTTTTCTTCATACTATGCCGAAAGTACGCACTTTCACCAATATATAAAAAAACTACTTACTTTGAAGTGATAACTGTTGAGATATACGTAATGATACATGCATCTAATGTCAGTAGAAAAGCAAATAGCTACTTACAGGTGTACAGATACACATCTATGGGCCAACATGTGACTTGACAAAGTCGCTAGTTTCACCGACTCACATATCAGTGCGCATGACAATACAGACGATATGAATGTAATTGCAGTTTGTCACAATAACAAATCAGAAATGTCATACTCTCTGATCTAAAATCGAATCAGAAAGTACGTTCCGGCATAGTATGAAGAAAAAATATTATTCCCAAAATTAGGATTCCATTCAAAAATATTAATGTCAAAATTTTTATTCCAACTGTTTTTTTAATTAATCCCATATCTTCAACTACGAATTATTTTTTTATAAATAATCTCATATTTTTGATGGTGGATTGTTTTAATCAATAATTCAAATACTGCATTTTTTTAATTATCATTTTTGCAACCATATTGCGTATAGAAAGTATCTAACAGTGTGAATTGTCGTTAGTACAGTGTTATAGTAGCTAAACTAGAGATCACTTTTCGTGTTAAAACAGGTAAAAAAATTGAGAATTAACTGAATAAAATAGTTCCCAATAATGGCATTAAGTAATTATAAACATTGACTGAAGTAAATTTTGCATAACAAACTTTTTTGTGGACATCGATTGGGCTAAAATTGTTATTTTTACTTATAATATAAACCGGGCTATTATCAATATCGCTGTTATGTTAACAGCAATTATAATATGATATAATATTAAAAACCATTCCAAAGGAGTATTAAAACAGAATGAAAGTGATAAATTTGAATGGCGAATGTCACACGGTGAATAATGGGAGATGAAAACGGTCATGAATCAAATACGCCAATGATGAAATTGGTGCATATGAGTCACAGCACGGTAGGTAGAGGCATGGAGGGTCGAATTGAAATTGTTCAATATGTAAAAACAAACGATTTAAAATGCTATCCAGCACGGTGCAAGGGGACAAACTACCCCAGTGCTGAGGACGTACTTATTTGGCGTGGGTAAAAAGAAAGACTTACGTCACAACATGCGAATTTCAGACTGTCGGAGAGGTTTACTTTTACCAGTTTGAGGCGTGGAGGAACGGGATCATGTACCATGAATTTGAGTAGAAGCAGCATCCTGTCAGGCAACTTCGTTTATCTGCCGCACTTTCTGGTGGTCGTTTTGATGTTTTGGATCCTGTTCTGTTCACTTTACAATTTTCCACATTCTCAACCTGTATCCCTAAAAGATCTAAATCAAATAAAGCTAAGTTGCAGCAAGATAAAGAACGAAAGAGACTGTCGTTGAGTCAGAAGATACCAGACAAGAGAAATGAAAGGTTGGAAACTGACAAGAAAAGAAAAGAAATTCAAAGTACTGAGGATGACAAGAAGGTGGAAATGAAAAGGTTAGAGCAGGGCAAAAAAAGGAAACAACTGAAAAGATTACAGAAGAATGAGGTGGAAAAAAGAAAAATAGGGGAAGGTAAATGACGGAAACAATTGCAAAGGTCTAGTAAAGAAACGGAGGAAAGAGAGTAAAAGAGGGAAAGGCTAGAGGAGGATACAAGAAGAACATTTCAAAACCTAGCGAAGAAGAGGACGAGAAAAGGCTAGAAGAGAATAAAGAAAAGTGGCGGACCAAAGATCTGAGGAGAGAACGAAAAGTTTACAGAAGACTGAAAAAATATAAACAACAAGGAAATCTCACGTGAGTAAGGTTGTGGGACTATCACTTTAAAGTGCTTATTTTTTAGTGCCAAACACTTCCACGGAGGATTCCAGGACAAGAAGCTAGTATCACAACCTTACCTTGACATTTTGCAAAATTTAATTGGTGATAAACATCCCGAGGTAAGAAACTTCATGTCACACATTCGCTCATATAATAGCGCTCTTTCATTTGCCTCCATGGGTACTTAGGTGAAGGCACCACCATGATATGGGCCTTATTGTTTTCGCATTTATGGTCAGTTCTATGATAGAGACTTGACCCTCCATTCTGCGCCTGGCGAGATGAGAAAGCGCACACAGTTGAATATTCTTGATCCAGACGAGGCGACAAATCAGCGAATATCGATTGCAGCAAATCTATCATGGCTATAAAACAGGATAGTTCATTGATCAATAGGAAATATAATGCGCCTCGAGTGATCAAGGTGACTGTCATATTTCAAAACACGAATGGGGGCCACCATTTGAACCTTCTTTTATATATTGAAGACCGAATCCAGTAAACCCGAACTGAACCAACATCAAACACATTAGTATCCTCCACACAAATCTAGATCTGATGACCCATCCCCTTTTGTTTCCATTTGAGGATTCAGGATTGCATCCTGATATACTTCTGAACGAACGGAAAGAGTAAGCGTGTCTCACAATGGCCTATTATAGTCATATAATTGCAGTGCGTGACTGTTTTAATCATTTTTCGATTGGAGGAAAATTAACGCAACAGTACATAGTAGAACTCTTACGTCAAAATGGAATCAAATCGTCTGCACAGAGACCATCAAAGAGAACTACACGTGGAAAACCACCAAGGGCTAGTGAACTTCATGCATTCAAAAGCTGCGAAGAATGATCTGGTCGCCTACAAACCTGTCATTTTCCCGCCCTCTTTCTAGAAACATGCAACAGAACTATCACAAGATGCGATGACATTCATTCGCAAGTTCGGAAAGTCAGATCTTTTTGTAATCATAACATATAATCCGAAATGGAGAGAAATAACCGAGAACACAAAGTCTTACCAAACGGATCGGCTTGACTTAGTCGCTCGGGTGTGTGACCTTAAACTTGCTGAGTTCATCACCGATATCTGCAAGAGGCATATTTTGGGAAAAGTTATCGTAAAAATTCACGTCGAGTTTCATAAAAGACGCTGGCCCTATGCGCACTTGCTCATCGCATTAGCCCTGTGATCGAGACGCCATCGACACAATCGTGTCTGCTGAGATTCCTAACCCTGCAGAGTTACCCAGCTTTCATGATATTGTATTAAAACACATGATGCGTTGGCTCTGTGGAACTATCAATTCCAAATCTCCCTGCATGGAAGTGCTCCAAGGATTTTCCGAAGTCCTTCCAAGAGGAAACCATCTAGAACCTCCATGGGAATCCTAGATATCGGCGTAGAGATATCCAAGTCACCTATAAGTCAACACGGGGAAAACCGAGCTACACTTGCGCCCCTGAACAAAGATGTCGATATAATTAATAATAAAATTCAGTAAACGACCAGTTGAAATTTTTAAAAAGTACAATAATCACGTTACTTCGTAACTTAGACGACTCGAAAGATCTCTACAATGGGACCAGGTTAATTGTAACAGAGCTCTGTAATAACATCATTAAAGTAAAAATCATAACAGGAGACATGACAGTTATAAATAAATCATTTGCAAAATTATATAGAAGAAAAGTGAGTTCACTTGATAAGGAATCAAGACATACAACATAAGAGTATGTGTTAATTCATAGCTTAAAATTAGTTAGATACTAAAAATTATATAAAATAAACATTCAATATTCGGTCTTGTACTCGGTCAAATCTTGCAGACGTGGTCATGATATTCGTTGATAACCTTAGATGTTGTGCGTCTATAATCTACAATCTCGATATTGCAAGTCAAGTGACCGAATCTTGCTACCGTAGGTATGAGAAGACCAAAATCAAGACTGATTTTTCTTATATTTTTTTTTTGAATTATAGCTTGATGTTTTAAATCGCTTTTAAATGGATTACTTTGTGAGGGTGTTGCTGCGATAGTATAATCTTGTTTCAATTTATTTATATACGGATGACAATTTACAACTGGTGTATTTATAATGACGAACAAGTTTCGTGTTCAAACACTGTGTAACGATAAATAATTTATTTATTTTATTATCGTCGAGTTTTTATGTATGTGCCTACACTCACACTTGTGCTCATAGTGATCGAAATTAGAAGGGATTTGACAGAGAGGTGTAGTTTAATCCAAAATGATACGTGGAGGATGTATTGTTACATGGGTGTAAAATGTAAATTATTTTTTTATTTTAGTAACTAGTGATAACCGCTCAGAAACTGCAATTTCACTTTTGTTTTAAAATGGAACACAAATGCAATATTTGTAAACACTGTCTTCATTAAGAAGACATAAAAACAATTTTCACCTTGAAAATTCAATAGAAATAGTTATATATATCATGCGGTCAGATTAGCGTAAATTATCGCTAGTAACCTGCATTTCTTTTATAACGAGAATGCCGTTTCGTGGTTTATGGATAAATTAAAAAGAAAGGCGATATTGATGTTTAATATATCTATAATTTTTTATTTTCAATATACCTCAATATAGTACCGCTATTTTTACAAGGTATTAGATTTAAAAAATAACATTATTTCTATATAATAATAATAATAATAAAAACCCGGGTCGCAGTGCCAAAACCCTGCCGACAATATAGTGTATTTACTAATATAGGCAGTGTGGCTTTATTATGCAAACTTAAGTTGGTTTTTTGGGCAAAATAAAAAATTTGACTCCTTAATACACCCCTTAAAAGAACATTTTTTTCTCAGTTGCAATATTATTATCAATCGAACCTCTAAACTAAATTATATACACCTTTCAGCAAATAATTCACTATCTGCAAACTAGTGTTTTCACAAAATTTGTAAATCCGGTCCTGTCGGGGCGATTTTATTAAAATTTTAGGAGCACTTTTTAATTGCTATTAAAAGGTTAAACTTCAATTTTGAAACGATTCTGAGAATTTTTTAGGTATTTTTGGGCCCAAAAACTTTTTTCAACCCCTAAAAACTGCCCTTAAAATGGTCCGATTGGGTCCATTTTAAATAGGGTTCTTGCGGTGGTGGATTCCAACATATGGGCAAAATTTCGTAAAAATCAATTAACTCTTTCGAAAGTTATTGCGCACACACATATATATATATAGATATATATATATATATATAAATAAAAATGGTGCCAAAGTGTTTAGAAGGTTATGAAACGTCGAGAAATTTTGGTCCGACACCTAGGTCCCGCCATCCGACCAACGCCAATAGTGTATGTTGCCTATGGCAAATACACTAATAATAAAAACATTATTTTTCCGGGACAAAATAAACTTTGCATATAGAAAAATTGTCAAGGTTACAATAAATTACATGATACATAAATCATTAAATCGTGTAAGGATATGCATTAATTAAATATTGTTTCTATTTTTTCTTACTGTATTTGCTACTATATTTTCTATTAAATAATGGGGAAGATCGTTAAAAACTTTAGGGCTACTATAAAATGGACTTTTCGTGTAGAGCATGAAACTAGACTTTGGTAGCAAAATGTTATTTTTGTTTCTTGGTAGGTAGTATAGACATTTAACTACATAATATGTACCAACAAAAAAAAATATGACAAAAATATGCAATTCGTAAATATTATTTAAATGTATATAAAAAACTGTTACAAAAAAAATCAGCTTAAGATAGAGTTTAAAGCTTTACAAATTTTCTGAATTATTTTAAATTGATGTCATTAGATATATATATTTCGCAAGTTAATTAAGGGATCAGATAAAAATTTTTAAAGTTTTGATGATTTTCAAATCGCTGTATTTTCGCGAAAAATAATAAATGTAAGGATTTTGTTTATTAATTTAGTTTAGTGTTTTGCTGAAGATGGGAGCTTAGCTCTCGAAATGTACATCCACTGAATAAATCTGTTGTGGTAAGAAGTTACTATTCTTTTATTTTATTAATCTTATTGCTTATTACCTACTTATGTTGTTTTCCCGAAGATGCTGATTTTAACGTTTTTGAAAAGTAAAGAAAGCAGCAGGGTAATTTTTTAAATCATCTGATATCATTGCTCTTTTCTGTAATAAGACACTAATGTCAGGAAAGTGGCTAGATCGTTGTTCCAGTGAAGATTGAGCAGCACCTTAAACTACAAAGCTATAGTTTTCGGCAAAATCGCATTGAATTCTATAATGAACTCTTTTAATAATTTAAAATAGTGGGTTTACTGGTCTGCTATATAGGTGTGAGGTTTCAAAAGGTCTAAAGCTGAGCAAAGGCAGTCGACACATTCTTCAGATGTAAGGACTTGAATGGCGATGGTGAAACGATCTGTACCAATCCATTATTTAAACTGCACACTTGTTACTTAGTTTTCATCGTATGTTTTTGTCAATTGCTTTCGAATTTTGTCATGGTCCTAAAAAAAAAAGTATTCAACCGATTGCTTTGAAATTTATATATGTTCTTCTACTCATTAATGGTTATCGTCCGGACCAAAGTTGCTTATTTTCGAAAATATTTTCTTATTTTTTTTTAACGATTTTTAACAAAAAAATTAACAAAAAACAAACTTTTTTTCTACAGTCCGCCATTTTTTTTTTATGAAATTGATTAATTTTGGTAGGGACGATAGCGATATCCCTACTGAACAATGATCAATTCGATTTTTTTATTTCAGACAACATGAACAGCCGCTATTACCATGACCAGTGACTTGCTTTTTTTTAGTGTCTAATTTAATTAAAAAAATATATATATATAAAAAATGTAAAATAAGAGAAAACATTTTTTTTATATACAGTTAAAGATACAAACAAAAACATATAAAAAAATTAAAATGATTGAATGTTATTGTCGTCTAAAAAAAATTCCCTAAAAAGAGGTAAAAATTCCCTAAAAAGAGGTAAAATTTATGCGTTCACATGAGAATACCCCCTTAAACTTCAATAATCTCAGTAGTGTTCTCATACAAAAAGAGCTTTGGTTCCTATCAGTAGTAGTTAACCTACGTTGTCGAGCGTCCTTCATCTGTACTTTATCCTTCTCTCACTCTGTAGCAATATGGTTTGTCTAATATGTGGGACTATATAGGTACATTTATCTATGTATTAGTGGTGTCAGGGTGCGTTAACAAGATCGGCACTGCGGTGAGCTCAGGAGGACAGATAATATGCACCGCGCTCCGCACGAACACCGTGCAAGCAGTACGCGCTGCGACAATACTGTTAAGTCAAGAGCCGACCGCGTGAAACCCTATGGTAAGTAGAAACAAACACATATAAACAAAACTAGAACAGTCCCATACACTAACGTTACACTGTGGCCTAATTCGATTAATTATGTCACTTTCGGTTCGTATTTTGACCATCCGCTTATGAAAAAATGAAAGCTTACTTAGAAAAAGTCTTCGCAATCGCGGGCATTTTGTTGTTCGCGTGCAGCACCAAACGCACCATTTCTGAGATAGCTATCATCAAAATTACGTTTCTTCAAGATGAAAGGAAGATATTGAAATCACTCTCACACTTGCATCATCAAAGAGTCCACGGAATGTTTTTCATTGTTCATTTGACAACTGAGTACTAATTACAATTTTAAATACAGAGCTATTACGCCACAGTGCACAGGTGAAATATGGCAGACCTTCATACAGAGAGAGAGAGAGAGAGATTGTAGATTATAGACGCTCAACATCAGCGTCTATATTGTTATAAGAGTGTATAAACTTTAATTGAAAACAAAAAATCATACCCGTATTTGCCATAATATATGACACACATACTATTGGCATCAGTCGATCCCAAATTTCTCGACGTTTTATAGCCTCCTGAACAGTTTGGCATCGTTTTTGAGAATGGATATAGCTGATTTACACGTAATTTTAAAAAATGTTGACAGTTCAATTTTAAGTACCTATGTTTATTTACACTTGTAAGCTGCGTTGTATTTTCATACATTACTATAGTTAAGTTTCGCATTTTTTTTTATTTACGCCCTGGTGCGAAATGTGTCATTTTCCTTCCATTATACAGACGCGAAAAGCAGTTATTTTATTAGGGAGTCGTGCAAAAAAACTATTAATACTATTCGAAATCATGAAACTATCTCTAATCTTGCTTAAAATATGTTATTTTTTTCAACTTACTGATACAATAGGGTTTGATACGTCTGGATTTTGGACTATGACTGTACCAACAACAAATGCACTGTACACTGTACAGCTTTTTGCGTTGTCTCTTAATTGCCTTCTAATTGACGTGAGACTATTACGTACCGGTCAAGATGCAAACATGAGATTGGACAGTGTAGTATCAGTAGGTTATAGGAAGGTAGCAACGTGGTGTGCTGAAACTGAGCCAACATCTCTGTGCCAGTGCATACCAACAGGTTGAGGCATAAACCGGTATCAAACGATGTAAGATACCTTTAGGATTATGAATGTTTAGTTTTCACAACATAGGAAACTTATGCAAGAAAAATGAAACAGAGAATGGGAAAGCTGTCAAACCAAATTAAACAAAATAAAAACATGTACGGCAAAATGCACACCTCCAGTGAAACTACAAACAAGAGACGAAGTCGTACTAACCAGATTAAGACTAGGACACACAATGCTCACTCATTCTTACCTTTTCAAAAGTGAATCTCCTCCGCAATGCACCATCTGCGAGACGCGCTTAACAATACAACACATCTTGATCGACTGCCCAATCTACGACGTCCACAAGCAATCCATCGACCTGCCACCGGACCTCTGCGAAGCCTTGAGAAATGAAGAAAAACAAATTTAAAAAATCATATCATATCTAAAATCAATAAAAAAGTACAGAAGCATATAAAAAACAAAAAATTTAAACTTACCTAAACAGGCACAACACAATAGCACAAACAAACGTAACACCGCGCAACATATACCGTTTCGATGTAAATAATCTAATTGTATTACCGAACCATTGTAATTTTTTTGTAGTGATAATGGCCCGGACGCCGATTCACATTGTTGTGTTTAAATTTAAAAAAAAATATATGTTTAGTCAATTCTTTCTACTAGTTTCTTTGCAATTTCAACTAAGATAAAACTGTTACTAGTCACAATTTACAGTTTCAAATTTAAAAAAAACCCGGGTCGCAGTGCCAAAACCCTGCCGACAATATAGTGTATTTGCTAATACAGGCAGTGTGGCTTTATTATGCGAACTTAACTTGGTTTTTGGGCAAAATAAAAAATTTGACTCCTTAATACACCCCTTAAAATAACATTTTTTTTCTTAATTGCAATATTATTATCAATCGAGCTTCTATACCAAGTTATATACACCTTTCAGTAAATAATTCACTATCTGCAAACTAGTGTTTTCATAAAATTTTTAAATCCGGTCCTGTAAGGTCGATTTTATTAAAATTTTAGGGACACATTTTAATTACTGCCAGAGAGTTAAATTTCAATTTTAACGATTCGGAGAATTTTTTCGGTATTTTAGGACCCAAAAACATTTTTCAACCCCTAAAAACTACCCTTAAAATGGCCCGATTAGGCCCATTTTAAATAGGCTTCTTGCGGCGATGGATTTCAACACGTGGGCCAAATTTAGTTGAAATCAATTAACTCTTTCGAAAGTTATTGCCCGCACACATATATATATACGTATATATATATATAAATATATATATACATATATATATATAAACATTTTTAAAAATGGTGCCAAAGTGTTTAGGAGGTTATGAAACGTCGAGAAATTTTGGTCCGACCCCTAGGTCCCGCCATCCGACCGACGCCAATAGTGTATGTTGCCATATGGCAAATACACTAAAAACCCGGGTCGCAGTGCCAAAACCCTGCCGACAATATAGTGTATTTGCTTATACAGGCAGTGTGGCTTTATTTTGCGAGCTTAAGTTGGTTTTTGGCCAAAATAAAAAAATTTACTCCTTAATACACCCCTTAAAATAACATTTTTTTTTCTTAATTGCAATATTATTATCAATCGAACCTCTATACCAAGTTATATACACCTTTCAGTAAATAATTCACTATCTGCAAACTAGTCTTTCTTAAAAATTTTAAATCCGGTCCTGTAAGGTCGATTTTATTAAAATTTTAGGGACACATTTTAATTACTGCCAGAGGGTTAAATTTCAATTTTGAAACGATTCGGAGAATTTTTTCGGTATTTTAGGGCCCAAAAACAATTTTCAACCCCTAAAAACTACCCTTAAGATGGCCCGATTAGGCCCACTTTAAATAGGCTTCTTGCGGTGATGGATTTCAACACGTGGGCCAAATTTAGTTGAAATCAATTAACTCTTTCGAAAGTTATTGCCCGCACACATATATATATATACATATATATATAAACATTTTTAAAAATGGTGCCAAAGTGTTTAGGAGGTTATGAAACGTCGAGAAATTTTGGTCCGACCCCTAGGTCCCACCATCCGACCGACGCCAATAGTGTATGTTGCCATATGGCAAATACACTAATAATGAGGTTATCATAAAAAATCGTTTGAACTATTTTCTGCCATCTTAAGTCAAAGTCAAAAGGAGTGGTATTACTTACATATATATATGTTGAGTTAAAGTTGGATAGTTGTCTTAGTTTTTCAATTTGACATTTTTTTAAATACAATGCTCACTATCGACTCTTGATAGCTCTTGACAATCTATAATTAAATATATTTTCCCTGTATTCGCTATGAGTGTGACTGCAGCGCCAAACAAAATATGAACTACGGGAGGCTGTCCACAGTACACCTTATATTACTTCATTGAACGTAATTTGAAATTTGATCATTTATTTCGTCATGGTAAATATTATTAGTGTATTTGCCATAAGGCAACATACACTATTGGCGTCGGTCGGATGGCGGGACCTAGGGGTCGGACCAAAATTTCTCGACGTTTCATAACCTCCTAAACACTTTGGCACCATTTTTAAAAATGTTTATATATATATGTATATATATATATATATTTATATATATATATATATACGTATATATATATATACGTATATATATATATATATATATATATATATATATGTGTGCGGGCAATAACTTTCGAAGGAGTTAATTGATTTTAATGAAATTTGGACCACGTGTTGAAATCCATCACCGCAAGAAGCCTATTTAAAATGGGCCTAATCGGGCTATTTTAAGGGTAGTTTTTAGGGGTTGAAAAATGTTTTTGGGCCCCAAAATACCGAAAAAATTCTCCGAATTGTTTCAAAATTGAAATTTAACCCTTTGGTAGTAATTAAAAAGTGTCCCCAAAATTTTAATAAAATCGGCCCGACAGGACCGGATTTACAAATTTTATGAAAACACTAGTTTGCAGATAGTGACTTATTTATTGAAGGGTGTATTTAATTCAATGTAGACGTTAGATTGATAATAATATTACAATTAAGAAAAAAATGTTATTTTAAGGGGTGTATTAAGGGGTTAAATTTTTTATTTTGCCCAAAAACAAACTTAATTTCACATAATAAAAGTATAAATCCACACGGCCCTATACAAGCAAATACACTATATTGTCGGCAGGGTTTTGGCACTGCGACCCGGGTTTTTTAGAGTATTGTAATTAACAGGTTTTTCTATTATTTTGTTTTAGATAAATCCTGAACGCTATGTGACGGATGTACACTGTAATTGTGTATATAATCAGAGTAAAAAGTGCAAACACGTCGCGGCGTTAATTTATTTTATTACCAATGAGAAAAGCGCTTCAAAAACCAGTCATGAGCAGCAGTGGGGCAAGCCGAGCGCACGTCAATTTACAAAAAAAAAAAAAAAATATTCCAAAGGAGAATATTTTAAAAATATGATACCACACAAATTTAACCAATTACATGAACCTCAAAAAGTTTCAATCACTGAATTGAAAGTTGACTCACCCTTAAAACTAATATTGCAAGCACAATTGAAAGAAAATAATAAACATACAGTGAGAAATGTTATGAATTCTTTATTAGCGCAAGTCGAATTAAATTTGGAGAAAGAAGAATGCGCTGTGTGTATCAATAATTTATTAATTTTCCAAGAGGAATATTTTATTTACAAAAATGAATATGACATGGATACTAAAATACGAGAGTTTTACCTAAAAAATGTGCAATTATCAGAACAGGAAATCGTCAATTTGTCGTGTCAAACAGTTAAGCAGTCTTCTAGTAATAATTGGTTCAAAGCTCGACGGTTACGAATTTCTGCAAGTTCTAACGTTCATAATATTGAAGTATTAAGTAGAAAACCAGTTGAAGTTTTAGTTTCAGACATGTTAAATCCTAGTAAAATTGACATCGCTTCAACCAGATACTGCCTTTTAACTGCAGCTATCCACTGATTCCGTTGATTGATTTTCCATTGAGCAGTCGGAAATTTATAAAATTTGCACTTACTTTTTCTGCTGGTATTTTTACAATTTACTACACAACAACTCTGGTGTCTCATTTTTTTTTAAATTTATTAAAATTAAAACAAAATAAATACTTTCACGTGTACTTGCTTACAATTTTAGTATAATAGCCTCCCGTAACGCCGAAAGTAACCACTGCGAACGCTTCAGTCGATTTAATTTCCCCTACCATGGCTACGCTCAGAGCGAATAGCAAATTGTTATCCGCGTATGGTTTGTTGCTGGTGTTTAGTTAATATTTGTTAGCTTGTTTTAATTAAACACTTATTAAAATGATCGTTTCGCATTAACTGTGAAATGACACCATATAACCTGTTGGTTACTGTAACGTAAACGCATAGTGTCTGGTTGCCAACTTGCAACAATGCTAACGCGAACATTGTATCTCATTAAACATCCGATTTCTCCGTCAGTTGCTTGACTTAAACAGCACCTTCGTTCCAAAACATACAATTTCAAAGTCATTGTTTAAAAAGCTCCATAGAAGTTCTTAACTACATCGAAAACATAAGAATCAGAACACCCGATAATAACCTTACTTGTCGAGCGACTATAATATATAACACAAGGACCAGAACAAAAAAACAATGAACCTATATAAAAAACATCACAAATCAGGGAAAAACATTTTTTCTCTTCGTTTTACAATCACCTCTCGTATCTATATTGAAACAGAAGGCTGATGTAATTATTTCTCTATTATAATCATAGTGATTTATTTATACGCCCACTGCACCACTTCCAAACGGATTCGGAAAAAAATACAAAACATTGTCAACATTAAGTGCAACCACGAACGTGCAACATTTTTTTTGCAACTTTTATCACAGCTTGAAAGATTAAAATAAATGAATTAATGGTAAATTATAGACGCTCAAGAGATGAAGTCATCAGCGTCTATATAATAAAGATATATCACAACAAAGTGAAAAATTAATGTCTCAGCTTTCAATCCAATTAAATGCAGGCGAGTTACAATTTTTTGTCTCAAAGATATGGCGATTGGAAGAAAACTTACCATGTGTGAATTTCTTCAATCTGAGCAACGACTCGATTTGCTGCATATCACTGTTACATTCTTGGAGAAAAATAACAATTCGCATTGATTCTGATTCGGAAACTTTTCTGAGCTTTCGAAAACAAATTGGTTGTATTTTTAAAGCATCCTGTTAACTGCATTTGTGACAAACGAAGATAAAGAGAGAAATAGCTCACGAAAGTGGGCCATACAATGCGAGAAAATTGCATTTGAGGGGATAAAGGCAGAGAATTTTTTTTTTTTTTTTTTTTTTTAATTTATGATCGTGCGCAGCGACTTAGGCTATATGCACGTGGTTACTTATTAGGTAAGTGGAATTTTGAGTTTTTGAAGTAATGTTTAAAATTGTACAATTAATATTTTTATTTTGTGAAATTATAAATATCTCATGTAAAACTTTATTTAATTTATATAAAAAATCCGGCGTCACCCACGACGTGAATACAATACCACCGATGGTGATGTTAAGCATTTGGCGACGAAGAGCTGGATTTTAAACAAAAGAGTAGGCAGCAATTAATTTGCGGAGGAAAAGTTCCTAAATATTTATATCAAACATTATCATTGATTAACTGTAGGTCATGGAAACTATTACTACGAGAGAAAACTGCGTTAATTAATGATTTGTATTATTGAAACATGAAAAGAAATTTGCATTTAGTAACTGATCTAAACGCTTCGTATGACGATTTGAGAGTAGTGTTAAGAGGTTACGACAAAACAAATTTACTAAGCCTTTCCATTTTGGAAAAAAACATGGCATCAATAATATTCGATATAGAAATATTTCAGGAATTACAGGACCTTATTTACAAATATCATAAGACATATGAAAACTCAGTTTTTTTAAACGGTTTTATTCAAAATCTTCAAAAAATTTAGAATAATACAAGAAATTAACCTCAAATAGATATTCGAAAACATTTTCAAAATTTTATTTTGGTTTTTAATTTTATAATCTATCAATTTAGTAATCAAAAATAACATAATTTGAATTTTGCTGGATGATACCTAAAACGACTATTGGTTGTAATCAAAGGTTATAGTCGTTTAGAATATTAATAATAATAAACTTTATTTAGAAATGACATAATTAATAATATGTAGCGTTCTCACTTAAGTTCTTATAACAACTTGTCTGTAAGAAAACAAGACATTACATTAAGTATGAAACAAAATAAATCATTTTACAGAGGTACACACAATGGACTTCTCATTACATATTTTCAATTACATTTTTTATACATAGTTTAATTTCTCCCAATTATTCAAATTAGTTTTATTTAAGGCTTCTTTAGGATTATTGGGCAAAATATTAAATAGTTTTGGACCTATATATCTATAATTTTTTTGTCCTATAGATTTTTTGACCGTAGGTGCTCTTAAAAATAGACTGTCCCTTGCACTGGTCATTAACAATGTACGTTCTTATATTTTTAAAAATGTAAATTAAAACCGTGTTGAAACCTGTCATATTATTAACATTTAGCTCTTTAAATAGTATTTCAGAAGAGTATCTTATTGTTTTATAATACAATATTTTTAATATCAGTTTTTGCACAATGTTTAAACTTGCGATTTTTGTTTCTGGGAGACCGTGGAAAAGTTCAGTGAACATAGTATAAATTTGCAGTGAGACATGCTGATTTTGTGCAATTTAAAATTTTTTGTGTTTAATATTTTAAAGATTTTAAGCGTAAATAACGAGGATTAAGTTTAACCATAAAGCATTTACCCCTATAATGACAAACGATCCCCTGTGTAGATATTATTTAGTTCGTCATTTTGAAATGACCACCATTATTTTAGATCTTTTAAAAATTGTCGATTCAAATGAAATTTTGCATGCTCGTTTCCATTCTTACACCGGGCACTAATTTTTAAGCATTAATACCGGGTATCAATTTCGTCGATATATGTATTTACCTACTAGCCGCCCGCGATTTTGATAGAAGTGTTTCATTACTCACTCACTCCGTTCGTTCGCTCGAATTTATAATTAGTTGTTTCATTACCAGCTCACTCCGTTCGTTCGCTCGAATGGTTTTCTTTTGCACTAAAAATTAGAGAATAATTTAGATCAGAATAATTTCAAACATTAATTAAAAAATTTATAATTATTTGCAAATTATTTGACATTTGATATCAGAATGTTTCAGTTTGTTGTTGGTAATCAAGACAACCAACAACTCGTCCATGGCCTTTTATATCATAGAATATAGCAGGCCATTGATGAAATCTCGCAGGAACCTAACGTTTTTCCGGGATAAAAAGTATCCTATTATTTAATCCAGGTAATAAACTATCTGTGTGCCAAATTTCATCCAAATCCGTGTAGCCGTTTTTGCGTGATAAGGTAAACAGACAAACAAACTCCCATTCGCATTTATAATATATATAGATAGATAGATAGATAGATAGAAAAACAAATGTATGTATCCGCTTTAACTTACGCTATTCGCGCCTAAAATGTGTGTGGGCATTATGTTATCATTATTTAAAATGGCCATCATATATATTCCTAAAAAGCTCCTACTGTACCACAAAAAAAAATGTATAGTCCAAACTCTACAGGACTACATCTAAATTAATACCGAAAGTGGTGTTTCTCCGTCATCGAATCAGGTTCTCGAAGGGTTGCCTAGGCAAGTGATTGAAATCACTATATTAAGTCCTATCTTTTCTGAGAGTTTCATCCTTTATAAAATCGGAAGCATTTTTTATGTCCGCTGCTGGCATAATTATAATTTACATCTTTGACTATACACCCACAACACTAGCACAGCGATCTCAGACATATCCAGTGTTCGTCCATTACTTCTACGTAGTATTATGATTTATCTTTTGTCAGTCAATTTTTATATTACACTAAATACAGTAAGAGGACCTATGGAATATATGCAATTCAACAAAGTGGATTGGAAACATTCAATATACTATACGTAATGCATATAAGAAAGAACGTTACTTTTTCCGGTCATATCTCAATTTTCGATCGATAGAGAACCATTTTACGCCATCTTGAATAATTCGACCTGTTGCACACCAACTGCCTAGTTGTTATGTGTGTATGTTTGTAAGTATGTGGTTACTTTGATACTTGTATATAAAGCTGATAGTTATCTTGAATATATGTCGTTATGTATATATACGCACATCAAATGCATATTTATCTTAAAGCGATCCGGAAAGTCAGATAGGGTTTTATATTCTTCCAATCGACCAACAAACGTTATCCACGTAATACGTATGTACATAGCAATGACACGCATTACGTCCCTACCTACACTTACATAATATTATCTGCAGAGTATAGTTGAGAAAACATATCAATTATTGCAGTTGTATCAATGAAAACAACTGAAATAGTTGTTCTTCTCGCTCGAAGACACAAAAACGAGGCAATATTTTATGACACTTTATTACCAAACCGAACTCCGTGTATACTACATTACTAGTATCATACTACGTCATTAAAATTGCTTCGATATGAAATACAAACGAAATTGCGTTATATCGATTTGTTTTTGTAAATAATATTAATGATGATTTCAATCTCATTACGTATCTTTGATCAGAATGAATATTTGCTTCGCTTATCAAAAATGGTGATTCATAATTTTATCGAGTATCTTTGTATTTCAAATATTAAATGCAATATCTCTATTGTTTTACACATATTAAATGTTCTAACTTGAAAAGGACCACAAATGTGGTTAAAACGTCGTATTTAATTGTATTTCAATAAAAACATTGAACAGCATTGGCAAGAAGCTTCATTTCGTTAAATTTGTATTGTTTTGTTGGCAATAGATTCATTCTTCAAAGTATCTTCTTTTTACACATGAGTGTCGCGTATACCAAGTGGAATGAAATTTATTTTATACCAACGTTAAAAGTAATTTATATACTCGCAAACATCATAAAACTTTGGGGACTCAACGGATATGGGGATATTTGAGTGTAAAAGTTGGTCGCAAATCTGAAATTGTAGATGCTTTCAAATACGGAAGTATTACATATATACGTATGTTAAAATAATGATATGAATATTTTTTTTATCCTTTAAAAGGAAGGCTCGGTAAAGTTTCTGTCTGTAGCGGCCAATGTCGAAAAAATTGGATAGCTTATACAGGGTGAGTTTTAAGTTGATGCTTTTTTTTACAGCGTGTAAAAATCAAATAGACGAGCAAATATTTCAAAACTCAAAAATAAGAGAGAAACAGCCTTTCGAGGTTTAAATAAATTTTATTAAATTTTCTTTAATCTTGAGGTCGGTCCTGGGGTTATATTATGTTACTATGGAAATAAGTTGTTATTATCGCTACTACAAGCATGTACAGAAGCATGGCTACGGCGCAGGCATCTTTGTGTCCAACAAAACGGGGACAACTTCGAACAATTGCTGTGAATACTTGATAATAACAACTTATTTCCATAGTAACAAAATATAACCCCAGGACCGACCTCAAAATTAAAGAAAATTTATTTAAACTTCGAAAGGCTGTTTCTCTCTTATTTTTGAGTTTTGATAAAAAAACTATTTGAAATATTTGCTCGTCTATATGATTTTTACACGCTGTAAAAAAAGCATCAACTTAAAACTCACCCTGTATTTTGGAGAAGACTTAGTTCTATACTGTTCAGCCCGGCTTGGCCCGAATACAAATCTGATTGTATCCGATATATTGAACAGATTTGAATGTAGGTTTCACTATACGATAGCTTATTTCTTGAAATAGGTTTATAATCTGCACTAGCTGTCAGGCTTGATTTTGCCTGGGTTTAATAGCATTGTCAACTTTTCTTTCTTTATTTATTTTTTAATTTACACTCCACAGGGCACATCCCAAGAAAGGTCTTGTACTTTTTTATGACGTGGTTATGACTTGACACTTGCGGATCAGAAGATGATAGTACTCTATTTATTATATCTTTGTTACATTTTTCCCTTGAGAACTTTCTCGCAAAACCAAGACTTGTAATCTTAAACGACTGTTTCGAGTGTGAGCAGCTTCTGTTGGGTCTCCTAGTAACAACATTAATACTCTGCATTGTCGACCACAACATTGTTTATTATTATTTATTATACTTCTTCCAATAACCGTCCAGTTGGTAATAGCGCGTGCTGAATAATGGTGTCTCCGTGAAATAAAATTTTATGATTGTATAGTGCCATTGGGTGCCAGAAGTATAAACTGACATAAAGCTACGTGGTCTCATAGTAAAACGGTAAATTGGTCAGTAGGTAACTATTTCATGTTTACTTGCAATGACCTTAATTCTGCTACTAACTCCAAAAAAGCAAATCCCAGCTTGAAATATGAGGAGTTGAAATTTGAGTGTCTCAGGTCTCACATCTTTTTAGGATTCCGTACCTCAAAAGGGAAAAACGGAACCCTTATAGGATCTCTCGTATGTAAGTCGGTGACCATAAGACGCACGTGTAACGAAAAAAACCCGGGTGGCAGTGCCAAAACCCTGCCGACAATATAGTGTATGTGCTAATACAGGCAGTGTGGCTTTATTATGCGAACTTAAGTTGGTTTTTGGGCAAAAAAAAAAAAATTTAACCCCTTAATACACCCCTTACAATAATAATTTTATTAGTTGAAATATTGTTATCAATTCAACATCTGCACCAAATTAAATACGACCTTCAGCAAGTAAATTCGTATACGCAATTCGCTTATAATTTTAGGAGCACTTTTTAATTGCTACTAAAGGGTTAAATTTCAATTTTGAAACGATTCTGATAATGTTTTCGGCATTTTTGGGTCCAAAAACTTTTTTCAACCCCTAAAAACCACCCTTAAAATGACCCGATCGGGCCCATTTTAAATAGGCTTCGTGCGGTGATGGATTCCAACAAGTATGCCAAATTTAGTTAAAATTAATTAACTCCTTCGAAAGTTATTGCCCGCACATATATAAATGTTTATATATATATATATATATATAAACATTTTTAAAAATGGTGCCAAAGTGTTTAGGAGGTTATGAAACGTCGAGAAATTTTGGTCCGACCCCTAGGTCCCGCCATCCGACCGACACCAATAGTGTATGTTGCCATATGGCAAATACACTAATAAATCAATTTTGAACATTGGGGTCATTTTTGGGGAAAAATTAGGAAATTAAAAAAAAAGTTTGACAAACTGTACCGTGTGACACATCAAATGAAAGAAATTATAGTAAGGGTCTCAAATATATATAATTTTAAAATGAATAGTTTTCAAGTTATTTAAGAAAATAGATGAAAATTTACCATTAACCTCCATTATCTGTGCAACAGATAAAGAGCACCGAACCAAGTGCGCGATTTATTAGGTAAAATCGAATTTTGCAGTTTTTATTCTGTTTTTATATGTATAAAAAACAGTTTCGAATTATTCTGTTATACGAAATTTATGTAAAATTTCCTCCTCTTTCTTTCGACAGGTCTCGAACTGATCTAATTTATATTAGACGAATTATAAGCAAAAACACATCAAACTTGTAGCTACGTGTACAAATACTGTTAACATTAGCATGTCGGTCATGGTGGCCCTATGACACGAACGTAAAATTTTATCCTCATTCAAATAGAAATAAAAATTGTCCAACGCGCCTAAAGAAGTTTTCACTTCAAAAAGGAACTGAGTGGTAATCAAAATACCAATATTAACAGAAGCGGAGTCGCGGGTATTGCTAGTAATTGCATAAAATTACACTGTACAATAAATATTATTTCATCGGCACCCATAAATAAAATTTAACAAAAATTGGCCAAACAAAAAATTTAAATAAATGAATAACCAGCGGGAATTGTTGTTATACACATTACAAAGTATTATTCTTTATTTGTTCGTATACAATACAGCTGTACGTAAATAAAACAGATTAACTAATAGAAAATGCCAAACATTGTAAAATAGTTGGATAATAACAAAAGGAAATACTGAATAAGCACCTGCTTTAATAGACATAGCTAATATTAATTTTAAAATAAACAGAAGCCCGTGTAGTACTTGAATAAATAAATAACTAAATAAACACATATCGACTTCTTCTTTATTAACATTTGTTCAAAACGTTAATTTAAATTTATATACTTAAAGCATATTATGCATAATATAACAAAAATACTTTGGAGCAATAAAAATGAATTTTCTTTATAATACAATTTCGTATAATAAAATTTTCACAAGGGAGTAAGAGTAACACTTACCTCGTTACGTTGTAAATGTACAAAGGGCAAGCTTGATTTTTGGCGTACATTTTGAATTAGGTAACGTGGGAAACACTATTGACATAGTCCGAGGTACAGGCCTCTTTTTTTTAATGATTAGTAGCAGGCTAGACTTTTGCCAGTAGCTTTCTGATGACCAGACGCCTAACTTTTCTATCTTCGAAAATTCTCAGAAATTGTGTCCAACGACGGGCCTGACTGTCCAATATGTTTATTTTATGATTTCGAAAATTTTATTAGTAACAATAAGTTTGTTAGTTTAATCAATAAATAATGTGATAAAGAGCCCAAAAAAAATTGCGTCCTACAAAATGAGTGGTGTCACCGACGGGTCCCCCACCCCCAACAAGTTACAAATGGTGGAAAAAGAATAATTACTAGTAACAAGCTCATTTTTTTACTATTAATTAATCATTTATATTATTTAAAGGTGACATTGTCCTACAAATTCAATGGCGTGATTTCTCAGTCCTACGCTCTTAATGGTTAATTTCATGATAACATTTTTATCATTAGTAACAAGCTCATTAAAATTTTTTTTTCATAGAGCATTAAATATAGAATCCGTTGGTCCCGCTGTCTTACAAAAAACGTAGTGTTGTTGATAATAAATCAAAAACCCGGGTCGCAGTGCCAAAACCCTGCCGACAATATAGTGTATTTGCTAATACAGGTATTGTGGCTTTATTAAATGAAATTAAGTTTGTTTTTGGACAAAATAAAAAAAAATTGAACCCCTTAATACACCCCTTACAATAATAATTTTATTAGTTGAAATATTGTTATCAATCCAACATCTGCACCAAATTAAATACGACCTTCAGTAAGTAAATTCGTATACGCAAACTAGTGTTTTCATAAAATTTGTAAATCCGGTCCTGTCGGTCCGATTTGCTTATAATTTTAGGAGCACTTTTTAATTGCTACTAAAGGGTTAAATTTCAATTTTGAAACGATTCTGAGAATTGTTTCGGTATTTTTAGGCCCAAAAACTTTTTTCAACCCCTAAATACTACCCTTAAAATGACCCGATTGGGTCCATTTTAAATAGGCTTCGTGCGGTGATGGATTTCAACAAGTATGCCAAATTTCGTTAAAATGAATTAACTCCTTCGAAAGTTATTGCCCGCACATATATATATATATATATAAACATTTTTAAAAATGGTGCCAAAGTGTTTAGGAGGTTATGAAACGTCGAGAAATTTTGGTCCGACCCCTAGGTCCCGCCATCCGACCGACGCCAATAGTGTATGTTGCCATATGGCAAATACACTAATAAAGTGTACTGAACAATTTTTATCGTAATTGGATGGAGTACTCTACATATTTGGTTAATTACATATTATAGTATAATACGCGTACTAAACACATATATAACATACACAAATGTGAGTGTATTCACATACACACATGAATATACTTATACGTGCTGGCTCAGACGGTTGTGCAAAGCTAGTATTGTACACTGAGCCAGCAGCATTTTACCGAAAAGGGAAAAAGAGGCTGTTGAACATTTTAAAGAAAAATACGAAATTTCAAGAGGCTTTTGCGAAACTCATACGAAACGCCCATACAGATATTACAATACAAAGCGATATTTTTAAAGTAATAGAAGAATATGTGTGTCGTATATATGGTTTGAAAACAGATGACATTTGATTTATTCGAAAAAACCTATAAATTTAGAGATAGGAGCGAAGAGCTCTTAAAACGTAAAATTATCGGATACGACCCATCGAACCTGCCACCAACGACACAAGAGTTATTACAACATATAAAGAGAACTCAATACATCAGCAGCGTTTGGTCTAATTCTCACATGCGTAGTCCCACAAATAAACTACCAGAGAATTACGGCTGGATAATAATTGATGGAGAGTACGTACCAATATTACTGGCTCAACGATCCTGAAAGTCCATCTTTTCAAGAATTGTCCTCTGATTCGCTAGGTACTTTATTACATTTTTTTGTTCATTTAGCAGCTTTGCAATTTTTGATATTTTTGCTTTGCAGGCGTGCTGACCTTGATGCTGAAAATAATAGTTGCGAGGAAGATGAAGATGAAACTCAAAGTGAAAGAGACATTGATAGCGAAGACGAAGAGTCTGACAAAGATTTTGCTTCAACATCATAAATTACTTTCACTATTATTATTATAATTATGAAATCATCTTCCAAACGGTTGTACAAATACACCTTTTATAAACGTTTACACTTACTCTCGGTCTCCATCTTTTATTCATAATAAAATATTCCTAATTTTTCTATCCCGAATGCGCTCAATTGTGCCAAGCATGCATTTTTGTAGGACCAATATTTTTGTAGGACATTAATGCATTTCGATGTAAAAACATATATCTATTAGGTAGTATTTTAATCCTACAGTTACTAATGATAAAAATGTTATCATGAAATTAACCAGTTAAGAGCATAGGACTGAGAAATCACACCATTGAATTTGTAGGACAGTGTGACCTTTAAATGTTGCATATAATGAATGGCCACCATTTCCGCGAATTTTCGAAGATAGAAAAGTTGGGCGTCTCATCATCAGGAAGCTACTGGCAAAAATATAATCTAATAATTAAAAAAAAGAGGCCTGTATCCCGGACTAACACGAATATCGAATGAGTGAGATATCAGAGTGGCTGGGTTTTTTTGTTTGCGTTGGAATAACAACTTACAAAATCACTGAAATCAAGAAGAAAAAAAAACGCAAATAACCTATACAAAATCATGACTCTAAAATGTTAAAAGGGTCACATTAAACAGAGGCACAATAAAAAAAAATATGGATTAAAACTTTTCACAGTACAAAAAGGAATCGTAGAAGAAAATAATCGTTGGAGATTGAAATATTTGAAGGCAATCTAATAAGAGGGAAGGGAAATTTACAAGTTCACTGCTTTTTTGTTGAAAGTTGTTACTAAGAATTTTCAGGATTCATTATTTGAAAGCAATCACAATCACAATCAAAAAGGTAGGGAAAATTTACAACTTCACTGCTTTATTGTTGATAGTTGTTACTAAGAATTTTGAGGGAAAAAATGTACAATTTTACTGCTATTTTCTGTTTGACAGTTGTTACTAAAGGCGGCTTCTCACGACGCGTTAAATCTCAAGTCGCGCCGCGTCGCGCCAATTTGTACGAGCGAGCACGCGCCACAGGCAAGCCCGCGCCACCCGTTCGCACGGACGCGCGTCGTGCCGCGCCGCATGAAAGACGAAGTGCCGCAGCTGACGCAGGGCACCAAGAAATGTCGCGTGAAGAAGAAGACATCGCTGTTGCTTCTGCCGCTTTTGTGGTATTTAGTGGATATTATTTACTTAATAAAAATAAGAAGAAGAAAAAGAAAAGACGCTGGTGGATGACGTCGTTCAATAAGAGTCGGTCGAGGTAAATTATTGTTTTATTAGGGTAATTATGTTATTTTAAGCACTATGATTGACAGCCAACCCCATATCGGGTATATGTATCTATACAAGATGTAACAGAAAAATCTAGTCATATTGTAAAGAGATCAATTGTTTGTTTTTTTAGTCAGGATTTTTTGATAACTTTTTGTAGTTAGGTACTAATTATCACAATTTTTATTTCAGATACAACGGATCAGATATGTTAGCTGATTTTGTAAAAGAACCGAGCAAAAAATTTGAGAATTTCTGTAGAATGTCTACAGAAGATTATGAATATCTTCTAAGTAAAATAGGCTCTCATATTACAAAAAAAGATACTAGCATGAGAAAGTGTATTCCAGTTCAAGAACGGTTTGCAATTGCTCTCAGATTTTTGGCAACCGGAGATAGCTACACAAGCCTTTCATATCTTTTCAAAGTGTCTATCCAAACCGTTTCAAGTTGCGTCAATGACGTTTGTAAAGCATTGATACAAGAATTATCACAAGAAATAAAAGTAAGTAATTGTAGAAAAAGTATTTATTCAAAACGTACAAATGTAGTAGTTAAACATCCAGTTAAGCATAATTTGTAGCCTCCTGTTCGTAAAAATCTTTCAATACATTATTTGAAGCTAGTAAGGCTTCTGTTTGTGACAGTTGTGGAGAGGCAGACGTATGAGACTTTGATGACGATTGTGAGGAAGCAGATGGATGATCATTTGGTGATGGCTGTGGGGAAGGAGTTGAATTGTAACTTGTACATTGCTGTGGAGAAGGATATGGATGATCATTTGGTGATGGCTGTAAAGAAGGAGTTAAACTGTAACTTGTAGATTGCTGTGGAGAAGGAGATGGGTGATCATTTGGTGATGGCTGTGGAGAAGGAGTTGAATTGTAGCTTGTAGATTGCTGTGAAGAAGGATATGAATGATCATTTGATGATGGCTGTGGAGAAGGAGTTGAATTGTAACTTGTTGATTGCTGTAGAGAAGGGTATGGATGATAATTTGGTGATGGGTGTGGAGAAGGAGTTGAATTGTAACTTGTAGATTGCTGTGGAGACGGAGATGGGTGATCATTCGGTAATGGCTGTGGAGAAGGAGTTGAATTGTAACTTGTAGATTGCTGTGGAGAAGGATATGGATGGTATCTTGGTGATTGTTGTGGAGAAGGAGTCGCATTATAACTTGGTACTTGCTGTGGAGAATATTGACGGTGGGAATTACGTGTTGCTGAATCATAGAAATGTGGGAACTGGTGTGACTGTCCAAAATTGAACGGCTGTGATGAATTAATTGGTACAGACGAAACTTGTGCATATGAGTTCGAAGTCAATATTTCGTTTTGCTTTAGGTTGAAAATCAATCTATCAATTTCTAGCATCGCAATTTCACGCGTATTCTCTTGCAAGCCTCTCAATTTTTTGCACAATAATTGCGTGTATAAGGAACATTCATCTTGTGGCGTGTGAAGTTTTTGAGTCATTTGTTTCAAATAATCATATGCTTCATCCATTTTTTTTTCTGTTTCATTCTTTTTTGTACGTTTAGGAAGAATTTTTGGCGTCTTAAATTGTGGCTGTCCTCCTTCATCATCCTGCTTTGTGTCATCGTTGCTATTGTCACTATGATCTTCAATTTCTTCTGTATCTTCAGAGTCCTAGAAAAAATGAAAAGTTTATTATATTTTACAACTTACTTTGTTTGTTTCAGCTGCCTCGAACATCATCAGACTGGTTAATGATAGAAAAAGGGTTCTGCCAAATTTGGAATTTTCCTCACTGCCTGGGAGCGCTCGACGGAAAACATGTGTTAATACAAAGTCCTATTCATAGTGGGTCAGAGTTCATCAACTATCACAAAACTTTCAGCGTAGTACTTATGGCTTTAGTTGACGCAGATTACAATTTTATTTTTGTGGATTGCGGGTGCCAAGGTCGAATAAGTGATGGTGGCGTATACAGGAACACTGAGTTATACAAAAAAATGTGTCGGAAAGAATTCGATTTTCCACCGGCAGAATGCTTACCGCTGAAAGAAACACCGCTACCGTATGTTTTTGTTGCGGACAGCGCATTTGCTCTAACCGAAAATATGATGAAACCTTATGCTGGAACTCATAATAAAGGATCAAAAGAGCGTGTATTTAATTATCGTCTTTCACGGGCTCGAAGGATTGTTGAAAACGTCTTTGGTATTATGTCTGCGGTTTTTAGAGTACTAAGAAAACCTATGCTTTTACAACCAGACAAGGTAACTGACATTGTGATGACATGTGCATTGTTACACAACTTTTTGAGACGGTCTAAAAGATCTAGACTTATATACACTCCCGCTGGATCCTTTGACACTGAGAAAGAAGATGGCGTGATTCAGCCCGGTTCATGGCGTGATGATCAAAATGGAATTACTTCATTACTATCGCTACAAAATCGCCCAAGAAGAGCACCTCTTTCTGCCACGGTTGTAAGAGACCATTTTGCTGAATACTTTAAAACGAATGGTGCCGTTGCATGGCAAAATAATTATTAAAATTAAAATAAAATTTTGAAATATCAATAAGATTTGGCTAGTGCAGTAACTACATGTAGCTAAATTATAATAAAAATACTTACCACAGAATTCTTCGTTTTTCTTGGATTATACACATCATCCAAAAATGTGGACATGACATTATAAAATGGCCAATCAGGCTTATAAATGTCGTCTGCGCCGCTGCCCGACTTTGTAGATTGTGAAATTTTGCTTCTTAACTTCCTATATGTTCCCATTAAGGTATCCCTTTTCTTTTTTATATCTTTTATCGGGATAGTACCGTCTTTTAATTTACTTTGTATTCTAACCCAGGCATCGTACTGGTCATTTCTATTTTTATGCTCCGCACTTTTTGAGTTCCATAAAGCTGGCTCGTTTTCATATAGAATTAAAAATTCGGAAATTGTTTCATTGGACCACTCCATATTTACGTACCTACGCGAGAGTACTTTACGACCGCACGTGTCTAAATTTCGATTTCTAATTTTTCACACTTTATGCAATAATATAAATAATAAACAAACCAATGATCAATATTATGATTGTTGAGATATCATCAATTGTTGGCACACATAAAAAACACACATTATTTCACGAAGAATATTTAAGTACAATAATTTTACACCGAGATATACAAATACACAAAACATAATTTTTCAAACATGTTTATGAGACGTGTTCACCCGCGCCATCTCGCGCTACCCTGCGCGCGCTCGCGCCGCCCCGCGCCGCGCCTTTGAAGATACCGACTTCGTCCGGATCGGACACGCTACGACGCGCTAGCCCGCGCCGCCTTGAGCCACTACCTTCACACGGCGCGTAGGCGCGAGCTGGCGCGGCGCGACTTCCGATTTAACGCGCCGTGAGAAGCCGCCTTAAGACTTTTGAGGATTAATCTTCGTTTGGTAAGGGAAGGGTAAAGGTACATGCCAAATTCCACCAGAACGTCCACCGATCTCCTCTAACTCATACGTCGACGGTACGCGAATTTGTACAATTATCGGTCTTCAGTTCGCCAAGTCGGATATTCTGCAGAATTTTCCGTAACCAGCCTTAACATCTTGAAGTACCATGGATCATGTGTTTCCTCTAGAGCTTGCAACGAATCTATGATCGGAACACTACGGGATAACAAGTCACATGTTCTTTCCCTTTACGATAAACTATATCGAAATCATATTGTTGTAGGCGTACTGCCCATCTCGCCAATCTTCCAACGGAATCTTTTAAATTGTTAAACCAGATCAACGAGTGATGGTCAGTTATTACAGTGAAGTGATAAACTTCAAGATAACATCGGAATTTTTCAATAGCCCAAAGTACGGCAAAACATTCTCTTCGTTTGTGCTGAAATTTCGTTCCTTCTTGCATAACGAACGAGTAGCGTAACATACCACTTTTTCTCCTTCGGAATGTGGCTGCATAAGTACGGTTCCGATTCCGAAAGCCGATGCGTCCGTTTGTATCGTAAATGGTAAAGTCAAGTCGGGACAGTTGAGAAGTGGAGCAGAGTTGAGTTCCGTCATAGTGTTTTCGCAAAATGAAGTCCATTCAAATTTCTTATTCTTCTTGAGAAATTCCGTTATGAAAGTTGAAAAATGTGGTATAAATCGTCGATACCAGGAAGCCATACGTTGAATCCGTCTAACCTCTGAAACATTCATACTTGGCGACAACGATAACGATGCCGGTGGACGCAAATCTCATGTAAAATTGAGAATACTTTAGCGACATATCGGTATCGTGTCTTTACAACAAGCGTCTAGCCATCCAGAGCATCTCGTCGGTTGTCGACACACCAGTCGTTGATTAGTATCGAGTATATAATATTCTAGATTAACACTACGTTGTTAATGCGTTAGGTGGACGAACGCCTTAAAATGGGTACCTTGAAAGCTGAAAATAGCCGGTTGGTTGTGAACAACTATTTCATATTCCACTTATGACATTTCTTTCAGACAACGTCATGCGCGGGAGCTGAAATCAGTCGTAAAGAGGATCTTAGCAAATGCAAGGTCTAATTAAATAAAACAAAACAATTAATCCTGTCTAGTTTAGAGTTGTATTAATGATTGCAGTATATGAGGTCCAAATAAAAGTTCTATTGTTGATCTATTGAAGTTATTTAAAGGGCGCCAAGGAGAGTGCACAATTTATAAGTAACTCAGGAATTGTCTGTCTTAATAATTCTGAGTTAAACTGACAGGAGTGAGATCCATAAAAATATTAATAACTAATATAGTTTCTATATTTTACAAAACTTTAAATTAATATGAAAACGAACAGTAATATAGCGTTTAGGCAAAACATAAAATAATTATTATTATAATAGAAGTGGTGCACCGAAAAAAATATTTAATCCAAACTAATGTCATAATAATTATTAATTTAACCGTAAATTTTAAATTGAAGTGAACTGACTCATCAATGAAGGCTATGAAAATTAAACAATACAATGCTTTAATGACATTAGATTGAATATTTTACAACTAAATACACTACAAAATTATTATGGTGAATATCCAAAATCAAACAATTCAAACAGGCAAAAAACAGAATACAAGTTTATATAATTAATCCAGACACATAATAAATAAAATTCTGTCATTCATAAACATAATATATCAATCGCTACAAGTACAAATTTTAAAGCAATTAGTTATGTATCTAGTAAATTTTAATAATTTTAAAGAGCGTAGGTATTGAGAGAAAAAAATATTCTTAGCAAAATATTTATTATTAAAATTTCTTTCTTCGAGCTTTCTGTTCAGCGAAAGTGTCAATGATAACATCAGAGTTCAAGTTACAAGTCATAGAATTTTTGACAGATGCGTAGGCTTTCTTGTACCATAGAATTTGTTCAATAAGTTTTTATTAATTTTAATTTTGAAAATGGCCGCTCGGCACTAGAAGTAGTCACAGGAATTGTTGGAAATAACATAAATGCAGTAAACACTTCACGAAAGCTACAAGATATAAAACGATTCTGTATGATTAATAAATCGGCAAGTTCTCTGCATGTTGACTTTTCTATTTCGTGTCTAAAAGTGGACCTAAAACTGAGAATTTCCTTAGCAAATAAGGCAGATAGGTATATAGTTTATATATAAACCAACAAATTCTAAAGCTTTCTCCAATAAATCGCCGTCACTTATTTTTTTCAAAGTGGCAGAAACGCGATTTCAATTGATTAATGATGATATCCAATACACGATAGAATACGTTGACTTTAAACAAGCTTTCAAGATCTTGGAGACGTTCATCCTCGCATATTTCATCAAAATGACGTTTCACCTTCCTCTGGTGAGTTTTAGTAAATTTAGTGTAGAAGGACAATTTTTCTGCCACACTATTTGCTTCCTTTTTTAAATCTTCAAATTCATAGTGATAGTTTTCGTGTTCTTTAAGTCAGACTTGCAAACGATTTGAGGCATTTGAAAGATCAGTATCTTTAGACTGATGTGCTTTAGAGGCTGTGTCTATAGTTTGTATGATTTTGGATAACCAATAATAAAGTTGTAGTTTTCAAACTTCTTTTTCAGTGAATAGCTTCATTCTTCTCATCTGATTTGGAACTTAATAGAATGATTTTGTTAGCGCTTTTTGGATTTCAACAAACCGCACTTTTAAAGCAAAAATAACACCCACCGAGTTGGATTTAATGTTTTTAATATTACCTAAGTTAAAGATTTCTTTTCTTTACTATCCGATATAAAACTTGATAAGATATTCCATTTTTTCATACTATACCCAAAAAAAAAATTAATTTTGTCGTACACTTTAAGACTATTTTTGGAACTTATTTATGCGTACTTATTGTCTTCAACCCCGGAAAAAGTGTTTGGTTTCTTGAAAATATTTTTAAATATATCTAATGAAGCTGCTATAAAAATTTCAGCGTGAATCAATCACTTTATTTAATTTTTGAAAATTCAACTTTGGGGTATTTTGGTTTAATGCTGACCCCTCCAAAAGTGTCTGCCTCATTTATTTATTTATCTAAAATCAACTTAACTTTCGAATAGTACAAGTGTTGGCTTTTGAATCAAACGCTTTTTTTGACACATATTTTTTTAAACCTTTCCTGTATGCGCAGTACCAGGCCTACCCATGTAGGACAAGCAAATACTCATTGACTTATACATCTTACCTATATACTATGATATAAAATTTCAACCTGAATCAAACACTTCATGAAACTGGTGTCATCAGCTCTTGGACTATTAATAGAACTGGCCTGCACTGAACGAATAGACAAACTAGCATGCATCAACCACGAACTTTGACGAGCTAGTGTTTCGCCAAAATATCGCCTCCAAGAACGAATAACAGCGAATACGCGAACCACGTTGTTCACGAATCGATTTTGAACGAACAAATCTCTACACAATATTCTCACATAGCCCGCGAATCGCGCAACCACGCGTTGTAAATATTACATAATTAATATGATGCATAAATATTATTTATTTATCTTTCTGATTAATGTCAATCGAATCTACACAAATATTCATGATTTGTCGTAGTATTTACATCAGATTAACAGAAAAGCAACGTATTCTACAATAGTTGTATCAACAAAAAAGTTCGGTGATTCGACTCTGGTGGGCTGTCGTAAAATCGCTCTAGAAACGTGCATATGCATATACTATAGTACTACCAGAGTACAGCTTTGTTGCGAATTATGGAGGGTAGAGACAAGGAGAACAATATATTATGCCTTATGGGTGTTGTACTGAAAAAGTGGTCACCTATTAGCGGCAAAAGAGTGGCGCTAGTGAACCAAAGAAGTTGTAGACAAAGTAAAGTATGCTTCTAGCCAAAAACGAGTCAGGGCCAAAAACAGTTAAAAAATAGAAATAAAATGGTTTATTATTATATCGTTTCTCATCGCGTATTACAGAAATAACATACCTGAAATGTATACATATCTACACTAATATTATAAAGAGGAAAGATTTGTATTTTTGTGTGTATGTTTGTAATGAATAAACTCAAAAACTACTGTGCCGATTTAAAAAATTCTTTCACCATTAGAAAGCTACATTCACCCTGAGTAACATAGGCTATATTTATTGCTAGAAAATATTAGGGATCCTTACTAAAACTTTAGTAACGTAACCCAAGGTGTAAAAAAAATGTCATAAAACATCTTTCGTCGCATGCGCTGCGGAAACTATTGATGATAGAACAAAAGTATGTTCTACAATATTAAAGAACATATCAATAACTACAAAAAACTTCGCGATACTATATGTCCAACTATTATCGTTATGTTACAATAACCACTTTTTACATTTTAATAATCTATATAGATAAAAGACGATGTATATGTAATCTATGGACTCCAAACGGGTAGACCATTTTTGATGAAATTTTCAGACAATCTTTAGATTAGCCCAGCGAGTGACCTTCTGAAGTTTGGTAGCGATCGGATCAACAGAATTTTTTAAATTTCTTGTTGGGAAATAAGATTTTTCTTCGATTTTTGAACATTCACAAATAAAAGCGATTGAATTCGCGCAAATTCAGTACACGTTGAGAATTTAATGATAATGATTCTCATCTTTTATATCCTATATTATATTATATTTACACCCGTGCGAAGCCGGACTGGGCCGCTAGTTTAAAATAAAAGGCACAGATGTTTTTATAAATCTGTTAATTAATTATTAACTAAATACCAAATAGGGACAGTATAGTTTTTAATTTTTATGGTATTTCAATTCTTCCTTTGGACATTTTAAATGTATTTTAAGTGCAAAAATGTATTTTTTTTTAATTTTAAACAACGACAAAAAAAATGTGCTTCAACCCTCAGGTTATTAGCACTATACAATGGTAAGTAGCAATTTTACATACAACGGTAAGTAGATCAAGTATAAGTAGGTAATTATAAGTATTATAAGTATATTATATAAGTAAGTATATTATTAGGTAAGTATATTATTTACATTAATTAGTAAGTAGTTAAGTTATATTATATTTTTTGTATTATTTGAGTGGTTTCGAGAAATAATAATAATTTTTTGATGTTTTTTTAGCATTATTGAGGATTGTTTTAAGATCTGGTGCTAGATCTGCTGCGATCCTGTCGGGGTCGTATAATGGACAGTCTACTAATAGGTGTTGAACGTCTTCTCGGGTATCGCAGATGTAGCATTTCGAAGGTTCTTCTCTTTTAAACAGGTAAGAGTGTGTCAGTAACGTATGACCTATTCGTAGACGAGTAATTACCACTTCTTGTCTTCTAGTTAGTTTTATAGGCGAAATCCATTTGTTGACATCTGATTTGATGGTTCTAAGTTTATTATTACACATTGCCTGCCATGTATTTTGCCAAGTCCTAAATATTTTGTTTTTGATGTGGTGTTTGTAGTCAGCTTTAGGTACTGTAGAATCTCTCAGTGCTAGTTGTGTCTAACAGGAGATATTTGATTAATTCTTTCTTCTTGATTGCCACCTTTAATTTTTTGTATTCACTTTTAATGCGCTTTAATAGTTTCTGTTTGCACATTTTTTCGCACATTTTTCATAAGATTTCGTGTTTGCGCTTTATTTAAAAATTTTCTGCTTTAAAATTTCGATTTTTTACAATAGTTTTATTATATGTTTATAAATTAAAATATCCACTTGATGCCCCTCGAGGGATATTTTTCTAACACTGAGATGGTTTTCCTTACCTATACCCTCCATATTGCGAATACATAACATACAACTGAAATGAACCAAACAAATGCACATAGCCATCATTTACAGTCGCTAATCAAAAATTTTGCAGGTAATGAAACTGCTTAATGGAGAAACTTGGAACAGGAAGCCGTGATCATTTCACACGTTTCAATCATTTTTTGTAAGAGATATACATAAGACATCAGCGTATCAATCAGTGACCATGACACGAATAATATTGAACAATCAAAATTCGCCATCAGTATCGACTCTTGAACCCACTCCCACTCCGTAACAGACACCAAACACTCTTGATGGCATGAAAGCATATGACGAATTTCAAAGTTGGACCTACAAAATTCAGTTACTAAATCGTTAAGATGTGGCAAACGATGTTGTTCAGCATCAACATACATCCGAAAACACAAATGTTTTTGATATTTACTGACTTTTGGTTGATGATGACGTCGTAGAACTGATAACCCAATAGACCAACATTTACGGTAACGAAACTAAGGCTTCTAATCCTTGTGGCAGAATGGATCGTTGAAAACACGTAGATGAGGCGGATATGGAAACTTTTATGGACATTTACTTGTTGACTCGTATTATCATATTTCCTATACTGGATTCATATTGGAAGCGTGATCTTGCATTTTATCACCTATTGCTCCACCGGATAAAGATGTCATATAATCGTTTTGTTGCAATTTTACGTTGTTGGTATTTTGTAGACAATATAGCAGAGAGAATCCCAGATGATCGCTTGTATAAAGTAACACCTGCCATTGATGCAGTCATGAAAGACGCCAGAAAAATTTTATCTTGTGATTACATTGGAGAAACGTTTCATTACGAATTATTTATAGTTTAATTTTGAAGTTTTCGTTTATTTAAAGTAAACGCTTACAATAGTTCTGCATAGAACAATGAAAGAGCCTAAATTAAGATATCGATTGACTTTAGGATATTTTTTATTGAACAATCAATAATATTTTTCGTCAACATCAGCACAATACGTAATAACCATTTAATATTGTCTTTCATTCAAGATTTTATAGTTCATAGTTCCAGTGTTTTGGTAGTCGAGTGTAATACGCGACCATAAAAGTGTCTGAAAGGAGGACCTTCGATAAAATTTATGTAGTCAGTTATAGTTAGGAACATCACAGCGTCTTCGAGTTCTGGCTGCTTTCATCTCGTCCCTTGTCCAAGCCTATGTATGTAGGTATGCCTGAACGTATTTAACTGCATGCATGTGTGTATTTATGTACATAGTTTATTGTTTAACACTCTGTTGGGTTCAGTCCATCGTTAGCATGAACAAGTTTCATTTTTATTTTGCCAATGATACTGAATTCAGTTTAACACTTTTATCGTTTACCACCTTCAGATAGTTAATATTGTTAATAAAATGCAAGGAACGGCGACAGTCGATTAAATTTAATTGAAGCTAAAATTTTAGAATGGTTCGAGTTCATAATAAGTCTTAACATTTTGAGTGGGAATTCGGTACAGTAGTTGTCGGTTGACCGTGCAAATTTCCGTTCCCTATACATACTGGTGATCGAAGTCACGAAATCGTATAGGAAATGAAACGTGCTTTACCTCTACGAACCCTATATATGGTTTAATGACCTACTTGTCAATATATTACTATTTAAAGTAATATTCCAATGGATTAGTATCAAACGCACTGGCAAGTAAAAATGTGTTATATTAGTACATATGATGTAATAAACAAATACAAGGAACGGACATAACATGCTACTTTAGTATATTTGATTTAATAAATATAATAATAGAAATTAGTTTCACGGGTAATTGGAATAAAAAATCAATTTAAACACTCATTGATTGCAATCAATGAGTGTTGATTTCTATTATTACATATTTTGGAATTGAACTTTAAAGATGAATAAATATAATAATAAAATTTTTTGTTGTCAAATAATATATGAAAATAAAAATGTTACAATAATATGGTTTACAGTGTACCAATGTAACCAACTGCATACTGTTTGATAAATCTACATTGTTAAACACCCCTAAATAATTAGCTTATTCTAACGGGGAAAAAAAAGGTTAGAAAAAAAACCCAAACATAGGAGATTTAATAAACAATACAAATAAAAGAAATGAAAAAATGTGCAATGCATGAATTAAGTTTAAATATGTGAATTGGCATGAGGTTTATTTGCTAAGATATTCTCGATTAATTTCCTTTGTCTTTTCTTTTTCCTTGCTTTCGTTATGCGACCAGCTTGTAATGATGTTGATCCCTTGTAATTACCTCTTCTTCGTGCAATTGCCGTTGGTTGCACTTTAATTTTTTTCCATTACCATGTTTACTCGCCACGTAAGATCCGAAAAAGGCTAATAATTGTGATGGAGTTTCAATATCTTCCAGCCTATCGTTAAACTGTGTAAAGGTTTACATCATATGATTATTACAATGCAATTTTGCCATATTAGTTATTTTAATGAAATTTTCGAACAACCTATCGATCTCTTGGGAATTTCCTCCATCTGCTTCAATATCTGTTTTTATTTCTGGTGGTGACTACAAAAATATGAATTTATAGGTAGGTATAAATATTATTTTACATTAAGAAACGTTATACTTACGATTTCATCTAGTTCGTGTTCTTCATTTTCGATTTAGAAAGTCATTACTTTCAGATAATGTATTTTTTGTGTTGACAAAAGTCAACGGCAAAATGGGCGCGCGCGCAGGCATGAAATCGTATAGGGTTTGTAGCGCCGCAACAATTTTCGTTTCCTATACGATTTCGTGACTTCGGTCACCAGTATGTATAGGGAACGGAAATTTGCGACCTGTACAAACTGTAGCGATACAAACTATACGCTACAGCGTTTTATTAATTTAGTAACGAAACTGTTATTTGATTTTTATTAAGTTTGGAATTCTGAAATCGATACAAACGGATTTTTTATGTATCTATACAATAACATGCAATGTCTTAAAATCAGGTAATTTTAATGAAACAATTTTTTCATATCTATTTTTTTTCTTAATAGTCCTCAAAAAGAAAAAATAATGGTAAAAGAATTTTTGAAATATCTTTAAAAAAAGTTATGCTACTTCAAAGTTTAAGTTTGATAAGTCTCCTCACTATATTGCCTACAGAATACAGAAATTTAGCGTCTTTCAAAAAATTTTAATCCTCAGTTAAAACACTATTATTAGTCTTATTTTAAATAATATGTGACTAGTAAAAATACTGTATATGTACAGTTCAATTCACAAAAAAATCCATATTCACGTTCATATGCCGTTCTCAGTACAGGTGCCATCACACGACACAAGTGCCATATTTGCAGTAACTAAAATTATAGCAAGCCATGAAGATAACAAACGTAATTAACATTTGAATAATAATAATAATAATAATAGTGTCAGGGATGGTCAGGCATGAGTAACGGAAATTCTATTTTCATAATTATTTAATGAATTAATAAAAAGAAACAAAATAAAAGCACATTCTGAACAATAATACAACAAAACTATCTTCTTGCTCCGTCCTGTCACACGGTTGACGACTGACTCCTCGACTAGAGTGGGGTGGGGTCTAACAGTTCGGCCCTCCTGACGTAGGATTGTCCTCAATACTAGGGTCGACTGATATCGATGGGGAAGACGCATCGACTGGATCTGACTCGTCACCATCCTCACTGCTATCGGTGTCATTTTCACCAAGTTGGATCCAAGGCTTGATTCGATCCGGTGGTAACACACCTCGATAAGATCGCTGCGTAACCTGGAATCCGGGTATATCTGAAACAATATATCTATCATTATCGAGTACGGACTCTATACGGTAAGGGCCCACAAATTTTTTGGACATTTTTCGGCTGACGTTAGGGTCGATCGCCGCTTTTTGAATAAGAACGTATTGGTCTTGCTTAAACCGAACATGTGGCTTCCGGTTCTCGTCAATTCTTCGTTTCGTACTGGCTTGTGATTTCTTTATATTCTCGGAGGCTTGAGAACGATGCTCCGAAAGATCCGATACAAATTGGTGATGTGTCCTTTCTTCTTGTAGAACATCTTCAATCGCGGAGGTATCGTAGCCTCTTAATTGGTAACCAAACATTAATTGTGAAGGCGAATAATTAGTACTCTTCTGAACTGTCCGATTTATAGACAATTGAACTTGTGGAAGATCTTCATGCCAAGTAGCAATATTTTTATTAATTTTCAACAGCGCCGGTAGAACGACAGCATTATAACGCTCAATCTGACCGTTACTGCGGGGAGTTTGTACAGCTATCAATACGTGATTTATATTATTATCGTTACAGAATCGTTCAAAACATTCAGAAGTAAACGCAGTACCTCTATCTGAAATTATACGTTTGGGGTATCCAAAAATCTTAAAAATTCTTTCGAGTACAGTTATACTCTCCGATGTGGTTGTAGATTTTACAGGTTCGATAAACAGAAATTTACTAAATGCATCAATGATACAAAAAATGTGCTTATGACCTTTCGTTGACCTTTCAAGTGGTCCCAGGTGGTCAATGTGTAGGGTGTCCCATGGACGCGAACCTTTCTCAATATTGTGAAGGAATCCCTCATTTTTATTTCTCTTACAGTTGAATTCCAAACACTTCAAACAATTTTGTATGCATTTTCGAACATACTTTTTCATGTTTCTAAAATAGAATGTTTCTTTTAAGCGTTGATACACTTTTTCAGGACCTAAGTGCGATAAGTCTTCATGTATTTTAATTATTAATGGTTTTCTGAAAGATCTTGGTACAACATAAAGTAATTTGTCGTTTAAACGTTTCACTAGTTTTTTATTCACTATGGCCAAATCAGCTATCTTTTCACCTTGATCAATTTTCTGTCTCAGAGCTTGAATTTCTTCGTCTTTTAATTGTGCTAAATACAGTTCATCGATGGCAATTTCATGTTCAACAATTTGAAGTACACTGAAATTTCGACTCAACGAATCAACATGAGCCATTCGTTCACTTTTTCTATGCTCGACTTGGAAATTGTATTCTTGCAATTGTAAAGCCCACCTACAAATTTTTGCATTCATTTTTCGATTTTCTAGCGTTTGTTTTAACGCTATACAATCAGTAACAAGTGTAAATTCTTCTCCACATAAATAAATTCGAAATTTCTCACATGCTTTAACTACAGCGAGTGTTTCCAACTCGAAACTTGTATATTTCGCCTCAGCCTCAGTAGTTTGAGTACTGTAATAATATACAGGGTGAAATCCTCCGTTATCAAATCGTTGCATCAAGATTGCACCATAACCATGTGAACTGGCGTCCGTATGCAGTTGCATTTCGCGACCACGTTGAAAAATTCTTAACACTGGTTCTTGGATCAGAGTTGACTTCAATTTTTCTATTGCGTTTATCTCATCTTCGCCAATTGAAAACTTCACATCCTTATGAAGGAGACGCGTTAAAGGTCTTGCAATCATGGCATAATCATGTATAAATTTTCTAAAGTAACCGGTCAAGCCCAAAAATGATCTTATTTCATGTACGTTTCGGGGAACTGGATACTTTTTAACGGCAGAAATTTTTTCAGAACTCGGATGTAATTTTCCTTTTGAAATTCTATAGCCTAAATAGTTTATTTCAGTCATTGCAAACTGACATTTGTCGACACGAATTTGCAATTTATATTCGCGTATAATTTTCATTACTTCAGTAAGTGTTTTTAAGTGATCGTCAATTGTTGGTGACGCAATCAAAATATCATCCATGTAGATTTGAACTCTATTCTGATTAATTAAATTTCTAAAGATTTCGTTTACGTACCGCATGAATACTGACGGACCATTACATAAGCCAAAGGGCATTTTAACATATTCATACTGGCCTCCTGGTATGACGAAAGAGGTATACTTAATACTTTCTGAATTCATAGGCACATGATGAAATCCGTTTTTCAAATCAATCGTAGTAAAATAATTTGCATCACTTAACTGGATTAATAAATCGTCAATATGTGGTAATGGAAATTTGTCTTTTACTGTCACATTATTGATGGCTCTGTAGTCGACACAAAGACGGTAATCATTGGTTTTCTTGCGCACAAGTACTACGGGGCTTGCATATTCCGATACACTAGGACGTATTATTTCTTTTGCGAGTAAATCACTAACAATGTTTTTGACAATATCGAGCTCGTGATACGATAATCTTCTCGGACTACAGTTTATTGGTTTATTATTGTTTAGCTGAATGTTCATTTGCACGGGGCAAATTTTTGTTGTCACTGGTTCAACATTATTGTTCACGATTTGGTACACAGATTCTTTAACTATAATCGGTAATTGTTCGTTTATTCTCAGATCAAATTCATAGCTTTCATCCACATTAATATTGAAAAGTTCAGACGTTACACCGCAATCTTTTGGTTTTATTACGACCGCACATTCACCGATATTTACGTTAACATTGTCTAAAAATGATCTGCCTAAAATAATGTCAATTGATAAAGTATCGTCCGGCACAATAACAAAGTTTATTAAATAATCATTGTCATCAATTTTAACATTTACATTCGTTGCATTTTCAGTATAAATTTTAGCCTGATTTATACCACTAAGTACAGTATTTTTATGACCATATGGTAAATTTAATTTGTTCACAACACATTGTTTTAACACATTTAGTTTGCTTCCAGTGTCGATTAAGGCGATAAAAGAACAATCATTTATCTCAACATTTTTATGATATTTAGAAACATCATTAATTAAAAGAGTATTAGAGTGATTAGTTTTCTCAAAAGTATTTGCTTTTTCTGTTGATACAGTCGGTACACTTTTCGGATTATTTGGACAATGTCTGGAGATGTGACCTTGTTCTCTGCATTTATAACATGTAACTTGCGTTTTATTGTTATCTGAAATGTTTGATTTCAGCGCGAAACAATTACTGGTAGCGTGTCCGATTTTTTTGCAATTTTCACATTTAGGTTTATCGTCCTTTTGATCTTGTTTTGATTTTATACACATTTCAGGTTGTAGTAGCTTCATAGCTTTTAATAGATCCTTTAAACTTTTGTGTTGCGCCATTACAAGTTGTGTACGTATAGTAAAATTTTCAACGCCTCTAACTATGTGAAAAATTGTTTCGGCTTCTGTCATTTTAGCACGGTTTGCTATATTACATTTTTCATGAAAATATTCTTCGAAGCTTTCGTTCTTTTTCCATTTTCTCTGTCTCATTCTTTCGATGATAGCACCTGTATCTTCATAAATTTCAAACATATCCTCAAGTTCGTTTTTTATTTCATCCCATCCTTGAGAACAATTTGCTGCACTTGAATCATACCATTTTTTTGCGTTTCCTGATAATCGATTTGTCGCCAAAATCTTAATTGTCATATCCGGTATATCGTAGAGTAATCGAAGGTCATCTACACGTTTTATCCATGTCTTGACATCTATGTTGTCATCGCTGGTTCCTTTGAATATTGGGATTTGCGTGGAAATCTCGTTATATGGTATTTTTGGTGCAGGTTCAGCACGGTTGCGGAGCCTATCTAATTCGTCATCTTTTTTTATTAATAATTGTAGCATAGTATTCATTTGTAACACCAAATCTTTGACTTCGACTGATGAGTTGTCATTTACCTCATTTCTTGGTTCTTCGTTGTCGGACATTTTCAAAACTTTAATTTGCACAGTTTGTAAACACAGGAATATTCGATCCAAAATTCAGTTCGTCGAATTTTCACTTCAAATATTCGTTACAATGACTTTGAAAGAAATTTAACCGTAGACACTCAACTTGTAAACACAGGAATATTCAATCCAAAATTCAGTTCGTCGAATTTTCACTTCAAATATTCGTTACAATGGGCACTTCAGTTTTTCACTTTCTTCTTCAAAATTTTCATGTGCATAAATATCTCGTAACAATGCTGGACAATGTATGTTCTATTGCCGTTTCACGAACGCGTTAGTCTATAAGTCTATCTCACTTTATTCACTAATATCTGTTCATAACTTCATACACTACTTTTACACACTGCTTTTCATAACCTTATTTTTCATACTTTGAATTTCACGAAAATCCGTCAATCTCACTTCTGAAATTTCTGTCAGGGATGGTCAGGCATGAGTAACGGAAATTCTATTTTCATAATTATTTAATGAATTAATAAAAAGAAACAAAATAAAAGCACATTCTGAACAATAATACAACAAAACTATCTTCTTGCTCCGTCCTGTCACACGGTTGACGACTGACTCCTCGACTAGAGTGGGGTGGGGTCTAACAATAGATAATAATAATAATAATAATAGATGAAAAAATTAATGTAATATCAATTTTGATGTTTCACAGATCTTAATATATTTTAAATTCGGGACACTATATTTTTATTTGCTAGTTACTATAATTGTATAGTACTTGGGAGACCGAACTTTGCTCGGAGAGCTCAATAAACGTGGTATTAATTTGCTGTAATTTTTAAAATAGGGTAATTCCGGGTGAGATTATTGCGTATGAGATCGCCCAGTCCCAGATTTTACAAACACGATTAAATTTCCAGTTATATTATTGGTGATGTACTTAGCAGTTCGACAAACCACCTTACCTATACATTATATTTGTTTCTTTTCAACTGAGAAATCTTGGAAGTTATTTGTGATATGAAAATTGAATACCTTCAGAAATTTTTTGATTGTTAGTTGAATTATATTGTTTTTACATCTTACAAAGAATAATGACTTTTTCTCCACGCAGTGTGTGAATATGATATTTAGAGATTATGTTTATATTCTTGTAGTAGAATTTTATCATATAGTTATTGAAAAAAACGCATGGGCCATCTATCTCTCACTGCCGGGTCAGATAGCCTTTTCTTTTAGGGTATAGTTGACCCAACATAAAACTGCACACTGCCTGTCATTTTTTTTGTCAAGTCGACTGAATATGAAACAAAATAATAAAGATAGCGAATTATGGACACAAAAGCTTTCGGACGTCCTTAAAGCGATTCAAAGTGGCAGAAAGAGTGTGAATTCTGCCTCTAGAAACTTTGGCATCCTGGCTCCTATACTCTGAATAGAAGAATGCAGAATATAGATTTTTCAGGTGCAGAAATTGTGGGAAAAATTGAAGCTCGTACCAAAAAGTTGCAAAAAAAACGGGTTTTCTTGATTCCATGTAGTAGATGATAAAACTACTTTCACGAAGGGTGATTTAAATAGGTGATCATATGTAATCTTTATAAAAAGGCTATATACCAGAAAAATATATTTTCCTCCCATTATCTTAAGAAAAATTACTTACGTTTTTTTACTTGGGCCATTACACCCTGAATCATGGGTCATCTCACCCAGACACTTCGGGATAGATGGCCATATGCTTGAGTTGCCATTTTTTTAAAATTTTAATTACACATTCTAATTTAATATGAATTGACGGTTCCAAATAAAATAGTGTCTTTTGATTATATGTTCAACGTACTGACCCTTTAAAAAAAGTGGGCCAACACTCCCAGAATTACTGTAGTATACAAAAATCTATACGTTTTTTAATATTTTTTTTCTAATTTGAAATAACAATTGAAAAAATTGGTAACAATGAACCAACAAATAAAAATTTTCAAACAATGAAAAAATATCGTTAATTTATTTCAGTTACATTTTAATGATACCAGAGTCAAGAGATTCTTGAGCGATAACTCGCATACGCGACGCAAAACTGATATGTGATTTAACTGTGCGTGATTATTTATGAAGATTTGACAGTAGTAAAGTGTCAAGCTCAAATGGTCAATAAAAATATATACCGATTTTCATACTTAAAACCGGCGATGAATTATAAAAATATCAGGCCTTGAAATTATTGAATTACTTGTATAACAATAGGTTTAGGCAATCAGTGCGTCTATTAATTCAACAAAAATCGTATATGTATTTTCAGTGAAATTAAATATAATATGATACCTACATTATTGTGTTCTTAAAATTAATAAGTTGAAATCAATTACACAGGCCTACAAAGTAAAAATTTTTTTTTGGTATCTAGGATTTTAGAATTGATTTTAACTATATTTGGTATGGTGAATCTAAATATTAAATCAGTTTTTTCTCTGTCAGCTCTAATTTTTTAGATCTATGTTTTTTTAATGTGCAGTTATATAAGTTAATGAATTAACACCTACACGTACCTAAAATACAATATTAAGTTCTATTAATTTTGGGATTTTGTGCTTTTTTATTGTTTGGAAAAAGGTGTGTTTCAACTAACTGGAAATATGTTAACTGTTCTACAGCAATGAGCTGTTAATGCGTCTAAAATTTCACTAAAAACCGCTTGTTTCAACTTTTCCAAATCTCTCCAGCGTCAAAAGTGCGACCCTTCGGGCCGCTATTTCGTCATTATTTATGTGCAAGGGTCCTTTTGCATTCATTTTCACGTACCGTTTTTCTCTTTTGATATGTTCCGTAAAATCGAGTTTTTAAGTCTTTATAAAGAACTATTTTAACACACTCTAATATACAAAATCTATGTAGAGTGTAGATATTTCTTCCTTTTCGTTTAAAAAATGCTCTAATCGATCTGACATTAATTGAGCAAAAAACATTTTTATTTTCAACCTTCTGGAACCGAAATTCTACGTTAGAAATGTTAATAATGTTTAATAAATACGTTATGATATAAAAATAACATACCTTACGCCAATTATTGAAATATTAGTTAACATTGTGTTTACCTAATTAATATTTCTTCTTATTTATTAAAATAATGTACGTTTTACTTAGTATAAATTATTAAAAAGATTGACTACTTATCAGTATATTGACACAATTGTTCATTTGTATTTCCAAAGCTCACTTACAATATTACAGTATTTATTACATGATTGTGAAATGTCAAAAAAATATTTTTTTAAATGATTAAATCTGTGTGAAAACTAATCTTTCCGAGAATAAGACCTAGCTAGATCAATTTTTTGTCCCTCAATACCCCTTTTCAGCGAATTTCATCCAAATCGTTAGAGCCGTTAGATACGCGAAATTTCTAATCAAGATAGAAATACCTATATAAATAAATATATAAATATACAAGAATTGCTCGTTTAAATATATAAGATTAATATGGCACATCGTACCGCAGAACATTATAATGGTCGACCAGACGTCGATCAATCTCATTTGCAACTCCAGCTACCAAAAACTGAATATCTACGTTGAATTTAAGATATTGAAATAGTGTTTCCATTTTTAATATTTATCATTATATCACATTATCATTATTAGTATTTTCGTTCAGTGGAAACTTCCTAATTAATTATTAAAGTTGTTTTTGTCTTTTCTTAATAAGAAGGGAGTTTTCTAATTTAGCAATGTAACAATGAATGTTTAGAACAATTATATAGCTCGTTCTGAAGCATTACAGAATTAACATATTCTTACACAGCTTATTAATTATTCCATCAACATTGGATAACAGATAACATACATTTTTTTATTTATTTATTTTTTTTTTTTGCTCCTTAAGAGTTATTTTTTTTTATTTGTACATTATGTAAAAGTGATCACGATTTGTGTTAATACACGTGTAAAAATATAAAAAATTGTTCGACTTTTTTGCTTTTAGTCTGATTTTAGTGATTTTTTTAGAGAACTATAGATACAATAAAGTATTGGTTTTAATGTATCTGCATAAATTTTAAGTTACATATATAAAATTGAAATAATGGCACTTCAATAATACGTATTTTCGTTTTTTTATTTTATACTTCATAAACCATTATACGCAGCAAACACTACAGTTTTATTATTATTGAACACAAACGATGTACCTACATGTGTTTATAACGAACGTCAAGTTTAATTATAAAGTACGAAAGAACCGTTAGTGTTAATTAGAAAACTTGACCTCTCCTAGTCCAATCGAACAATAAGTTAGTTAAATTATTGTTTGCCTATTGTATAATGGATCTGTCGTGAAGTACTTTATTGGTTTACTTGTGGCGCAAACAAGCCTTTGATAATAAATTATTCATCAGTAACTTCTTTATGTTTTACACCTTCTTGGTGTCAAACGTAGAATCGCGTTTAATCTTGTAAGGACAATTTTTTAACAAATATTTGTTTCGTTTTATATTCTGTAGGAAATACTGGATTTACGGGAGGGGGTCGAGGGTGGTTGATTGCTGAAGGAGTCTGACCTGAAGACATATTTAACAGACCGTATGAGTAATGAAGACACTTTTTGCACAAATAGACTGATTATCTTAATAATTGTAATTATTTATTATTGTTATAAAGAACCATTCTGAACGCTCTTTTTAATACGCTGGTTCGTTGGATTTAGGCTTTGCCGAACGGTGTGATAATACCCTATTTGTACATGTGTGATCGATTGTTCGTTATAAACTTCGATTAATTTCGATCAAACTTGATTCTTACACAAGCGTGTTAAAAAGAAACGTTCAGAAGTGTGCAAAAGGATTATTGTCTTGCAGCTGTAGAAAAAGCTGGGATTAAACTGTTCTACAATTTGTTAGCAAAGGGCAAACGTATACCAACTTTTCAAAGGATGATAACATCATTATAAACTCAGCTAACCAAGAGGTTGAAGTTGACATCTGGAATGGAGATGATCAGAAGAAAAGAGTGTGAACCAATGGAAGTGGAGGAAAATAACATCAATTATATTAATTTTTCTTTATATTTACACTTGGCCTCGTAATGAGATAAACATTATGCATACAACTTAATGAAGTGAATACATCAATAATCAAAGAGAGAGAGAGAGAGATTAAATATTATGTAAAATAGGAATTAGTCAAGTTAACTAACTGAACAAGAACGCGTAGTTGAGAGTTGTTAAAGGCTATGACAGCGTGCTTCGTCATTTTTAACTAGTTTTAAATTAAATATTGTAAAAAGATCTGATAAAATCAAATGCAAATTGAACACCAAACATGTCCGAATAATCATTAAAAATGACAAATTTGCAACATTACTGACAATAGTAGTTATCAAACGAAGAAACGTTAATCAACCTACCGCTGTATGAAAAGATAAATAATAGCACATGACTTTTTTTAGAATCACTTTTATCAATGTCAGATATATTGAGAAACAACAATGATCATCTTAAGGGGAATCTACTCTATACCAGAAGTATCGATTGAATATTTACATTCTACATACTAAAGGTCACTGCACAGTGGACACCAGGTTAGGGTTTTGCCGCTGGATTCACTGTTGGAACTTGTGCTGGTTGCGACAATTGAAATAATAATAATGCGTTTATTGTCGAAACAATTGGACAAGATTCAATCATAGGATTGGTCTTCCATCAATATACATTTAAAATACAAAGATAATAACAATTAACCAGATATATCAATAACAATATGAACTAGATAGGTGTCTTAGGATTCTTCCAGTTTAGTAAAATGGCAGTGACAGCATTTATTAAAAAAGAGGCTTGAATATTACTAGGCGAGGTTGTCTTCAGCACAATAGTGTTATCTAACTCATCTAACAACTTAGGCGTCATATTATGACGTCACTACGGGCTCCGTTGCTTGGTTACAGGCTGAATTTCAGAACTGCGGCCGAAAAAAATTTCGTGCTTGATTCTCTGCCGACTTTGAGCAAAAATCAATGAGAAAACAGTGACGTTGTCACGTGGACTATGGGCAAACGTCATAAACAGATATGGCGTTATAGTGTGTGTTTTGTTCAGAGACAATAAACGTTCATTTTTGTTAAGATACAAACTGTCACTGCATTCGTACCAAAACCATCTACAAATCTAGCAACAATATACGAATCGTGTGAAAGTCAATTTTATTACTTCGATTCTCTAAAGAATCGTAGAAAAATCTTTCAAATGAGGATGTGTACAAAATTGAAATCGCTTTTAAATGAGGTGCAACTTGACCTCCCCTCGATTTAAAAAAAAAATTAAGTTGATATTGCTCAGACCGGGCTCCATCTTTAAATTTTTAGAAACTTTATTCTCAAAAGATAGTTTATGTGATTAGATTTCAATTCGATTTTATCCGAACTCATATCGATTGAAAACTCGACTGTTCGTTCTCTACTTTTGAATCGATTTAAAACAGAATAGAATGCAGTCGAGTCGAACATTTTAATAAAAGAAAAATGAAAATTATAAAACAAACTTCCAGGATAAAAAATGGCCGAGTAAAACTTGTTAAATATATATATATTCTAATAAGGACATTACGTTAAAAATATTTGTATGTGGTTATGATTCATATTGGAAGTTTGTTTTGTAATTGTAATAGGCGTGACCGGATTAAAAGAGACAAATAAATATGTGTCCCTAAAATGTTCGACATGCCTGCATTTAATTTAATCTCATCATAACTAGAGAACGAACCACGAAATTTGTAATTGTTAACGGGTGTACAGAGAATTAAATACAGGATGTCCGAGAATTATCTTTACAACTTTGAAGTTTAATAACTTTTGAAATAAAAAGGATATTCACATTCTGTTTTCTGCAGTTATTAGTGCAACTCATAAAGTTTTGTTCTGTTTAGGTTAGCATCTCCACATGTGCACCACGTGTGGCCCGAAGCACATCCAGTCGGTAATCGATTTCTTGCCAGGTACGCTGTAACATAACGTCTATGACAGTGGCAAAATCCTCTGTAATGCGGGTTTTTAAGTCAGCAATGTCAGTAACCTTTCTCCGATAAACAATATCCTTCAAATAACCCCAGAGAAAAAAACTTTATGAGTTGCATTAATAACTGCAGAACACAGAATGTGAATATCTTTTTTATTTCAAAAGTTATTAAATTTCAAAGTTATAAAGATAATTCTCGGACACCCTGTATATTTCAGAAGAGGTCCAGCAGGACCCCGTGTACTATATATCTTTTTTTCAAAAGTAACTTTGCCTTCAAACGTTAATTTGTGATACGAATAAGAATAAGATTTTACCTTGATTTTATTCGAGCGCTGTAACTCAATTCGTTCAAAAGTTAAGATGCGGGAGAGATACTTTATGCACTCTATTTACATAGAAATTAGAAACGGCCAAACCACCATTGTATTGTTAATTGTTATATCTTCTAGATTGCGTTAAATTTTGTGAATCATAATAATCTTTAACATTGGTTGTTACAAAATGCTACAAAAATATATGTTTAAACTACATAAAAACTCAGATATAAATTATGTCGCTAAACTTTGTTTGGATGGGTAACTGATAGTATATCAAGTTACATTAAAATTGGTCCGGCCGTTCTCACGTAATATTAGTACAGAAAAAAAAGACACACAAACCTTTTATAAATACATATTCCCGTCTATACGATTATATACCCAAAAAAATCCTAAGAGAATTATTTTTTTCTTTTTTTAATAAGAGTGTTTATCCCGAAATACATGTTTCCGACTTAAACGATTTCAAAGATAGGCAAATTCTTCAAGAAAGTTTCAACCTTTGTTGTTTACCTTTTGGGATGGTAATAATAAAAACTTCTATTCATTTTTACAAAAACACTCATATATAATTTTCTGTTTCTGCCTCAAGCAATTTTTAAAAAATCCTATTTTTCAACCATCCTCTCCAACTTTTTAGGAGTTGAATTTCGAAAAATCCTTTCCTGGTGGATACTTATGTCATGGAAGAAAGATAATCTCCAAATTTCATATTTCTAGGTCTGGACACTTGTTTTTATACAGTGTTATGTGTGAATAAGAATTTTACATTTAAAGAATCAAACAATTTTCTGCTTTCTAAATTTTTTTAGAGCAAAAAGGCATTGTATTAAAATGATAAAGAATTAATTGTCCACAGAACAGGTCACTTGGTTATAACGAAAATATTTTTTATACAGCGTGGCTACAAAATTTTGTATTTTTAACACTTTGATTGTTATAATAATTAATTTGTCAGAAAAATGTATTCTTGATAAAAATTTGTGTACGCTCGAACCAGAAAAGCCTGTTTGTGAAGGAGTAGCCCATATTAGACCAGCACCTGCTACCAGCAACGTCCGTTAGTCGGTTGCCTGTGCTAGTGATGTGTCATTTTCATTATTAGGGTGAACTCAAAACTTTCTTTTTTCCTCGCTTCTTCCTATTCGCACAACATCGTTAAAAAAAATTTCCACCGCACTACACACGCTCATTTTGCAAACTCATTACTTGAAAACTGCAAAATGTCTGCCGCACTCGGAACTTGCACTAAACGGTGCTGGTTCATGCTCTGGGTTATGCTGATCTAATCTGCGAAATCGCGCAGGTAACAGATTCGTGCTGTGCTGGTTGTGCACAGTCTTTAAGGCCTAAAAGTAGCTAATTTAATTAGAAAAATAAAAGGTACTTTTTAATAAAATAAGTACTAAACAAAAAGTAATATATTAAGTATTTTTTTTTAATTTTTTACCACTCAATTAATTTCTAGTTTATTTTGTTACTGTGGATATTCTGGGTATATAATAAATTGGATAAAATTCTAGTAAATTATTGAAATGTAAGATACGTTGTAGTTTTCTAATCTTCAAATCTTTCAGCAATTGAAAGAAAATAAACGCCTGGTTAGACGAAATCATTTTCAGGTAAAAAATTTGCGGTACACTTTTGTTTATAATTTATGTGATACATTTATTTTTAATTTAAACGTTTTTTAGATTATTGGTAGGTATATTTTTTTCGCAAATATATTTTCTTATTTAACTGACTTAAAAAAAAATAAATACTATCTATATAGAACGTATAATCACCTTGTTGTTAGACGCGTATAAATAAGTACGTAATTATATTTAGAGAATGATGAATTTCCAATTTCTCACACACCAAAACAAGCTACGTATAGATTTCTCTTAAGGAGTGTTCACTGCAAGGGAAGACTAGGTGTACTGTTTGAATAATTTATATTATTATTATCAGATCATAAAAATCGTTTTCTATTAATCATTGGGTGTACGTATATTTTTTAAAGTTGACATGAAACTTTAGAACAGCGCAAGGCGCTGGCCTCTTTATAACAATGTGACAAATGTTCGTGAATTAAATCAATCATTATTTCAAGACATGTCGGTAGTTGATTATTAGAATTGATAGGTACTTATTTTATTTGGAAAGAACTCTCGCCTTTACAAAATATGATCAGATACATTTACATTATATTCGATTTTACTTATACTATAAATATCACATACAGGTGTTCTACTAGTGCATGAACAAAATATTGAGTCCTTATTTTTGAACTTAGCCATCAAAAGCTGGGATAATAACCAGATTACTGCGTAAAATGAATTGTCCTTATAAGCACTATTTTAAGTCAAATCGTAATTGATAGCAATCATAAAAACTATTCCGGCTTGCGAGCTCAATTCTGACGCATTAGTCTACCGAATACAAAAAAAAAAAAAAAACTGTCTCTCAGTATACTCCGTGCGCACAACCTGGATTCACTGTAACCGTTCATTTCATTGTTTGGTTTAGGGATGTCAGAAGTATCGATATCGGTACCGATATTTTTTTTTTAAATATCGATATATTGGTACAATTTTAAAGAGAACATTGACACTCGAAGAGATTTAGAATAATATATTATATAACATATTGGCTAGCTTAATATAATCTCAAATAGCAATTACCAGACCTTATTTCTAATAAATCAAATAATAAATAATTATCTGAAATCAAAAACAACGATAAGAATTTTTTTTTGTTTATTTAATCAAGCATCTAATACATTTAGAACCAGATAATTTTAGAGATTAATCGAACAATTAATAAAGCCAGGGATGGCGAACCTATAGCATGCGTGCCAGAGGTGACATTCGACAGAAAATTGTTGGTACTTTATGAATTGAGGTGTAAATCGAAATAAATAAAATAAAGCATTATAACAAGCTTTGATTCAGTCCCATTTTATGTCGTTCATTTTTAATAAATTTATTATAATAATTCAAAAATTCTAAAAATTTTATTTTTAACCCCCGACGCAAAAACAGGGGTGTTATAAGTTTAACCGCTAAGTGTGTGTGTGTCTGTCTGAATATTTCTGGGCCTGGTCTTTTAACGTTAATATTTAAATATATAAATAGTAATATTTTGTGATTCAAGCGTCGTTGAGTCGGGGGACCGCTAAATAAATAAAACAAAAAAACAAAATACAAATAAAAAAGAAGCTTGGTAATGAAATAAAAAAAATGCAATTTTAATATAAGTACTCTATCTAGGTCCCCCGACCCGACGACGCTTGAATCACAAAATATTACTAATTACATATTTAAATTTTAAATATTAACATTAAAAGACCAGACCCAGAAACTTTATTTTTTAACTTTTTATAGGTTTTTTTGTGTCAGGGGTTTTTCAAATTGTTAATTTAATTTTTTTAATATATTTTATTTTGATAGGATATTACACGCAATTATTTTCTTAATTTTAAAAGTATATCATTGAATTTCATCAAATAACGATACCTACTACATAATATATATTTGCCAATACATTTACAAAAAAATTTTGAGTAAAGTATTTTATATACTTATACTACTTATATATATTTATTAAAATCAATGTTATTTGTTATGCAATAAATTATTTTTATATACACATGTTTTTCATTGATACGTAAATATTAGAATGCACATTAATTTGAAATATCAAAAATAAATCGTAATTTATTTAGGAAATAAAGTACTCTCGAGCAACATATTATGCAAATCAATGAAAACTACTGCAAATTTATGATAATTTTATCTGTTTATAATTCATAACGAAAAAACTAGTTTTTAAAAAATAAATTGAAATAACTGTTCATAAAATAATGGTAAATATGGCTTATACAACGATATTCTTATGCTAATAGGTAGCAGTTACATTGTATAGACGGCATGTGTAACCTGGTCAACAAACCATATTATACTGCAGCCATACAATATAATCGTTGACATGACGTGTAGGGTACACATCCCATACGCGCATACATATATACATATAATATACACACACGTCTATGCCGTGTTATTAAACGCGATACGGTACAAATAGGACTACGCTTTTAAAAAATTGAGACTACAACAATTCGACATTTTTCCATTTGTTTGTATTTATCGTAGGTACAATAAAATTTTTATAAAATATTTATATTACACGATTGTTATGCAAATTAGATTTTTTCTTGCATCTAAATAATAATAACAATATTTTAAGGTGTTTTATACCGGAAACGCATTGAAAAAAAAAACGTGGTCCTGATGTGCGATACGTTGCGGTATAATATTCTTATATGGTCCCTGCAAGACAGTGCATAGGCGTAAAAAATTTACATGTGCTTTAACGCTTTAACGGCTAAATTACATAAGAAACAGTCAGTTGGACGAGGTGATACACGCACCCCCTAAAACCCCCAAATCTTGTTGATTTTGTAACATTATTTTTCCATTAATTGGGACTATATTATTATTGGTTTATTCCGAAAGTACAAAATTTGGACCAGAAATTACGAAATCGTGCCCTTAATGCAACGGGACCGTTCCAACTCTGAAAATTGTAACATTCAACATAACGTAGCGCGCCCTCAATTATTACGCCACTGGAAATGACATAGGCTTCTCGAACAAACTGACAGAAGTTTCTGGAATGATCGAGAACGGGATGTACTACGTATGCCTATAAATACAGTGCAGTAAGTGAGACAGTCAGTCAGTTGCTTGCTTGCTACAGTGAGAGAACATTCAGTGTATGCGTGACAGACATAAATCATAGGTACATAAATAGTAGTGCGGTAGTACATAAATTTCGGTGAATGTTTTAAGTAATGTATTGTGTACATAGTCATTAGTGATGGGTTGTTATTTTTGAACCTGTTACTTTGTACCTGTTATTCATTTGTAACAGATACAATCTGTTATTTGATTTAAAAAGTAACAGGTACTTTAAGTAACAGGTACTCTACTGCTTCACTTTTTTGCAACAAAACAGTTAACAAATGAATAATTGAATAACCAACTACAAAGTAACAGGTTTAATCTGAATACGTAGTTTCTAGTGTTACAAAAAACTAGTAATAGAGTGGTATGGTAATAAAATATAATTAAACAATAGGTATAGTAAGCTATGTATTTTCATTAAGTACAGTTACACATATATATCTAATGTTCAAAACATTATTTTAATAAAAAAATCCAATACTTTAAAATGAATACGTACCTAACTTAAATATAATTATTGTAACAATAAAAAAGGGAGTGCTTGCAATCTGCTGACATTCTCATAAAAAAAACCAGGCAAGTGCGAGTTAGGCTCGCGCGGCGAGGGTTCCGTACCATCAAATATATTATCACGTATTAATAAACAAAACTTGATTTGGTCGACACTCGACACTCAATTTCGCTGCACAGCTATGTTTAATTAACGATTATTTGACTAACAAATAACTCTTTGTATTTAAACAATTTAAAACAATTATTTGTGATAATTGTAACAATAAAATAATATTATTTTCTATGACAACAAATAAATTAATTGTTTTAAATTGTTTAAATACAAAGAGTTATTTGTTAGTCAAATAATCGTTAATGTATAAACTGTAAAAGTATGGTGCAAAAGCAACAATAGTGTCGATGACTCGATTCACGATTGTCGACGCGAAAGTACATCTCGATTGTCGAAATTGTGTGATTAGAATTATTAGGGATGTGGAGGGAAGGGCGATATTTTTATTGTATTAAGGTATTCAATAATCAGCATTGTTCCTTTTTCTTATTAAAACTAAAGTACCTACATACCAAACTGCGTAGTGCGTATTGTGCTAAAGCAGCAAAGTAACAGTTACTTTTGTACCTGTTATTATAAACTGATATTTAAAAGTAACAGGAACAGGTCGTACCTGTTACTTGAAAATAACAGGTTTTTCCATCTCTAATAGTCATTGTTGTTTGATTATTTATCAGAATCAGTTAGTTTATTTCATTATTAGAGAATTACGTTTAGTTCATTTCATTGTTAGTTTCTTTTTGTCATTGTTATTAGAGAAGTACTTTTTGGTTTATTTGTTTTGCATTTATTTCGTTTGTTAATAAATAAATCAGTTTTAAACCACCACACAGAACAGTTTTGTTACAATAATATAAATATAATAATAACACATGCCATGCCGCGGGTAACGACTAGTAGTAAATATTTTAATATATCATTTGGCTTTGGTTTCCATGGTTATCTATGATTTTACATGTTAATTATCCAGACACACGGCAGTGTCTCAGCCAAGTTTCGTAAACTACAATGTGTAAAACCCGACACATCATCGAGGTACATTCGATCTCCCTATATCTCAAATTCTATTTGATCTCCACACTTGTAATTTTGTTTATCTATCAAACTCCCGCCCCAATTACCGAATCTTTAATTTTAAAGAAAAACATTGAATAGTTACGAATATCGCTATTTTTGCAATAGAATGTGATTCTATGGGATAATCATAATGAAGATTACAAAATTGACAAGAAGAGATATTACTAATTTTGTCTGAAAATATTTGATAATTTTTTGTGTTTACTAAAAATACCAGTTGTTTTATTGAAATATTTAAACTATTTTTCACCTTCTTGACAAATGCCGTTAATCATTTCTAATAATCTATTCTTATAAATTATATGTTTCAATGTTCCGTTGCAACTTGGCAACATTGGTTGCAGTTTTGGTTTCACCAATAATTTGCACAATCCCTATAGTGTATACTATTTATCTGAGATGAAAACAGAGTTCATTTTTTTTGTAAAAAAGCAACTCAAGTCCTTTCATATCAATTTAAACAACGCCAAATTGTTCGAATTTTGATATTTTTAAAAAACTTATTTAAAAATAATAACTACACAGTTTCCGCAAACATCTTATACTTTCTAAGGCTGGGCGCACATATCAGTTAGTTTTAAGCAAACAAGTTTTTGCATAGTTGTGTAGGAACATATTTTTTCTATCTATTTAAATGGAGCCATCACGCACCAATACAGTAAATTGTATAAACCAGAACTTGTTAATGCATTAAACAGAAATGTTTTCTTGATTTAAAAAATGTACCAATTATGTGGAACTTATTTAAGCAAAAGCATTTTTGTTTAAATAAATTTTGCTTATTTGTGTGCACTGACCTTAGTGTCCTCTAACTTGTACAGGGTTAATTTTTTGGCTTAAAATAATTATTTCATAAAGTAAACCACTTAATCGTAGAATAGTTGACAGAAAAACACATCTATAGACCATCCAACACAACTAAAATTTACAGTAAAATGGAAAATATCAAATTAACGGCAGACTAGTTTTTTTATATAGTTTTTTATTATCAGTACAGTATTTCGAATACGACTCAATACTACTTGATGAAATTTATACAAATTCTGAGATTACAGAATCAATTATCTACAATAGGGATGTTGAATATTTTTGGGAAAGTGTTTTAAATCGTACATGAGTACCTAATATTACCACAAATATTTATTATTTTTTTGTTTAAATACGACTAAAGCCTTAAAAATCATGTGTTTTAAATTCCGTTTCAAAGTTCGGTCCAAAACGCCAATACTTGTCACGTAACTGCCGTGACATCATCCGGTCATAAAGTAGGAGGTTCAAAAGTTTACACGGGAGCTACCATTCTATAGATGCGTGTTCTGTGCTCACAAACACTGGTAAACTGATGTGATGAAAGTTTTTTTCGTAGTTGTTGCTACAGTTATATATACTTTGACGTTTCCAGACATGCAAAAAAAAATTGCAAGACAGACAGTGTTAACGCACCTTTAAATTTATGTTTTATGTGTATTCATTATTTTCTATATTAAATAGGGATCAAGGATGACGCAAGGACAATCCTACGATTAAAACTGTAATAAACGCATCTTATTCTTAAAAAATACGAGTTGTGGTGATTTTGTTTTCTATATACATTAAATAAAAATTGCAATGAAATATGGGAACAATAAGGGTTATACATCAAATTCTGTAATTTGTGAAATTGCAAAAATCAATGCTTTAAGATACACATATACGAGCAAATTGATTTTTAAAAGCCTGTATACGTATACACTATGCAGCCATTTTATTAATGTTACTTTTATTATTATGTAGGTACAATAAGGTAACGTAAATAATTTATATTACACACTGAAATCATCATAAGCCACGGGTGGTCTTGTTCACGTGAAAAAGAAAGCAGAAAAACGATAACAGATGCTATCAATTTACATATTTATACCAACTGCAGTTCAAAAATGAAAATAATTAGTAATAATTAATAACGAGCAAATTTTCATACGCGTGTTTGATCATCATTTAAAACAAATATCTCAATTATATTGTTTGTGTACAAGAAACGACTTATTATTAGAGTAGGTACCTACGAGATTGTTGCATCTGTTTGTTTTTTTCTTTTGAAAAATTTATTTAGTTTTAAAAGAAAACTGCATTTAGAATACAACATAAGGCATAGTCTATTGGAATGCTTTGATAGATAGCTTTATTGTATAAAAAGAAAATGTTTCTCGTTACAAGGAGAGAGATATATAAAATCAAAAAATATACATCATACAATCAAAATATTGCTGTATTGCGTGAATTATTGTTTTGTGCGACGAAGTGTGACAGTCATATAAGTCATAAAATAGTCAGCACATCCCGCTGTATGGTAAATATAAATTAAATGAAAGAAAATATTTTAAAAAATGAAAAAAAATAAACGATTGAAAAAAAATATAAAAAAGTCGTTTTACAAAATTTGAAAAATATATAATATATTTTTTAAGTTTAAAAAATTTAGGAAAGTATAGGTATGCAGTGTGTCTCAACCGACGTTGGCTAACATGGGTAACTTTGTTATTAGTGATCTGCTAAATGGGCAAAGTAGTGCATCGAGCTATATGCAAATACATAATAAATAGATAAAAGCACATCTGTACTGAAGGTGTTTTTCAGAGATCTAATATACCTAATACGAAATTTTTTTTAGCTCTGCGCATACGCTTTCAACCTGTACATCCCATTTCAAAGCAGAATCGATATAAATACCAAGAAATTTGGCCTCACTTATCTTGTGTATTTTTACAAAATATATACTCCTTTACATTTCTATCCTTTTACCAGTAGAATGTATAATATCTTTTGAATTATGGTCAAAAAAAGTCCAAGTAAAAAGTAATAAGAATATATTATTATATTTCTTTTCTTTTTCATTTTTATATGTAACATTTTAACTTCTATTTAGGCCGGAAGAATTCCAATCCAATTTTATTATTCATCGGCGCCTTTCGAATGGAGATTTACCACCTTCTGAACCATAGACACCTTCAAATTCACAAGATTCATCAACATCTGAAAAATTGAATACCGTTGAAAATGAATCTCGTGCATCGTGGGATGATGTTGTAAGAATAATGGTGGCTTACGATATGGGGTGGAGTACGTGAGCAACCGGTCGACAATACGATAGCAAAAATGGATTTGGAGTCATCATTGGAGAATTAACTGGCTTAGTATTGGATTTTTCCACGTGTAATAGGATCTGCGCTACATGTAATCGAGGTGACCCAGCATCAGATCATGAAAACTGTCGGCTAAATTTTTATGGCTCAGCAAAAGCCATGGAGCCTCATGTAGCTAAAAAAAATGTAGTCGACAGTGAGATACTTAAAGCTGAAAATATTGAAGTTGGAGTATTGGTAGGTGACGATGACAGCTCGACAATTGCTGCCTGCAGAGCTGCAGCTAATCATCGGATTATCAAGCAGTCTGATGTAAACCATACGTCAGGTGGAGTAAAAAAAAAAATAACATCCAAAAAAGTCATAAAGAATTAACTAAAGACGATATTGTTTACCTTCATCGATGTTTTACCTATGCTTTATCACAAAATAAAGGCAATAGTTCTGGTTTAGCTACTGCAATTCTAAGTATACCTTATCACGCTTTTAATGATCACACTCAATGTGGTACTTGGTGTGGCTATAATGAAGATAAAGATAATTATGTACATAAAGTTATTCCGGGGGGTTTTCAAGATCCAATTTTATTCCAAGAATTAAAGAAAATATTTGACCACTTAGTCAACAATGCGCAAAAATTTTCTAAAGGTGCATCTAGTAATGCAAACGAAAGTCTTAACGCGATAGCTAGGAAGGCCCCTAAATCTAGATGTTATAGTAGAAACTGCATCGGCTGATTATGCTAGTTATGAGTTTCCATCCTGACGATACAGCATTGTACCTACATAGCGTATTTAAATGAGGATCTACAGAGACTCTCGGTGTGGGTTAAACGTAATAGACTCAAAGTAAACTCAAAGAAGTCAGTTGTGCTATTGATAGATAATAAAATATCTCGTAATAAATATTTCGCAAGTAGTTCTAACATTACTCTTAACAATGATATCCTTGCTATTTCCGAATCGGCTAAAAGTCTTGGCATTTATTTTGATTCTGATTTAAACTTTTCTGAGCACGTAAATAAAGTTTTACAAAAGGCATACATACGGTTAAAATATCTCTATCAATTCCGTTCACACCTCAGTCAAGCAATCAAAATTACATTATGTAGATCTTTGGTTCTTGCTATCGCACAATACTGTGATACCGTGTTTGTGCCACAACTAAAAATTGCTGATTTAAATAGGTTAAGGATTCTACAAAATTCCTGTGTTCGATTTTCATATGGTATTAGGAAATTTGATCATATAACACAATTCAGAAATCTCTGCAACATGATTAGTACTTATCATTGCATGGTTATAAACTTTTTATGCCTTGTACATAAAGTGATCAATTTAGATCAACCTGAATATCTATATGAGAAATTGACTTGGCGAGACAACCATGCATACTCCGACGTTCTTAGAGTCAAACATCTTCTGGCAGTCCCAAAACATAGAACGAGTAAATTTAAAGGAAGCTTTACTTATCTGGCTGCTTATTTTTATAATAAAATACCCCCCGAATATAAGACTCTTAAAAATAATCCATTCAGGAAGAAAATGGAGGAGTGGGTTGTCTCCAATATAATTTAACATCTTAAAATCGCTTTAACACAACAATAATTTTGCCAATTTCACCAATATAATAGAATTCTTTATGTTTATTGTATATGTAATAGTTATGCTCTTTTTAATATTGTATTTTATTCTAGTATATTTTTTCGTGGCAACTATGCTACTTTTTTTTATGTAATTTTATTTTTGTAGGTCAAGTTGTAAAACAGCTTATAGCTGAACTTAGGCCTTTTGATTCTTAATCAATAAATTATTATTATTATCGTTTTGCTTGTGCTCTAGGACAGAAGAATGTAGGAGAAGGATATGTTAAAAAGATAGTACAAAAAATAAACTTGACTTCGAGTGAACATCTTACACGCCATATTTCTTCGAGAGAAAGAATTCTGTCACAAAAACGCGCACAAATAAGAACACATGCCCAAAAAAACGTCGTATGCAGTTAAACAAATTTCGTACTATGTTACGTCATCGTAAAGAAAATCTAGAAGGTGTTACATATCAAAGCAATTGTTCACTTTTCACTCAACCTGCAGTACCTGAGAAAGAAATTGAAGATAATGATAATGATTCCAACTCGGAAGAAGATACTTGTGGAATGTCTTATCATTCCTCTGGATCTAGAGACTTCAGGTTTTGAAGCTGATTGTGATATTCTTCAAATAGCTGCGCAGTGTGGCAAAAAAAATTTCGCTACCTACGTTAATCCAGTTCGACAAATTTCTTTAAAGGCTAGCGAAGCACATGGTTTAACAAATTGCTCTGGAGAGCTCTTTTATTATGGAAAAAAAGTGGAAACTGTTTCTTTACGATTGGCGTTATCTAATCTGTACGAAGTCATTAGAAAAAAAATGCTGCATCGCTACACACAACCTAGCAATCGATGGACCTAGGTTATTTAGAGCTATTGATAAAAATAAATTAACAAGCGATATTTCTGAAGTTGTCTATGGATTTGTAGATACTCTGAAAAAAATACGTGAAGTTACGGGAAAAAACCAAAAGTTCATGTTCTATTAGCGAATTAGCTGACTCTTTAAACATTGAAAAAGCAATTCATGATTGTGCAATCCTTCATAAAATTTTAAAGAAATTGGAAATTAAAAGCTCTGATTTATTTAATTCAGCGATTCCATTTTTAGAACAAACAAATGCTTGGGAGCTAGCTGTAGCCACAAAGAAATATATTGATATCTTATCGCCCTTGGAAGGTGCTTTGAGTTTGTTAATTCGGCAAAAATTGGCAAAAGCTGGAATCACAATGGATATCTTGAAAAGCAAGATTGATCCTTTAAATGCCAAAAGTCTCGAATTGTTTCTTGCTGAAAAAATTGAAACCAAAGAGTTGCAACCATTGCAAAAAGCAACGATAAAAAAAAGTGTGGACTGCGTTAAAAAAATTTAGATTTCGAATATAATGTTTAAAGGATTTTTAAAAACATAATATAATTTAATATTTGTTATTTTGTATTAAAGAATATCTAAGCTAATTTATAAAAAAATTATGGAAATGTTAAATAAATTTGATGTTTCTATGAAATTTTTACCGTTCCATATTTTAATAATTTTATTTGCGTTTAAATTTTCGCGCTAAAACATCTTATAGCAAACTTGTAATTTAGTCGTATTTGATTTTATTTCTCGTATGATGTTTGCGACTTTACCACGTTTTCCTTGTAATTCATACTGGTTATTCAATAATACGGAAAATATCACTAATTTTTATTATTTTTCTCTATAAATAATATTGAAACTACCAATTATTAGTCGCTTTTATGTTTCTTGGATATTTAATCTATTGATTTGAAATTTTTGGAATTTTTCACATCACATTCTCATTATTTTTTTTTTCATTTAAATAGGCCTGATAGCATGTTTTCCATGTAACTACGTGTTAATTTGTTGCAACTAATAAATGTTATAACTTTTCAACGGGTTTGTAAAAAAATCCCAATTTTTTTGAGGAGCTTCAGTAGACTTGCCAGAATAGTATTTTTTTTTCAATCGATTTTCATCATTTTCAGTATACCGACAAATCATCCTTAAATTTCAATATCTACAAATATTTATAGAAAACAGTATCACGGGTAATTGGAATATTATTATTCCAATTACCCGTGATACTGTCAACCGTCACGATACCGTTTACACGAAAACCGTGTGTGCGTGAAAAGGCACTAACGTTCTGATAAGTTCAAATTTCTGCAAACAAGTTTCAAGGCAAGAGTAATTTCTGTTTGAGAGTTTACTAATGGACATAAGCACATGACAAGCGTAACGTAAATCATGGCAAATACATAAATGATCTAAGTTACGATTGGTTTTCATTAAAGAAAGTTGCGTCAGCAATTAAATAAATACAATTAGTTTTTCTATCTGTAATTTTTCCTTCTATGGCAAAATCGTCTTTAGTAAATTGAACTTCACAAGGTATTCTCCCAGCATGTACAGTCAAAGTTTTTTCTCTTCTGAGAGCATACAACCACTTTTTTCAGTTCCGGATCCTTTGAAAATACAAGACCTCTGTGATTTAAGCATTGGTAAACATAGCTCATCGACATTGTCAATAATTTATTGTTTTAAATAAATTTATTTTACACACACTGCTATAAACTATTCACATACTAGGGTCGTTGTATAGCTGGCGCACCTAGCGACAAAGTTTAGCAGTGTCCATCTCCACTGTTCCAACATTCTTAAAGAAGGAGCCTCACCGGTAGGCGAAAAAAGTGATCGTCTCGTATATATATATATATATGTTCTATCATCAGTCTCTTCTTAGTTTGAAGACGTGTTCTTGGAATAGATGATAATGCCACCAGTGTGAGTGGAGTTTTTCAAATGTTGTTAAATTTGATATTATTTTGTTAAATTATTTATTATAACATAAATTGCATTATAATTCGTAAAAAAGTGCGAAGATAATCATAACATAAATGATGAGGTACAAGAGATTTATTTATTCCGGTAATTGCTGGTTTTACGTCGTGCTGAAAAGAGTATTTTAGTACTGTAAGGAAATATTTTAATTTTTTTATAACTGTTACATTTTCTCCAGCGCGTTGCTAGACAGGGAATGCGTGATCCATGCTCTAACTTCTAAATCGATTTAGATTTTGCAGTACACGTGAAGTACTGTGAGCTTGGCGTTATGTGCAGCGTTGTGCTGTGTGTTTGTGAGTAGGTACTTGCAAGCTGTTAAACGACATGTCGTATCGCTGCGGGTAGCGTCACGACCGCAAAAACCCAATCACAAGTGGCAACTGATTTCATATATCAAACCTCTTAACATTGAAAAGGCGAGCTGTTCACGATCGCAATTTTTTCATTACAAACAATAATTGTTAAATCAATTTAAATTAAAAAAATAATAGACCTGAAAAACTATTTTTCTTAAAAATCTAGGGATTAACAAAAAAAAAAAAAAAAAATCAAAAACTCTCCAGAAAAATAAGCATTATGCATAAATAAATAATCAGAGCTATTCTACTATAATGATAATCATGGTGATTACCAAGTGTTTAGCAACATAAATACTTTGGGTAATCACTTTTGTTTGTTTCTTATTCTGCTAAGCAAAGTGACTGCCACAGGTGGTTAAAAGATCAGAGCCGTCTTTAACCTATTGGAGGCTCTGGACACTTTCGGATAATGAGGCCCCTATGACTATTAAAGAGTACTATTTTTCTTAGAAAAGAGCGTAATTACTAAGCAAATCTATAATTAACGAATACATTATTAAAAAATATATCGATATATTTGTGGGAAGTATCGGATGCTGATCTGAAACTAAGCGGCCCAATCGGTCGCGCAGCCCTGGGCACGTGCCCAGAGTGCGCAGTGTCAAAGAGGGTCCTGAAAATGATCATGTGACGTGTTTATAAGAGTGGATAAATTGTAACTTGTAAATGGGTGTTGTTAAGCTGACACTTTGAGTGTGTATTAATTAAAATGGACGGCGAAATATTTCACTTACTTATTTTGCAGTTAATTGAGAATGAAAACAGGTTAGTAATAGAATTATATTATAACGTACACGCGTTATACATTTTTTTATTATGATTTGTGTTTTTGTATTTTAATAGAATTAGTTTGAGAAGAAATATGAGAGCATCGCATGATAATCAGGACCCATTTAATCTGTCACACTATAATTTCAAGAAAAATTTTAGGCTCTCAAAATAATCAACAAGATACATATGCCAACAACTATAGTACCATCCAGTGTCAAAAATTTTGACGACCTTACAATTTTGTGGACATGGATCTTACAAAAATGTAGTCAGAAATGACTTCAATTTAGGATTGAGTCAATCGTCTGTTAGCAGAGAAATTAAGGAAGTCAGTGAGGCGATAACAACATTTTTAGGCCCTACATGGATCACATTTCCTGTAGAAAATAATGAAGTAGAAAACACTAAATTAAGATTTTATGAAAAATTTGCTTTTCCTGGAATTGTTGGCATCATCGACGGTACCCATGTTGCCATAATTGCACCTCCAACTGAAGATCCCGATTTCCTAGCTCTTGCATATTACAATAGAAAGGGCTATTATAGTATTTTAATGCACAAATAATATGCAATGCAGATTTAAAAATATTAGCCACATATGCTCGATACTCAGGATCGGCACATGATTTGGCAGTATGGCAAATGTCGGCAGCGAGACGTCTTTTAGAAAGACGATACCGAAATTGAAATTCTGAGTGGTTACTAGGAGACTCATATGCGTTGAGCGACCCGTCGGAGAAGGGTTAGATGAACCTACAGAACACGATGACTATCCAAATAAAAATAATAATTTACCAGCTAATTTCCTCAGAGAGGGACAGAGAGTCCGAAATCGTATTATTCAAACACATTTTAATTAAAGTATTCTAATAGTTTTAGTGTTTGTTATTATTTAGGGGTTGAAATTGTTGGGATATAATGTAGCCTTGATGACTTCTGGCATAGCTCTTTACCTGTCTGTAAAGTGCTATCAGCCATTTCGAAGATTTCCTTTATGAAAATTTCCACTCCCGTATTCACTCTCTTAGGGGTTGAAATTTTTGGGATAAAATATAGCCTAGATCTAAAAAGGCAACAAAAGTAAATTGATTTTCTGTTATTCCAACCTGGATGTCAGATACTAATGTTGCAATATTATCTATGATACTTCTACCTCTTCTGAAGCAAAATTCAGTATTTGTTATCATTTTTTCTTTTCCATCCAATGAGAGAGTCTATTATTAATCATTCTTTCGGAAGTTTTCAGTACACAAGACGACAATTATATAGGCCGGCAATTTGCGTATGTTTAGGTTTTCCGGGTTTAAGAATAGGAATCACACAAAACTCCTTCCGCGATAAAGGAATTTCTCCTGTTAAGTAGATGTCATTAAAAATATTTAGCAATTTTGTTCTGGCAACATGTGGGAGATTAAATAACATCGAGTAAGTAACATAATCAAGACCCTGAGACGAATTATTTTTATTTTTTAAAACGATATCCAGCTCAGAAGTTGAGAATAAGTTCGTTATTAAAATCAATATCAAAATTTAACTGTGAAGGAAAATTAACATAAAGCGGAGCCAATTTATTTATAAAAGAGTCGCTCCAAAGACTATTATTAATTTCGGAAAGATCGGATGACGTTTTATTTACATACGTCTTCATCCTTTTAATATTTTTCCAGATTTCCCGAACAGGAGTATTCCTGTTAAGAGATTCGCAATAAGAACGAATTTTTTTACGTTTTTTATGTTTGAAGGTTAGCTTTATTTTCGCATCAATATTTTTATATTTATTATAGTTTTCAGCGTTAGGATTATTTTTATATTCATACATTCGCCTCTTCCTATCTTTTAACAAGTTGTTACATTCCGAATCACGCCACACTAAATCTCTATAGTTTTAATTTTTATTTTCTTGAATTTTGGAATGGTGTTTTCGGCTGCTGAATTTACGCAAGCAATGAAGACCTCGTAATTCAGGTCTCTACTGTCAATTTTATTTAGCTTTCTTATTTCATTTGCATATTTGGTCCAGTTAGCCTTTTTCGTATTCCATATATAAGATGGATTGATGACGGTATTCTTAGATATGCCTCTTTGGTTTAAATTTAATATAATAGGGAAATGGTCAGAGCTATAGGACTCCTGCAAACACGACCAAGATAACTTGTTTACTAAAGATCCAGAACAAATTGAAACGTCTATTGCAGATTTATTGCGATTTGGACGCTTTAGCAGCGTTTCCGAACCGTCATTTTGCACAATCAAATCATTATCGTCAATAGCCCTATTAAGGTTCTCACCTTCCTTATCAGCGTAGTCACACCCCCATGTATAATGATGAGAGTTAAAGTCCCCCAGGATTAATGTGGGTATTCTGAAATTTTGGATAAGGTTGTTCCAGAACTGATATGAAATATGTTTTGGAGCGCAGTATGTAGATACTACAACAAAAGACGATGCACATTTAATTTGAACGGCTCATGTTTGAACAATATCATCGTTGAATTTGTCAACATTGATTTGCTTACATGTCAAAGATTTGTGGATTAAAAGGGCAGATCCCCCTTTCTATCGTTTCTTTTAGCGGAAACTAGATTAAAATTATTTAGGGAGAATTTAGTTTTATCATTAAGCCAAGATTCAGAAATGGCTGCAATTTTTAATTTCATAATCATGTATGAAAATTTCCAAGTTTGCTTTATTAGAATTTAATGACCTACAATTCCACTGTAGAATGTTGATACCGTTCATTGTTTTCATTTGTTTATCGATTATATCGTTTATTAAATATCTGAGTGCCCTTACCTTAGGAGAGGATGGAAAATGATCAAAAAGATTTGTAATTGAGTCGATCAGTATTTTAGAAATATGTTCTATTGAGTTATCGTCAATAGGTCTATACGGATTAAATTTTATAGGATCTGTTTTATGACGACAAGGGTCGTATATCCTAGGTTGTAAAATAGGAACTTTTGTTGATACTGGAGGACGGGAGGTATATTTATTGTTATTTTTTTGAGGCTGAGATCTATAAACTCGAGTGCTATAGTTATTAATGTCTTTACTATTATTAAAATTTTCCATTGGGTGGATGTGCGTTTTGTTAAGTAATTGATTATTAGAATCATTTAAATTAGAGTATTCCTTATGCAAAGCAAGATATGACTGCGTATTATTAATGTCTATTGGATTTAGAGCGGCTGCATAAGACTGTTTTACGCTTTGAGTTGCTTCGTAATAAGAAATATTCATATCAGACATTTTTTGTTTAACGGTTTTTTGTTTTTAATGTTCAGGACAATTTTTGTCAGTAGCTAAATGTTGACCAGAGCAAAAATACATTTAGGAGTGTCCAAGTTACAGTCTGTATTTAGGTGCTGCTCACCACACTTGTTACACCTGTTGTGACTGCGACATTGCTTTTGCATGTGACCACACCTGAGGTACTTAAAACATTGAACTACTCTAGGTATAAATTTGTTGACCTCACATAATGTACTATCCAACTTTATATACTGGGGAAGATTTTGACCTATAAATGTTACGAAAACTGTCTGAGTTTTAATTATTTTATCATTTACCTTCCTTGTTGCACGATGGACTTTCTGAATTTTAAAAGGTGATTCGATATTTTCTTTCAAATAATCGTCGTTCAACACTGAATCTACATCCTTTACCGCCCCTGTTTTGAAGAGCAAATGATTTGGGATATAGCAATCAAGTTTTAAATCATCTGATAACTTACTGTCAATTACGTAATTCGCGCCATCTTTATTTTTAAACTCAATTTTAATTCTGTTGCTTCCAACGAACTTTATGTTATTTATGGAATTTTTGTTTCTGGGTAGATTGGAATGAATATATCTACCGATAAACATTGGGTGTGTTTTCCCTATATTTTTATCCCGACTTTCCAAAAAGACATAAAAAGGGCCTTGGTCATTTTCGCCAAACTTCAGTTTTATAGGGGTACCAGATTTTTCATTAGCCTCTTGATTAATTATTTGGGAGGTCGGACCCGTTTTTATTTCGGAATCATTTTTTGGATTAGTATAATGCATCTTAGGTTCAGACAGATCCATCGAGAGTGCTTCAGCCGCGTCACTATTATCAATGTCAATATCACTATTGTCAGACAATTGTTCAAAACTGTTGGGAGATTCCACCTTCTTATTATTTGAATTATACAAATCAGATATACTTAAATGAATGCTGTTTGCTAATAAAATTGGTAACATTATCACGTTTCCGTATTTTTTTTTCCTCTTGTTAATCGGCATGGAAGAGTTTTTATTAATTTTAAGAGAGTTGCCTGATTTTTCCTTTGGATTACGTAAAAATTTTAGTTTGAGTAAATTATTATCATTAGGTTGAACTTGAAATGAAGTTCTATTACCTACATCCGCTGCTGGAATAATCCCATGATCGGGATGCGGATCCTGGCCACCTCCCGAAGCACTACTCATCCACTCGTAAAGTTTATCAAAGAGACCTCAGAAGAAAACAAAAGATACGATCTTATTATATCTCAAAAGATTAAATTTATACTGATAAATAAACACAAGAGAAAAAAAAACATGTCTACCACATTTAATCAGTGGATCTCACTTCCTCGCGCGATTTCAATTTATTTTAATTTAGTGGCGAAACACTTTAAATTGATTTTATAATTAGTTCTTTTGACAGCTATGTATTTGTATTTTCAGTCACAACCTACTCTCGAATCTGTGTATAATTTGGTAAGTTGTTCGATTTGACTTTTTGGTTTTTGGCGGTTGACTCTTGAAAATTTCCCTAAAAAAAGAAAAATACACAATGAGTAGATGAAATGGAATATGAAGCCACATTTTTCCCGGGTATACCTACCGATGATTTATGCACAAAAAAAAATGATGTAAAAAATTAACTCTCTCTTCTGACGTGTACAGGTATTTGCTTTTACTTCCGATACTGACTGAGCTACGCATTGGCTTGCATCTACCTCTTTTATATTATGTTCAATCTTTGTAGTTTCATTTCTGTCTGTTGTTTCATTTTCTTTGTTTGGACTGCCGTCATTATATAACTGCAATAGCTGTGAAGGGTCATTTGCGTTAAAATCCAAAATATATTCTTCAACAATGGGCTCCTAAAAATTAATTATTTATAATGCTAATAAAAATAAGATTTTAATAAAAATTATTCACTCCATATGTATATGTATAATTTTATGTATTTAGTCTGCAGTCCATATAACTTACATCGATTCCAAGTTCTTTAATATTTGCTCCGTCAATGGCAATTCTCCAAGTCATTGCCAAAAGTCGTTCCTCATTTTCAGTCAACTGTTGTGTGTCAGATAATCCACCACCCGTTTTTTTGCAGCTCACATTTTACTTTTCTTACCTTGCTTCTTACTTTGCTTTTCCATTCCGTAAAAAACTAAAGTAATAAAATTATTATTCCAGTAATTTAATTGGTATAAGTACTAACGTTGATTTTATTCTATTTCTTTGCACTGCTTTAATTTTGTCCAAGCAAAAATAATGAGATCTAATATAATATATTTCTGATGATATGAATGAATTAAATGTAATCTCTCATACGTTATTTTTCATAATATTCCTTTATATTACGTAACTGACAACTAACGATGTGAAGTGTTCCCACGGGTCCGCTAGTATATATATATAATTTGAAATCACATTTTTAATAAAACATGACCAAATGAAATCTGTTGCTTTTTTGCTCAAAAGAAATATCAGTTATAATTAACATTCCTTTTATTAGGTATCTATATAAATAGTGTTTGTGGATATTTCTTGAATTTAAATTAATAGCCTTTCAATTTCTGTTTAACTCCCATTAACTTATTGAAAAACGTATATATGTCATAGTCTTTTAGTAAAATTCGTTATTTTATGAAATGCCTAGGCACTTCCAGTAATTTCGACATACAGTGAATTTTTTTTAATTACTTTACCTGCCTAGGTAGTTTAACAAAAAGACCAGGCAGTGGCGGCACTTTGTGCTTAATACTGAAATACACAATCAGCTTAAACTTGTTTGAAGCTTCATAAAAAGCATTAATAATGTTAAACTAGCGCTAGGTTGCAGAAAGAATAGTCAAAAAAACTGATATGACAATTACTTTAGATTATGATCATGTAATAACAGTTTTTATACATACAAGAGCAAGTCTAATGTCGATGTGAACTCCCTGTCATGTAGATTGTAGAACATGATATTGTATTCACTGAAAAACAAATGACTGATCTACGTAGAAAAGTATTGCTTTTGAAGCTGAATTTCAATCGAAATGCATAGAAAAATGTTGTTTAAAGTAGTAATTATGCAAAAAAAAAATCAAATATTTAAAATTCTACAATGCTTTTCTAATGGAGAAATATGTATAGTCCAAATTAAGGTTATTGTCAAATCAATCTTTTTGACAATCCTGTGTTCAACGTAGCATAGATGTATTAGAGAAAAAATATCAAACATATAAACAATCATTTTTTATTTAAAGAAGAAGATCTGTCATGGCTACAGATTTACTGTTAACATTAGCATGTCGGCCACGGTAACGTGGTGACGCCAACTCAAGATTTTACCCCCATCCAAATAGAAAAAAACCCGGGTCGCAGTGCCAAAACCCTGTCGACAATATAGTGTATTTGCTTATACAGGCAGTGTGGCTTTATTACGCGAACTTAAGTTGGTTTTTGGGCAAAATTAAAAATTTGACTCCTTAATACACCCCTTAAAATACATTTTTTTTCTTAATTGCAATATTATTATCAATCTAACGTCTACACCGAATTAAATACACCCTTCAATAAATAACTCACTATCTACAAATTAGTGTTTTCAAAAAAATTTGTAAATCCGGTCCTGTTGGGCCGATTTTATTAAAATTTTAGGGACACGTTTTAATTGCTACTAACGGGTTAAATGTCAATTTTGAAACGATTCTGAGAATTTTTTCGGTATTTTGGGGCCCAAAAACTTTTTTCAACCCCTAAAAACTACCCTTAAAATGGCCCGATTACGCCCATTTTAAATAGGCTTCTGGCAGGGATGGATTTCAATACGTGGGCCAAATTTCGTTAAAATCAATTAACTCTTTCGAAAGTTATTGCCCGTACACACACACACACACACACACATATATATATATATATATATATATATATATATATATATATATATAAATATAAATATACATATATATATATATATATATATATATAAATATACATATATATATATATATATATATATATATATATATATATATATATATATATAAATATATATATATATAAATATATATATATATAAATATATATATATATATATATATATATATATATATATATATATATATATATATATATATATATATATAAATATATATATATACACATATATATAAACATTTTTAAAAATGGTGCCAAAGTGTTTAGGAGGTTATGAAACGTCGAGAAATTTTGGTCCGACCCCTAGGTCCCGCCATCCGACCGATGCCAATAGTGTATGTTGCCATATGGCAAATACACTAATAAAAATTGCCCAACGCACCTAAAGAATTTTTCACTTCATAGATCATATACACTAGCCATATAGAAAATATGTATAAGGGAGAATATTTTATATTTTTTAGAAGGTCAAGAAACTTCTACGAAGATTTAGAACTTGGAACATCCCTATTTCACGATGTTCATGTAAAAACTATATAAAATATTTGAAAGATTATTCTTCAAATCGATCCTTAAAATTCCGAAGTGACTTTACATAAAAATTTCATATTTTCTATAAATTTAAGAAAAAATAAAAATAAATGCGGGCTTTTTTCAAGAATCACTTTAAAGAGATTTTTTGTTGAATTCAGCAATCAGTGTGCTTGTATTTTCTTAAATACGCAATCTGATATTTTCATTATTTTTTTTTCTTTTGCAAATACAATTTAAACATTTCACATGCGATCAAATTTTCACACTCAAACAGTTACATATACATTATTATACTGCAGATGAATTTATATGTGGCTAAAAGGCAAAAATCGCGTATGTCGATTATAGTATTTTTTCTAAATTGTGAAAACATTTTTTAATTCTATTTTGTGTATCATTGCTTTAAAATAATCATTCATCTATATATAGATCAGCGTTGCCAGATTTTTTTTGCCAAGTAGTGATTTTGGAACTTTTTGAGTGAAAAAAGCGGGATTCTTTCGTCGAAAGCGGGACATAGTAAAAAAACGTATATAATCAGAAGTTTTTAAATATTTATCTTTTTATTTGAGCTCAAATTGCGTTTACGTGACAATGATAGCAAAAATAGCCATAGAAAATGTATTTTAATAAAAATATGATATTTTAAATCAGATTTACCCTATCGTTAAATAGTTGTCTTATTTGTCTTCTAAATAAAAAAAATATAAAAAACAGAAATCAACATCAAAAAAGTTTTATTCGTATGAAAAATATGGCGTTTCAAACAATAGTCTGAGGACTGAGTATTACAAATTGCAACGTACAATAAGAGAATAATTATTTCCGCACGGTCGAGTTATCCCCGAAAAGCAGAACTGAGCCTGTTCCGCGCGGGACATTTAATTTTGATTGAAAAATCGGGACATCCCGCCAAAATCGGGACGTCTGGCTACGCTGATATAGATACACAATTGCGTTTGAACTGCTTTTTCAAAGGGCTTATAGATTCTTAAGTGGAAGTGTCTATTTTTCGCAGTAATGATACAAACAGCATTGACCATCACGTGATTTGTGTCGAATGTTTCTAGCGGCCCCCATCTGTTCAAATTTGATTTTGATAAACGTTGTATTACTTTCTACCTTGTAAATAAAGAAACCGGGTGCTCACAAGACTTCTGTGCTTGAAACCTCCGAAAGTTTTTTCATCCGGCACTGACTTTGCTGCTGCTAGGTAAATCCCTCGAGGCATATTGTGAGTGCGGTGAACAATGGCGAAATAAAAATAAACTGGATGTTTAAAGAATTACATTTAACCTTTTCACGCACAAGGAACACATTTGTCTCTACATAATTTTCACGATTTAAAGTGTAAAACCTTTTTAAATTTTAAATTTTTAAATTTTAATTTTTATAGTATCTTTTCAAGTTTGGGCGCTAGCAACACTAGAAAAAATTTTTACTCAGCCAGCAATGCTGTAAATCGTGAAAACTATATGGGGGCAAATGTGTAACTTATGCATAAAAGGGTTAAAAGTACTTCAAATAGATGAAAATAACATGAAAATTGCTAAGCCGAACTATAAAAAAATATATTGAAGAGCACAAGAAGGATGAAAAGTATGGAAACTAATCTCCATGCATTCGCCGTTGTCTAAAAAGCAAAGAAAATAAGGGTTCGTATTTCAGCGGTTAGGCGGTTAGACCCCACGTAGAGTGAGTAATCGGACAATTTTTATATTCAAGTGTGTAGGCTTTCATGACCGGTGTTAAACTTCTTGATTTCCGGGATTGTACGCCGTGGTCCATTGCTATTTCTGCCTAGCATTTTGTCTACAATTGCGGTAGACATTATCAAAGGCGATGTGGTAGCGGGCGAAGTGCTCTGCTAGGTGCTCATCTATGAGCAGCCTAGAAGGTCACTTTTCGCAAAATATATATTTTAAAGTGTTACTATTATGTCACAGTAATTATCATGACAAAGTTGAGACTGACTGTTTTTAAGTTCTCAAACAAGACATAAGCAATTCGGCCTTTTAGTCACGTATATAAGGTAGATAAAAATACAAGATGTAGTATAAGTCTTCCTGGTCTTACTGGACGTTTATGTAAATGAACAACATAAGAAATGTCAACTCATTTCAATGAATATTAATGTTTTATTTGTTTCAAGATGTGTTGTTGGCTTGTTTGCATTTTTTAAATTTGGTCAATAAATAAATTTTAAACAGTAAAACAAGACAAGTGACCTAAAGGTTAGAATTAAGAGATATCGATTATTCTTACAGCTTTGCTTTGATGTTTTATTTTTTTATCAAACTTTAGACGTTTACTAACAAATGTCGATAATAAATAGATATTAATCTAACCAAATATAGTAACAGGTTAACTTAATTGTTTAATATAAATAACTATTTAAATTATTGAACTTGAAGGACTATTTGAAAGGTAAATTTTTTTCAAGTAATTAATAACCAATAATTAAAAGAATAACCAATGACCTGGTTAATGCCATTTTAAATAAGTTTCTAGCGCTATGTAACCCATCTATGAGAAAATTTGAAAATTGTCTCGTTTAGTACCCGCAAATATATGTATATTAGGTATATAAAATACCTGCACCAAATAAGCTGCACTTATGCTGGGTTACAGAACGTATTGCACCGCTTCATCTTAAAAGCATATCTTAGTTAAGAACAAAATTCGTTTGCACAGTTGACTTTTCAATTCAACTTAGGCCGTAAACATGCAGGATGAAATCTTGAGTGTTTTATTGTTACTTTGTTGCAAGTAATTAATTTTGACAGATGGTAGCTAATTTGGGGTACCAGGTACGGCAGAGTATGATCAAAGTTACTATAATGAGAATGGTATTTGTCATAGCTCAAAATCATAAAATATCATTTGAACAAAATGGTAACCTGGGTTGTGGTAGATTAGATCAGAGGGCCTGAGACAAGTCTCGTCAACAACGCGACCCTAATAGATCTATTATGTAGCCTTGACTTATTCAAAACTAAGCAATCCTTATTTCTTGTGTTATATGTGTGCAATTTTGAATTTGTGTCCATACTACTGTAATGCTCTTTAGCATACATTAATCAGTGAAAAATGTAGGCGCCATAGAAGGTCATTATTTTTAATTCTTTAAAAACAGGTCGACACACACCTGCCAAAATAAGGACAACAGCTTTTTGCAGTATAAAAACTCTTTGAGCGACCTGTGCCCCTCCCCAAACCAAAATTCCATATTCCATAAGGGAATGAAATAGACTGTAGTACACTGGACGGGCTGCGTCTGTTGAAATGGAGTTTTTATTCTCCTAACCGCGTAAGTAGCTTTAGCTAGTTTGCTACTGAAAACATTTATATGATAGTCCCATTTCAAAGCCTGGTCAATTACAATACCAAGAAATTTGACTTTCTTGGTTTTATTTACATTATTACTAAAAGCAGCATAGGTGACCGTGGATCTAACTGCCGTTGTATATAACCAATAGGTAGGTTATGGTTCTAGTCCCCATCTTCTACGATTTTTTGCACGATTTAGGTGCTGACAGAGGACTGCGGCTACTATATGTATATTCTATGTCCTGTGCCTTTGCCATGTATGTCTGATATTTTAGATCAGTTACAAAATGCGCATTTAGTTTATTAGATTTTTTTTTGTGAGAGGAAAATCCTTTTCACTTTTACCGGATGCCCAGGGAAGGTAGCCTTGGGTAGTGTCTGGGTTGGACCTATGGTCCCCTATTCACTAAAATCCCCTCGATCTAACCCCTTTATCCCTCCCACGGCTCCGACGATCTGTCATTCCTTCGCAGGAGGGGGGCTTCAGCCATCGGCTTTAACGCGTGGCCAAGGTCCGGATAATTGCGAGAACAAATTCATGTCATGCTTCCCAATCTTGCTCAGAGCGCAACATAGTACTGACATAGTTGTCAGCGGTAAGCGCCGTTCCCATGCTGCACTCCAGCTCTTTCCTTCTGCGCTCAAAACGCGCGTATTTAGTGAGCACGTGCTCAGCGCTCTCTATTTCTTGTGGGCACGTTTCCACTTCGATGTGCTTTTAATCCCTATTCGCATATCCGGAGAGCATCAATGTGAGGTAGTAATCGACCCGTCTATGTTTCCGCTTTACCCATTCCGCTATTTAAGGGATCAGTCGGTGGATCCATCACTCCCATTGCACTGTCCCATCTTGATTACCAGGTCGTGATGGTTAATTATTTAAATATTAAATCTGCGTATTGACAAGTTCCCGCTGCAGTCCTTAACGTGACTATACAGTTTTTACCCTCTGCTGCTATTTAAGACAAAAATGTTCCATGTTGACTCACTCACCTCCCGTATAGAGATATTGTTGATAATTTGTCCCCATCTGATAATTTAATATGTAAATTTATTTATTTTTTCAAAAACCGCTCAGCCGTTTGTCCTTTATCGTGTTCACGGACAAGTGACATACAAACATGCAGACTTTTCCATAAATATCCCCCCAGGGGAGGTATTGGAATGTAGTTGCGATGGCAGTTGCGTTCCAATGCTTTTTGGGAAATAGCGGTCCCAAGTTCCTGAGCTCGCACCAGCTGGTCGTGTATTCCAGCTGGGTGAACATTGTTTGGGGACTATTATGAAGGACAGACAGTTGCAACTCTTTTCTTCTTCTGTTCTCCCTTCTTTCTGTTTGTTGATAGCGGCATGTCCCTCCGTTATGGGTACGTTATTGTTGCTGTCTCTTGTTTATAATAGTCCCCAAATAATACACCTGCGTGTTTGCCGTGCGTGGTGACCCGTAAGGAGGAAAAGGGTATCCTGGTAGTTGAGGTTTGTCTTGGACACGCCAACACACTGCTTTGGGCTCGGCTTCTTTGTAAACGGGCGGCTAGACCTAACCCAGCCTAGTCAATCGGCTAACGTCGTGGATATTAAGTATTCCGGCGGGGTGAGCCAGTATCTCTTGATGGAGTGACACCGTCTTTGGAGCTGACTATGTCGACTGTGTAGCCCTGGCGCTCTGCACCGATTTGCGGTCATCGTCCCCTTGTTGGGCTCCGTGGTGGGTGGGGCGCACGGTTGATGAAAATCATAATAAACATTATGACTTCTTACCCTCCCTTAACCAGCCCTCCTTTTAAAAGAGGGCGTAATGATGAAAATTTAGATTTGTTGTTTGGTAACGACACATTAACTGTGACTCCATGTAACAGATATTTAGTTATGAGTAAAATAACCGGAAATTTCAATAGTGACAGTCCTTTTTACATTAATAAACATCTCGATGGCTTATTTGGAAATTCTAAAAGTGTTAAAAAGTTGCGTGACGGATGTTTACTAATTGAAACATCATCCCAACGTCAAGCTGATAAGGTATTGTCTTGCAAAAGCATTAAAGCTTCAGACATGACTACTGACGTACCAGTGAAGGTAGACCTACATAAGCAGTTAAATTTTTCTAAAGGTAGGATCTATTGTTACGATCTACTCAACTGCTCGGTCGAAACAATAAGAGACGAGTTAAAAGATCAAGGTGTGACTGAAGTTTATAGGATTCATGCTCGTCGAGACGGTCAGTTAGTACCGACTCCATCCCACATACTGACATTTTGTACACCACATCCTCCATCGACGATCCAAGCCGCCTATTATAAACTCCAAGTACATCCTTATATTCCGTCGCCTCTTCGCTGCTATAAATGCCAGAAATTTGGACATTCGCAGAATAATTGTAGCTCCGCCAGCATCTGTGCAAACTGCAGTCAAAGTATGCATGAAGATCAACCTTGCAAAAGGAAGTCTCTGTGTGTGAACTGCAATGGTGCTCATTCTGCCAGATCTAAAGAATGCCCTAAATTTAAGGAAGAATTTAAAATACAGGAAATTAGAACATCCTTGAAAATTTCATTCGCAGAGGCGAAACGTAAATATAAGGAGGAAACTGCGCCTTCATTTTCCCGATCTTTTGCTAACGTTACTGGTACTCCTGTCAAAAAAGTTGACATGTCCACTCAGACATGTGATATGTCAACACAGACCATTGAAATTTCCCCTAGTACTTCTAAAACTGTCGAAAGCAAAATTATCAAAGAGGTTAAAGTTAAAAATATAAAAAAGAACCCGGCTAATCGATCTAGATCGCCGGTAAAAAAGATCAAATCACCGATAAAAAAATCTAAAGTCATCCTGAACCGTAATAACACTAAAAGTATGACCATCAGTCGTGTTACCAGCAGCTCATCAGAATCTGCGATGGACGAATGTCCTCCTCCGCATTATCGAAATGATGCGAGGGGGAAAACATAATGAGGCAGTGTCTTTATTTTCAAATTTTATCCATTCAATTTCCTACAGTGGAATATGAACGGATTCTATGTCCACTTAAGCGAACTAAAATTACAACTCAACGATCATAATGCTACCGCTGTTAGCTTACAGGAAACACATCTAAAAGACATCAACACTCCAGTTCTCCGTGGCTTTGCCATTTACCGTAAAGATAAACCATTTGCCGAACGAGCAAGCGGCGAAGTCGCTGTCATAGTTAGAAATAGTGTGTTTTCGGAAAATGTCTCGATACGATCTGATTTGCAGGTTATCGCCGTCAGAATTTTTGCGCCGAAACCGGTTACTTTGTGTTCAATATACATTTCTCCGACAGAACAACTGACACTCGCAAGTATTGTGTCTGTGATCGATCAGCTTCCACGTCCCTTTATCATCATGGGGGACTTTAACGCCCATAACCCCACTTGGGGTTCAAATCACTTGGATGCTCGTGGAAGACTGATGGAGACGTTGATTCTGAATTTGAACCTGGTAATATTGAACACGGGTACTAATACACATTTTTCGGCAGCAAATAGGACATTTTCAGCTATTGATCTCACTCTCTGCTCTTCTTCTATCGCCCCATCCTGTGAATGGGAAGTAAATGCCGATCTCTGTGGAAGTGATCATTTTCCAATCATTTGTCGGGCTCTTTCATTCTATGTGGATGAGAGACGGTCCCCGAAATGGATAATACGACAAGCGAATTGGTCACTTTTTCAAGAAGCGCTTGATATCGGCGAAATGAACTTTGGCAACGTCGACGCAGCTGTAGAGCATTTCACGGATGCGGTAATCGAGGCAGCTTCGGCTGCGATCCCACGCACGTCGACAACACCACGACGCGTGCCCGTTCCCTGGTGGAACGAGACCTGTCGGGAGGCCATCCGTGAACGTCGAAAGGCTCTAACCAGTTGTTTGTCAAAACTCCTCGAACGGATGATCAACCGACGATTGATCTGGATCCTTGAATCTAGACGCTTGATCACGAACGCCCAGTGCGGCTTTCGAAAACACCGTTCGACGATGGATCATCTCGTCCGGTTGGAGTCTGCAATACAGGACGCTTTTCTAAATAAACAGCACTTGCTGGCTGTCTTTTTCGATCTCGAAAAGGCTTATGACACTACATGGCGGTATGGGATACTCCGCACACTACACAATTGGGGTATCAAAGGACATCTTGGGAAGTTTATAAGTAACTTTTTGTCTGAGCGTCATTTTCAGGTACGTATCGGCAACACGTTATCTAATGACTTTATACAGGAGAACGGTGTGCCACAGGGTTCTGTACTCAGTGTCACTCTTTTTTCCATCGCTATTAATGCCATAATTGAGAGCATCCCAACAACTGTAGAGTCATCGCTCTATGTTGACGACTTGGCGATTTACTGTTCGTCAAAGTACATTCGTACTGCACAACGTCATCTGCAATTAGCCATTAATAGCATACAGCGCTGGACAACCGACAACGGTTTTAATTTTTCCGTTGAGAAAACCCAGTGTGTGCACTTTTGCAGGACTCGTGGTTGCTATCAGGAACCGTTCTTGTATCTGTACGGCACGTACATTTCTGTGCAAAACAGTGCCCGTTTTCTTGGGCTTACCTTGGACCGATCGTTAAACTGGAAGGCGCATATTAATATTTTAAAGCGAAAATCGATGTCCTCGATTAATATTTTAAAAATTTTATCCGGCACCACTTGGGGAGCGGACCGTACGGTTATGCTGCGAATTTATCGGGCACTCGTACGGTCTAAACTGGATTACGGTAGCATAGTGTATGACTCTGCGCGTGAGTCGTACATACGAACACTAAATGCCGTCCATCACGCTGGAGTTCGACTATCTACTGGAGCGTTTCGATCCAGCCCAGTAGTCAGCATTCTTGCTGAAAGCGGAGAGTTTCCGTTGAACATCAGGCGGAAAAGAAACATAATTTCTTACGCTTCCAAACTCCGTAGTCAACCTGATCACCCTACATATAGTTGTGTATTCGAACCTCGTTTTTCTTCTCTGTACAGACGGAAAAGAAATGCTACTCGTCCCCTCGGTATCAGGTTGGCGAATCATCTGAACGAACTTCAGTTAGTGCTTCCTAGAACGCTAAGAGTTGGACGCAATTCTGTGCCTCCGTGGCTTATCCCTCAGCCCATCGTCGATATGTCGTTGTCGGTGTATCAACGCGATACAACTACTCCAGAATTCTATCGTCAACTGTTCCTTAATTGGTTAGACCAAAATCGAGACTTCCGTCCCGTTTATACAGACGGATCGAAGTCTCACGATCAAGTCGGCTGTGCGTTCGTCACCGATAACGAGAGTTACGGTTATAAACTGTCTCAGCAATGCAGTATTTTTACTGCGGAACTATTTGCAATTTTGCAATCCTTGAGACATGTTCATGGCCCGAATAAGTATGTCATTTGCAGCGATTCTTTGAGTGGTCTTCAGGCTATACAGTGTTTGTATCCTAGTCATACGCTGATATGCTTAATTCAGGACAAATTGTATTCCCTGCGGAGAGGTGGAACCATTGTCCGTTTTTGTTGGATTCCCGGTCACATGGGGATCCGGGGGAACGAACTGGCAGACACTGCTGCCAAAGACGCTGCAAGTAACGGACAAAATGTGTTTTGCGTTATCGGTGACGATCTGAAAAATGGACTTAAAACAGCAGTCCAACAGGTGTGGAAAGACGAATGGAGTACGACGATAGAAAACAAACTAAGAACAATTAAACCTACAGTTGACCCTTGGATCACATCTTGTCGTTCCTCCAGGTGGGAGGAAGTATTACTCACACGACTTCGCATCGGTCACTGTAGGCTGACACACGGTTTTCTAATGGCTCGTGAGGAACCGCCCATCTGTGAGACGTGTGACACTCGTGTCACCGTCTCACACATTTTAATCGAGTGTGTCCAGTTCAGGGACACACGACAGCGGATCGGATTGTCAGGTGATCTGTCGGTTATTTTAGGAAATGATCCTGACAATGTCTATCTGCTGTTTCGTTTTTTAAAAGAATCCGGTCTCGACCGGTATCTATGATTTTATTTATTTATTTATTGATTTACTGTATCGTTTTGTTTTTTGTTATTGTATTATGTTGTCTTTTGTTATAGTATCGTTTTGTTCTATGTTTTTATAATTATTGTATACACTGACTATTGTCATATTTTTATAGACGCTGATAACCTCAGATGTTGAGCGTCTATAATCTACAATCTCTCTCTCCAAAAATATAATAATAATAATAACTTTTATTTCCAAAAGATCATAGCAGATGCTTGGATTGTCATATGTTTTTTGACTCGGAAAAAATTAATGTTGGCCTAAATTAATAACTGACGAAATTAATTTGAATTCACTTAGCGCTGTGACCAAATCATTTAACATTTAGTGTGCAATAATTTACACATATAGACAAGTTCTTAAATACGTAACGCACCGTATGTGTGTAACGAGGTGTGGTGAGATTAGAAGCATCACACGACTTACAAGATAAAGACATCATCTCAGTTAACTATTCATAATATGAGCTGCACTACGATAGCACTATATTCAAGTAGTGCATATTTAAGACTGTAGTAGTACCTGGGGCCTTGTAAGCCAACTTTGTAATGTCTTTTACAGTATTATCGCTACTTTTGTAGTTCTTAGATCAGTAGTTCCCAATTTTCGATGACTTAAGCCCACCCTTGGATGACCTGAAGTCTATGTCCCTCTTCAGACATACATAATAAGTATTGAAATGTGTAGCAAAAATAAATACCTGTTTTAAACCATTATATTTTTACATCTCCGTGTTAATCGAATGGAGGCCTTGGGTAGGCTCGAACGTTTAGTTTTGGCGGCTGAAGCACACGATCACGTTTTGCGGTCGAACCGTTTCGTAAAAACAAAAAAATGAGCGAAAAACGTCCAAAAAATCGCATCTTCGTGTTTTTTTTTACGATTTTAGCCGATGGTTCGCGTTCGCTCCAATGCGTTTTAAATGGGGTCCAGGGCCTCTTTGAAAAATCGCACCTCCTATACCCCTAAAATGCAAAAATCACCTATTCGTTTTTTAAACCATCGAGCTCTATCTTTTCTTTTTTTTATTTTTTTCCTCCAAAGACATAGATTTATACAGATGATTTCTTTATTGCAGATTTACACTAGATCGGCTAAGTTGACAACACGTAAAAAAATCAAAACTAAGAGCCGGTATTTTTAGTGTATTTGCCATAGGCAACATACACTATTGGCGTCGGTCGGATGGCGGGACCTAGGGGTCGGACCAAAATTTCTCGACGTTTCATAACCTTCTAAACACTTTGGCACCATTTTTAAAAATGATTATATATATGTATATATATATTTATATATATATATATATATATATATATATATATATATATATATATATATATATATATATATATGTGTGTGTGTGTGTGTGTGCGCGCTATAACTTTCGAAAGAGTTAATTGATTTTTACGAAATTTTGCCCACATGTTGGAATCCACCACCGCAAGAACCCTATTTAAAATGGGCCCAATCGGACCATTTTAAGGGTAGTTTTTAGGGGTGAAAAAAGTTTTTGGGCCCAAAAATGCCTAAAAAATTCACAGAATCGTTTCAAAATTGAAATTTAACCCTTTAATAGCAATTAAAAAGTGCTCCTAATATTTTAATAAAATCGGACCGACAAGACCGGATTTACAAATTTTATGAAAACACTAGTAGGTATGCAGATAGTGAATTATTTGCTGAAAGGTGTATATAATTTAGTTTGAGGTTCGATTGATAATAATATTGCAACTAAGAAAAAAATGTTCTTTTAAGGGGTGTATTAAGGAGTCAAATTTTTTATTTTGCCCAAAAAACCAACTTAAGTTCGCATAATAAAGTCACACTGCCTATATTAGTAAATACACTATACTGTCGGCAGGGTTTTGGCACTGCGACCAGGGTTTTTTTATATTTTTGGGGGTACATTATTATTATATGAAAAGAAATAAATTACCTAGGAAATAAATAAGACATTTGATTGTAATTATATTTGTAAAAAATTATTTCAAATTCCACATACGTCATGTAAAACTATTAGAAACCTGTAAAAGTAATTATATTTTGTTTTGTATGTTGATTAAGTTTAAGAATTTGAACAATTTTATTATATTTGTTTCAGAATAGTCGAGGATGTCTTCTATTTTTTTTAGTCTGTGTGTATCGTATAATGGGAAATCGACCAGAAGGTGTTGGATGGTGAGACGACAGTTGCAGATGACGCACATCGGAGGGTCTTCCTTTTTTAAAAGCTAAGAATGAGTTAGGGCCGTGTGGCCGGCATGAAGTTGGATAAAGTATTACATCCTATTTTCTTATGAGGTGGATAGCGTTCGACTGTTTTTTGACTTCTAGCTTGATTGTTCGTAATTTGTTGCTTCTTTCGTTGTTCCAGGATGACTACCACTTTTGTTTAATAGATAAAGAGTTGTGAACTTTGAGGTCGTTGCCGGTGATTTGTGGTGGATGGACTATTGTTAATTGCTGTGCTTCCTTAGCAGCTTTATCGGCTTTTTCATTTTTGTTGATCCCGATGTGTGATCGGATCCAAACAAATTTGACATATAATGTTAATTTTTCTTAGTTCTTGTAGAGTATTATGATTTTCTAAAATTACTGGAGTTGACAAAAGAATATTTTGTAAAGCGCTTAGTGAGTTGGAGAGTAAGATAATTTTGTTACTGACACGGTGTCTGTACCTATATGCCAATCATATGGACTACTGTCTGTCAACAATTTTTTAATCTGTTTTTGAATACTGGAATGGTTTGAATGTCTTTTATGTCAGACAGAACTGTTAACTCAGTGACTACCACTGACCCAGAATATGTGTGCTTCTGTATATTTTGCAAAACTAGATAAAAAAATGAAATTCTGTTTGATCATTAGTTTTATTTTAAATTAAAACTTATTACCAATCTTCAAAACAGCAGTCCTCTATTCCAATTTGCGATTACGATAGTTCACTGCAAAATAATGCTGAATGACGAAGCAGATATTGGCATCAACTGCAGTCGTTTTCATTTCAAAGAAAAACAGAGAACTGAATCATTAAACGTATGAGATAATTAACTGGTTATTTTTACCAACAATTTGAAGCTTAATATTAATTATATTAAGTAACCTTATATTTGCAACCTTTGGTTATTAGAGTAGTAATAAATTTGAATAAATCTTGGTATTTTGTTAAACACACTAAGTGAACAGCAATTTTGAATTCTAACAAGATATTTTATTATCGGCAGTAGTTGATGAATAATGCACGTTCTTTACAGCGAAATTAAAGGATTACAACTAAAAGTGACATTTTTAAATTGGTGATTTATACATCTGTAATATAAACAATTTTATTCGCGTAAAATAAAAAATGGTGTCTGTTTACCGCGATCAAAGAAACAGCTTTTAAGAAGTTGTTCAAAGAAACGCGCATATTATAACTACCCAATGATATTTATACGTATTATACTATACTATATACACATATCTGTGGGCATTAAGAAAAAGCAACTGTGCCTAAGTTGTACTAAAACCAAGTCGTGAGGTGAGTCTATATATTGGGACTACAAGTGTGAATCTTGAGGTTCACACAATGGCATACAATACAAAGGGACTTAGTAATTCCTATCCAATACGAGAGAAAAACGCTCGTCTCTTCCTAAATAGTTTTAAAGGATAAAAACGACTATATTAATGAAATTTATAATTTCTATATTGGTTAAAAATATATTTTAGATTTTTTCATAAGAGATTAGTCGTGAGAATTGAGTAAGATGTTAAAAAAATGCGTTGATTATAAAAATTTTGCAATATTTGTTTTAAAATTTTCTTTTAGAGATAGGTACTTACTTGCATGGCGCTTTTTTCTCAGTTTTTATACGTTAATGCAAATTAACAAATTTTCGCTCTACACAATAAAAATACAAAAATATGCCTTGAAAATTTCATTGCGGCTAACGCTATTGTTTTTTAAACTAAACATTTTTGATTAAAATATTTCTCTATCTTTAGTGGTGTAGGTATTACATATAATTTTGAAGTGAAAAGCACTGTTTCGCGTATTTGATAAAATATCAGAACTACTTCTTAATCTTTACTAGTCGGTTACATTTCGATTTTGAAACAATTCTAATAATTTATTCGATGATTTGGGGTACCAATTTTTTTGCTTCCTTAAATATAATCCGTAAAATAGTTTTACTGAGCCCATTCCGAACGAGGACGCTTCCAGCGTGTGTGCTAAATTCCATTTCAATAGGAAAACACACTAATAAACTCATCAAAACGATGCAGCCATCTTGAGTAACATCACTGTTTCAAAGTTTGCAATGTTCAGGACGAAATTTAATTTCTCGAAATTCAATTTATATTTTTAATTTATGTAAAAGAAGAAATATTATAATATATAGTGTTCCACAAAATGAAGCTAAAAGATCGGTCTAAAAATACAGGAAACAAATTAGTACTCCAGATTCGACATAAGCCGTTTTGCCGTTTGACCTCACAATATAACAAGTAATAAAGTAGGTACCCACCTATATCTAATATACGAATTGGATATATCGTACAGTTTTCTATGTATGTCTATACTAATATATAATACTCATACAAATACGGGCTTGCAGACGTACACACAGACGTAAATTAATAATAAAAAAGTACACAAATGGCATTAATTAATTTAACCTGACGGCGTTAGTGATTCGTGCTGAAGCGGTTGTCTACTGTACACATCCAGTGATTAATATCACATCTGATTGAAGAACAGTAACGGTTGGAACGGCGCGGTATTGCATTCCGTACGTGATCTAGGTTTGTTCAACTCTAGAAAAGTTAGTGGCTCATAATAATAATACATATTATCATATTATTATTATTATGTTAGCGCAATGTACTCTCACTCGCATAACCTAATTTTCTTTCAAGTTCGTTCAACTTGTTAATGTCACACGTTTAGTTTACAACTAAAACTTTAAAAGGTGTCACATTTAACTCAATTTATCCTTCTCTATCACGTTATTTACAAATCTACTGTGAATGTGCGTATACATTTCCTACTGTTTGTCCGGATGTCCGCATCAGTTAAAAGTTGAAACTTGGCACACTTGTAGTATAGGACACGAGACAGAACCTAACAAAACTGGATTTTCGATTTTCTCTCCTGCAGAGAGTAAAACAGGGGGTTTCTTTGAAAAGAAAAACCTCCATAGAACACTGTTGAAAAACTTACTAATATTTATAAAGGTTAGGAAAGAATAAAATTTATACATAAATTCAATAAAAATGGCGGACCCCGTTGAACTAGGATTCTGAAAGTTTGCACACGTTTAAAGAGTATTGTTCTATGAAATATGTAATGCTTTATGTTATGTCAACTGCGTATTCTGATATTGTAAAGATTATAAGCGGATTCAGTAGCATTCTGTATTGAGACAGGATGGAGTTTACATTGATTGTATTGCTGAATTAAATATAGTTTCTTGCTTATTTATTGGTTTCATCATTTGATTTCTTACAAAAGATCATAGGTTCGATCCCGGCAGTAAATTATTATTTATTTTATTACAATTATACCGGTTTTTCTTCTGTAATGTGTAGTGTAAAATACACATTCCCTTTTTTACACCGGTGTGGAATGTACGATTAATACTAAAAAGCGTGATAGATTCACAAATTCAAGACAAAGCGAGTGAGATAGGCGCTTCCAGATATTCTTAAGTTGCGTCTAAAAAATACGGGAAAGAGAAACAACATAGTGTTTTCAATAGGGTGGAGTCGCTGAACCGAATAGTTCGTGGAAGTTGTGTCAGCAAGAATACCATATCTGTTTGCATCTCCTAACTTAATTGCATCCAGTCTGATCTTCACATCCGTACCCTCAAGAATCGGATGTTAGGTATTTGTAGGAAAATGAGCAAACGGACACGCGACAACATGCATTCAATCTTTTTTCAAGAAGTGGGGAAACGGGAACGGTTGATGTCAGGCGTTTAAAAGGAAATGCAGAAAACTGAAAATACATCACTAAAAAACTATAAATTTTTGATTTTTCTTATTCAGGAACTACGTTTTTATGCAACATTTTTACGACCTGTCTGTTTTAGTTTTGGTTTTCCTATATGCAACAAAAATTACAACAGTGACACAAAAAACACATAAGTGCACACACGTAACAAATTACGATCTGAAATAAATAAAATTAAACAACTGTTAATAGACAATTAAAAAAATTTTATGATGAACGACGTGTTAGTCCGGATTTGGCTCTTCTTCAGGTTCTTAAAGAAAAAATATATAATAAATATTATATATTATGACATACGTGAGATTGAATTTTAAAGTTAGAGAAAATTAATAACAATTACGTTAATAAAGTACAAAAATTACTATGTGAACTGATGAAACTACATTTAAAAAAAAATTAAAATACCGAACACTATTTAATGAAAACATTAAAATAAATAGTGACTGTTCAAGGACGTTTTTTATTTATTCGGTTATAAAAGACACCCCGCTTTGTTTTAATCAGTTAATCCGGGTGGGACGATCTCTTGGATAAATACATCAAATAATTAATTTTATTATCAAGTTCGCAGCCTCAGCGCAGCGGCGGCGCGAAAAGCACTGTGTCATGACGCGACTATATCGACCTTAGCGGGGGGTAACGTAATTACACTTTGAGGGGCTTGAGACACTGACTGCACAGCCAACACAACAAATAAACTGTGAATATTATCTACTCATAAATATGTATAGCCAAATATTTTTCATTGATTTACTTACATGTATCAAAATTATAAAAGAACATCATTACCACATATACGAATTGAGAAAAATAATTAACATTTTATCTGCGCAGTATAGCGATCAGATTACGGAGGAGCTCCGAAGAAGCCTTGGGACGAATTTTATTTGTTAGTGATATCTAATGGAGTTTACAGTTTTTGTATTTTTTTCTAAATTTACTAAATTTGTTGTACATGGCTGACACTTGCCAGTTCTTTCGACTACCAAATTCGAAGGTTTCAAGTTCTAAGGTATTAAGATAAATTTCGTTAATTATTTAATGCTCTACAAAATTATCGTACAACGTTTCGGCTTTATAGAGTAGTACTCAGTTTTTATTTTTTTAAAGATGGGTGTACGATATGTCAAAAAATATTTGCGAAAAAATGTCAAATTTATTTGTAATCATCACGAGCGAAATGTAGAACATTAGGTTATACTCACACAAAACAAATAAAGATTGGAAAAAAGTGCTTTTTAATTAAATTTTTTATCAATATGCGTAAAAGAATTTAAAGTTTAAATTATGCAAAAAAATATACGTAAAATACATTATACATACACAGTTAAAGTCAAAATATTGTTTCAACCGATTATTTTTCGAACTCTTGCTTACTTAATCTGTTCTCAAACTCGCATATGCATAAACAATCTTCTACATCGTAAAAAATTCTTCAATAATCTTTAATGTTGCTAGTGTGTTCGTAAAATAACATTTGGCATCTCAAGTGGTAGGAATCGGAACTAATATCGACCACACAGTGGTTTAGAACAAATTCGTTTTCAAGCGACTAATTTTTGAACTAGCCATAGAATTCAATCCACCGGTTATTTGTTCAGCATCTTTGAAAAGCGACTGAGCATTGGTCAGCTTTATATAACAAATGCCATTTTATGAAACGGCCAGTCGCATTGTAAACTGGCAAAATTTACAATTTGACCGCGACATAAACATGTGCAATGCGCATACTAAATACACATCTCAAGAGTACAGATGTAACTCATGTCCATAGTATAACACCTCCTGTACATAGGACATTACGCATGTGTATAGACAAACATGTACAACGTACATACGGTACATTATAAATTATTTATAGTGCAGTGTAGTGTGGTAGTTATTTAGTTACGATTAACAATGCTCTAAACAAATGAGTCTCATTAAACAGCAATGTTTTATCGTCACACAAACCTATTTACATATTACATATGTATATCTCCTCCATTTCTACACACACATCGATGGTATGTCTTTTGATCGTCGATGATTGTAATGTTCAGAACTTTGGCAAAAGATTGTTAATACAACCTTGTTTTATGACAAACAAAAACCCGGGTCGCAGTGCCCAAACCCTGTCGACAATATAGTGTATTTGCTAATACAGGCAGTCTGGTTTTATTACATGAACTTAAGTTTGTTTTTGGTCAAAATCAAAAATTTAACCCCTTAATGCACCCCTTAAATTAACAGTTTGTTTCTTAATTGCAACATTACTATCATCGAACATCTACACCAAATTAAATACACCTTTCAGTAAATAACTCACTATCTGCAAACTAGTGTTTTCATAAAATTTGTAAGTCCGGTCCTGTCGGGCCGATTTTATTGAAATTTTAGGGTCACTTTTTAATTGCTACTAAAGGGTCAAATTTCAATTTTCAAACGATTCTGAGAATTTTTTCGGTATTTTGGGGCCCAAAAACATTTTTAACCCCTAAAAACTACCCTTAAAATGGCCCGATTAGGCCCATTTTAAATAGACTTCTTGCGGTGATGGATTTCAATACGTGGACCAAATTTAGTTGAAATCAATTAACTCTTTCGAAAGTTATTGCGCGTACACATATATATATATATATATATAAATAAATATATAGATAGATAGATAGATAGATAAATTACTGTATTTAATCAAGATATTACAGGAGGTTGGTACAATATGTTAAACAAAATTATCTTTTTACACATTTTATACACAGTTTAATATACACAATACAATATTATATTTAACAAACACATCGATATCCCTATTTTTCAACTTCACGTACCAAACAAAAAAGATACCAAAGATTGAAACTACTCACAAAGGTGAAATGCTCGAAGTCTAAGGCTGTTTACTATATAATAAAAAATATCATCTATTTTTTCCTCATTGTTAATAATTAGAAGGCGTTGTAGAATATTAGCATTATTGTTATGGTTAACAGAGTATTTTTTTAAAAAGTGCTCTCTATAACCTCTATAAAGAGGGCATTCTAGCATAAAATGATACAGATTTTCATTAACGTTTAGATTACAATTTAAACATATCTTATTGCAATCGATTATATGTTTATCTTTATTTAAGTAAAATTTGAGATAATCTGTACTAGCTAGTCGCGCTTGACATATAATTCTAGACTTTTTAAATTTGTTTGAGTATAACAGATATTTCTCGGTGTCAAGGTCTATTTTAAAGCGTTTGTAATGATAGCTATATTTAGAATTTTCTACTCTCTCTATATCTATTTCCCGCTGGATATTAACTAAAGATTCTATCATTTCTTTCTTATGATTCTTTACCGTCTCCGCATTTTGCTCTTCCCATATTATATGAAAGTGCTGACTTTTTATGACGAGTGATTTTAATTGTGCCACCCAATTTCGTTTTATAACGCAGTCTGGTTTTGTAGCTAGGGTCACCAATCTATCATAGCATAGTTTTGGATAGCGGTTTTGGGACATGTTTAGGATTTTTTCCCACCAATTAATCATAGATCTAAACATTTGTATTTCTACTGTGGTTCTCCCCGTCTCTAATCTAAGGAAGTAATGCGGTGTATTTCTGGGTAGGTATAACATAGATATATATATAACATAGATATATATATATATATATATATATATATATATATATATATATATATATATATATATATATATATATATATATATATACATATATATATAAACATTTTTAAAAATGGTGCCAAAGTGTTTAGGAGGTTATGAAACGACGAGAAATTTTGGTCCGACCTCTAGGTCCCGCCATCCGACCAACGCCAATAGTGTATGTTGCCATATGGCAAATACACTAATAATGATAGATTATTCTGTGCTCCTATATGTCCTGTGTTATTTTGTAATAGCACGCTCGCTACCGGCATGAGTGTTTAGCATCCAAATAGTTATTATTCCAAGTTTTTTGACTACTTGCTCAACATTGACAACGGAAGGAACCAATAAACATTGATACCTGGAAAAATGAACTCACCGAAGAATTTTGCAAAATCTGCCCAACATTGAAGAGTCTAATTAACTACGTGTACCGGTACCCGAACATTAAATCAAATTAATCAAATGACTTGTTTTCATCTTTTTTAGTTTTTTTTTAGTGCAGCCGAATCTGTTATTTTTTAAATAATTTATTTTTATTTTCTTCCTTTTACTTCCACAACAGACCGATCGTGTGGTGCGTATTAGATTGTGGGTGGTTACAGCCCAACAAAGAATGAACCATACTGTTAAACGTGCTTTTTTGTAGTTTGTGTCAAAATGGTAGCAGAACAGTGTTATAATATATCTCGGGAAAAATGAATTTCGGTTCTTCCCTATTAGATGGCTTTAAATTTGCGTATCTCTTAGTCATACTTATTGAGTGAAGCCATACTATAGCACGTTTGGAAGGTGACAGTCCACAGAATATTCTAGATATAAAGTAAGCGTTATTCGTTTACACTCAGTCAAAACTAATTGCGTTTTGAGTTGTAAATAGCAATTATTGTAAACAAATATTGGGGCGTCTGGCATATTGAATTTGTATACATTATTACATTGTCATCGGACGTATACACAGATGCAAAATTTCAAAGTTAGTGTAATTAAAACTAATCGAAATTTTGACTGCCAAATTTGGCCCATACTGACTGATAATCAAACATATGAAGTTGAATTAAAGCTTGTAAAATGAGACACTCTGCACATTAATTAGAAGGATAATGTAAAACTATTTTGAAAGTTCTAACACTATGGAGATAAAATGAAACAAAGTAAAAGAAATACTACACTGAAAAAAAATCTGTTCATAATATTAATAAACTTCATTTATTGGCATAAAGTTCATTGGCTCAATTAATTTTTCATTGTTATTATGAAAACTGTTACATGCTTTTTGAATCAGTTTATAACTAGAGTTATTAATATTATGAATCCCGTTTATTAAAAAATAATGTAGTCAATCACTGTTACAATAAAATGTTTTATTGAAAATTCATGGTATTGATGAATTTATTCATTAGGCAAATGAATAGAATCAACAACGAAAATTCGTAACATTGATGTACAAGTTCATTAGTCAATAAACATGTACATTGCCTGAATAGTACCAAATATTATTCTAATGCCAGCTTTTTACGGACCAATAAATAAATACATTGTCGCAATGAACGATTTATAACCGAATTTCGTCGATACATCCCGATTGACACTTTATCTTACTTCGGGGTGTTCTTTCTCATTGCAAAAGCTGAATCAGCAGGTAGATTTAAGATTATTGTTCGTTATTATAATAAAATTAAATATTCTAGATTTGATGTCGTATTTCTTAAATATATAGTGCATCGACGGGGTGTTTTTAATTTGCGATTCGGTAAGTACCTACTATTATACCAAATATACTCAATACCTTATCATGCTAATCAGATAATGATTTGTTTGTAGGTAGAATTTCTAAAAAAAATTATTTAAAACGTTTGAGTGGTAATAATTTTCGAGGCTATTTTTTTACCGCCATAATTTAGTTTACAGGAATTTTATAGAACGAGCAAAAGAGGGAAATTATACATCAAATGCTGTAATCGTAAATCTTCTTTTAAAACTGCAGTGGCAGAATATTTGCTGTCAAAAACTGATGATGATGATCAAACTACAAATCAAAAAGGAAAATCTTGGCAGAACAAATATCCAGGTAAAATTGTATTATATATTTGATAAAAACCGTTATACAAGTATTCTATAGTCAACAAAGTTGTAGGTGATCTACTGAATAGGGTATCACTAATTTATATATTATCGCTTTATACTTTTAGTGCCAGAAGAAGACGCAGAAGATATTTATAGATCTTTAAAATTTGACAATCTTTCTTCAGAAGCTTTTGACAGCACATGGAAAGCGTGCAAGCAGTACCGTTTTAATGACCTTAAAATGTTAAAGTCTATGACCGATATTTTGGAAAAATGGCCGTTTTGGTATGACCCTAATGCTCATCACAAGTGCAAATTTATATCATATCTAATTGACATTTTATTTTGTAGGTCGACATGGACTTTACAGCAGTTTTCGAGAATGCTGATGGTTTATTAAAGAATTAGCCAACATATTGTAACACAATTGTTTCATTTCTTAACGATGAAAACCATGTTAAAGAAAAGGGGATACGAAGTATTTTAGCAAAGATCAGAAATGAGGACCTTAGTGAAAGTAAGTCTTAGTCACTGTTTGAAAAATTTTGTTAATTAATTTTGCTCCTACTCCACATTTTATAACATTTTTAAAAACATATTAGATGGTTATGATGCGGCAATAATGTGGGCCCTCCATGGCTATTTTGTGCCAACAAATCAAATTGTCAAGAAAGATGACACCCTGGGCAAGAAAGTCACAACAAAATTCACCATAAAAGATTCGCAAGATTCCTTCCTATATGTAAGAAAATGTGCACAGGAATTAGAAGACTACAGTACATAGATTCAATCTAAAATAAACATTGAGCCAATAAACTTTATACATTGTTGTAATGTATAGTATATATTGATTCGATGTACAGTGTACATTGGATCACTGTATCATGAACATTGGGACAATGTAAGACATTCATGAAATTAGTAAATAAAGTTAATTGTTTCAGTGTATGTGATACATTGGCTTAATCAATATTCTACATAATTTTAATGTATATCATCATTTACTCAATGAATTGCAGCGCATAAAAATCAGTGAACAACATACTTACATACAATGTACCTTACATTGAACAATAAACACGTTTATTAACAAATGAAACATATTTATTGAGACAATTAACTTGTTCATCGGACGTATTTTAACGAATATTTTCATTGTCTCAATTCCTTTTTTTATTATATTTACGCTACTTTTTGGTTGAGTGTATATTGAGGTTTTATTTAGTTAAAAACTATAATGTTCTAAAGTTTGTAATCAAATGACAAGCACATATTAATTAAGACAAAACCATATGTTGCTCATCCTTGAATTTACATAACTCATGTGAATTATCTAGTTAACTGTCGTCGTTTAACATTGTACCACGGCATGTGTTACTGACTACTAGACTGGGTAGTGTTATATAAGTGTATTAGTATATGAATAGCTAATATATTAATTATAGAACATATTATACAGAATTCATAGTACTCTCCTTCCGGTAAAAACACAGCATGTATCGAATTAACAAATGTTCATCAGATATTTCGTTAAATAAATTAAATTGTTAATTACTGTACTGTAGCTAATTTAATCTGTATGTTGGATCTAAAGGATTCAATTGGTTGATCTAATTATTTGCACGTTCAATTCAAATCAGTAAATATGAAATTGTCTTCAGATTGCAATATAATAAATTATAATGAATATTTGTTTGTTTGTTTTTTCTAAATGAATAAACAGTAATAATAGTAGCAGTTATTAGTGTATTTGCCATGTGGCATTTACACAGTTGCAGGATCTAGGGATTGGACTAAAATTTCTCTCGACGTTTCACATCATGCTTGTCTGCGTTAATCAACCTGGATTTTATGAATGTTTATAAATGTATCCTACCTTGCTTTTATGTGTGTGTTTTATTTTGCCTATTTTATTATTTTTGACTATAGATTTAATTGTATTATATTATTGTTTGTATCGGTCAGAAAGCCAGACCAGTCTACAAAGACTGATTTCTGACCATTTGCAATAAATGATATTATTATTATGAATCTGATATGACCATTTTAAGAGTTGTTTTTAGGGGTTGGAAAAATATGGAATCGTTTCAAATTTGAAAGTTAACCCTTTAGTAATAATTAAAATGTGCTGCTAAAATGTAACTCACTCTCACGCACTTCCAGCTTACATAAGCCTATTCCAACCCTGGAACTGGCAATAGCCAAGTTGAGTTGGAAAATTCCGTTTATTTTTTTTTTCACGCAATGTAATTTATTTTCTATTTTCTAATTTTGTAAATCTATTTTCTTTTTTTTTTAAATTTATTTATTATTGTTATTATAAAATGTTAATGAAACGGCTTACAAATTTGATTAAAATACTATTTTATGGATACGGATTTATTTACTGAAAGTTGCAGATGTTAGATTCACAATAACATTGCAATTAAGAAAAAAATATTATTTTAAGGGGTGAACTTATAAAGGGGTTAATTTAAATTAACATAATAAAATCATAATATTATTTGTATTATTATTATAATCATTTCAGTTGTACCTGATGAAGTTTAAATAATAAACGAAAAGTCGCAATTTTTAATAATCAAACTGTTTAATTTTGTCCAATTACCCGTAAAAAACTTATTAATTATACGCAAGGTTTTGGCACAATACGTAAATTGCTCCCTTTTTAACTTCGTCGTAGTCGCATAGAAAACGTTCAGGAAGAAAATTGTAGGGAAAACTTCTCTACATATTACATTTTGAATTTTTCCTGAACATAAACGATTTGTATATTTATTTATTTTAAATTTTGTGCTCGCGCCACGGTTCTAAAAGGATCTGAAGTTAGTCACAACAGCGTCGCAAATGCGTATTTGAGAGCCGTTCTGGTTGTTTTGTAGGAAAGGAAGACTCCTACCACCTCGCAGTTACCGGCACAGTACGTGCGCTCGTCGGTGATTGGTTAACTTTCGTTGTCTTGTCAATTGTCGCTTTCCCGCTATAAAGTACAGTCCAGTACGCTATTATTATTTCTTTGATTGTTCAAGATGCCTAATACGGGTTTACATAGACAAGCACGAAAAATAATTTTTAAAGTGCACAATTATTTTAAAAGAGAAGCAACTGAAGGTGTAAAAAATTTAATGAAAGTCAAAGAAAGGACTGCACACGCTACAGGCACTTCAAAAAGTTCTGAGAGAAGCTAAAAATTCTATAGAAATGACGCCAATATTGCAGACTCCTGGTAAAAAAGGCCTAGAAAAAATAAAATCACAGCTATGGATAATTTCGACGAGGGAGTTGTGAAAAGGTGTATCCACAACAAACAAAGAATTACCCACTATTGGAAAATTGCTTTTAAAATTACAGGAGGACATTAATTTTGAAGGATCTGCAACAAGTCTTCGTCGCATTGTTAGCAAGCTGGGTTTTCGTTGGAAAAAAAGTGAAAATGATAGGCAAGTTTTAGTTGAAAAATTCAACATACGTCTGAAGAGAGTGCAAAAAATAAAGAAATATCGCGAAGAAGGCAGAGAAATTGTTTATACGGATGAGTCATACGTACACTCCACGCATTCAAAATTTTGGTCGGATGGTTCATTACATGGTATTAAACAACCGATTTCGAAGGGGCAAAGGGTCATAATTGTTCATGCAGATTCAGAAGTGGGCTTTGAACCCAGTGCCCTTCTAATGTTTAAAGCTGGGATAAAGTTGGAAGATTATCATAACGATATGAATTACAGCAATTATGAGAAATGGTTTAACACTCAGCTTTTACCAAACGTAAAACCAAATTCAGTTATCGTATTAGATAATGCTGCATACCATAATAAATTGGCAGATGCTCCTCCTACATCTAACACTGAAAAAGCAGATATGATAACATGGCTCATCAGGAAAGGGATAGAGTTTAATCCGGCAATGTTAAAAATACAACTGTACAACTTGATATGCCGCCATAAAGAAAAAAAAATACAGTATAGACAAAATTTTGTTAAATCTAATAGCCACCAGTTTTTACGTTTGCCTCCCTACCACCCGGACCTGAATCCTATTGAGATGGCTTGATCAACTGCTAAAGGGTATGTGGCTCAAAAAAATGTGAAACGGGACGTGAATCGCGTCATAGAATTAGTAAGAGAAAAATGTGACATTTTGGGACCAGAGGGATGGAGGAAGCTCTGCAATAAAGTGAAGGATATTGAGGACAAATATATTATACAAAGTGATCATGTAGTAGATGATTTCACTGAAGAATTTTTTATCAGACTTAGCGATAATTCAGAAACTGAATCAAGCAGCCCAGATACTAGTGATACAGATGATAATTTGTTTGCTGAGAACCCCCAAAGTCCCACACCAAGTACGAGCAGGATGGATGTCTTTAGTGCAAGGAATCAGATCTTTAGATTAAAGAAAAATTAAAAAAATAAAAATTATAATATAGCGCGAGTTTGTAGTTTTTCAACCGACTGTACCTGCGCAAGCCTCCATTTGCATCTAACTTCCGAGCCTTTCAAATCCATGGCAGGTACTATAAAGTTTTTAATGATTTTAATATTAATGATATTCCTTAAAAAATATCAAACATCGTGACAAACATTTATTACCAAAACAAAAACAAACGAACAAACAGACACGAGAGTGATCCTATAAAGGTTTTTCATCGGAGATTAAAATAAAGGAATCGTAAACTAACGAAAAGAAATTATCCTCAGTTATACAATTATATTTGAAGAGCTGAGAAAAATTCCTGCGAAACCTTTTAAATGCGGTAATTATGACGTAAAGAGTATAAAAATTTTAGTAAGCTAGACGTGAACGCAGTAGCTGTTCCCCGCGGGGAACGATTTTCCCAAAAAAAGAATGGAAATCTCCGAGAATATTAATGTTTATTCACTGTGGTTAACAGGACCACTTCCGAAACAGCCTGAGTGATGTTAGATATAATCTATACATTTTAAGCATTATGTTGTATTTGAAAGTCCAAATTGGATGCGCTCATGAAGTGTAGGCATGATACAATTAATCTTTATTTTTGTTATTATACATAGTAAAAGTAGTCAAGTTTATTGAGTTTTGTAAAGTTGTTCGACGTCTGGAGATGACTGAACGGTTGGCTCTTATCTCTTCAAACTAAAGAGGTAGGTACGTTTATGAATAGGCGCTCTTTGTATAATGTGTTCACGATAAAGATAGTGGATGGATAGGTGAAGAGCAATGCAACACACATGAACGCGCGTAGGCAGACACTCAAATCAACTAGTTACTAAAAAGGATCGTCACTTCGGATAACCATCTAAACACCTTTCGTTTCTAGTCAGTTTATAAAGTATAACCAATTTATGGTATCCCGATACAAAACCTTTGTTTAATATTACAATTTTTGGACTATGCGATTAGGAGATTAAGGTTATTTTTCACAAATTGTACCTCTCATCCTACTAGCCCTCCAAAATCCATTATTCTATGTTTGAAAAACAACATAATATTATGTTTTTTAACTCCTTATGCATGAGGAAACAGAAATCCAGAAACCTTCCTATTTTTAGTGTTTCACACCAAAATTGTAAGAACGGGCAGCTTATATTATATGGTCTCACTCCGGTGTCTGTCCGTCCATCCGTATGTCACAAGCTCCCAGAGCCAAACGGTACAAGTTAGAGGCATAATTTTTGTTATGGTTCAAAGTTGTGATTTAGATACGGATAAATAAATAAGGATAATAATGAGGAGGCAAACAGGTAATGAAAAAAAGAAAAAAACGTTCAACTGCATGGAGAGGCATGTCGAATAAAATAATAATAGAAAACAATGATTTAGTTCTTTTTGTTTAAGAAAAAAATAAATAAAATTGCATATTTCACCCCATTTGTTCCTAAATAATTAATCGGAAAAATTTTAAATAAATATAGCAAGTGCACTATAACTTTAATATGGATGAAACAAATATAGCCAACAAAACAAAGTTTGGTGTTTCGAAGAAATCACTAACTTTTAAAGGAAGGAAGACACAGGGATGGTAGTGGTCGGATTCGATTAAAAGCAATTTTTTCTATAAGAACAACCGCAATTATAAATCATATTATGTAAACAGTATCTAACAAATTTTTGGGTTTTTATTTTAAATTGTAAAAGTGAGAAGGCATGAAACTTACGAAATAGATTTTGTTACTGTGTTGATTATTTTTATACAATAAAGTGAATTAAATCAAATGGTCGTTTTTTGCACGTATTGCCACAGCACATACGAATACTATAGTGTTATATAATATATGAAACACGTATACAGACATGTGTTTAGTATAAAATATGTAAGTATATATATTTGTAACAGTAAATAGACATTTGATGTACAACAATAGGCAATCAACGGTTCAACCTATGCTGCAAAAAACATGGCAGTAGATGAAGATTTTATAAAAAGATTACAGAAAAAATATATCTAAGTGCGTGTCTACACAAGTTTGTCTTAACTTTCAAATAAAGTATCAACTAAATGAAATGTTGACTTTTCCTCATTTTGACGGAAAACGTTTTATACCGCGGGTTACTATACGACAGTGAATGTTCCGAGTTTTTGAATATCAAACGAATAATAATAACTTTCAAAATACAACACACATCTAAATAAGCAACACATAGCTTAATAAAAAAAGACATAAGAATGTTACGCAACATTTAGCTGGAAGCCGCGACGTCACACGCCTACGCGACATTGTTACAAAGACGAAAGAGGTACAGAGAGGCTGTGCCGCACACTATATGTCTGAAAATAGCTTACAAATGAATTAAAATGAGCTACTAGTGTTTTATTAGTAAACTAGAAAAAAACTACTGAGCCCATTTAAGTACACATTTTTGAGATCACTATTAATAAAAAAAGAATTATCAAAATCCATTCAAAATTGCTAATGATAGACGAGAACATACCTATATATTAGAAAACCTCTTTCTCGAAGTCAATTAAAAACGGTTAAACCAATTTTCAAAAAAAAAATATTTGTAACCAGTCTGAATAAAATGGTGTCTTTTTTTAAGCCGGTTAACTTTCTGACAAGTTATGAGTGAATAAACATAAAAAATGGTGACTTACAAGAACCACACTACTTGATGAATACCTAATTGCCATAGCACAATGCAGTCGCGACACAGTCGCTAAATCGTAAGTTTTCGATACAAAAAGTAGGTGCGCTAAATGTTGAAACTATGTTTTAAATTTTGGGGAAAATATATTTTTGGTCGACATATTTCCAATATGGGGGAGATTAGGGGACTTTTTTGTGGTTATTTGTAATATTTATTCGATGCTTCCTACAAATTATCAGTTTGTTCCGAATTTATCCGGCGTTTGGGAACATATTATTATGTCTGAAATTCTTGAGCCACAAATGAAGTGGTTACCGAATATCGAACAGTGTGATACACCAATGACCTGCGGCATTTTGTAATTCTTGAATTATTTGCAAGCTTCAAAATTTTTAAGGGTAATCCCATATGATTCTTTTGATTTAGATTAAGTATGGACCAATATACTACCTTCTTGTAAGTACAGTCAATTTAATGAAAACCTCATTTCAAAAAGGCCACGTACTAAAAGCGTAATATAATAAACATTTGAGGTCGACGCCAATTTAATTTCTATAATTTTTTTGTACCTTTGTACATTACAAAATTCACATAATATTGCGAGAGTTGTTTTTATTTTTTTTTATTAATTATACAGAAGTTGAATGAATACTTATAAATAAACTTAGTTTGTTTTGTAAAGTTTCAAAGATTCCTAGAGCGAATGTTCAGTTTTCATTACTTTTGTCTGTTTATTTGTATAGACTATAGATTATACATAAAAAAGCAGGAAACTATTTACATGTTTTTACTTCAAGCACGTTTTTTATTTATTTTTTATTTTCTACTTTTTAGTGATTTTGCAATACGTAGTTTGAACGTTACTAGCCATCTTCTTCTTTAATATTATTAAACTGCTGAACCGATGTACGTAAAATTTATGTGAGATTACTCTGAAGGTACGTCTTATTAAATAGAAAATTAAAAACGACTGAACCGATTAAAAAAAATTGTGCGAATCCATAAATATTCCGAAAAAAATACTATCGAATTTTTTCAAATCGGTTAACCTTTAAAATATTAATACATGATCCTGTTTTTTTGAAGTCGCTTAAAAATATCAGACAAAATACGCATGTGTTAACTATACGCGTGCGTTGTAGGTACATTTTTTCATTCTGTGATAGATATCTATAAGTCGTGATAGAGTATTAAAGTGATTCATTTAACCACATGCCTTTTTACAGAATTAAATATTATGTACGTCAGTAAGGTAGATAAAACACAAAAGAGCGCACAAAGCACAGTCATTTATAATTATTCTTTTTCATTTGTATTCAAAAGTTTTGTATATGTGGCAGTTTGAATTATGAAAAATATTCGGTATCAGATTACGCAGAGCTACTGTGTCGAGGTTACGGCCACCAAGGCACTGAACGTTAGGGGTGAATAACACACATAAAGTGCAATAAATGTATTTATTTCCACATTTTCAGTAAGATTTTACAGTTTCTTAAAAAAGGAAAACTTAACATTACTTCGAACGTTTTATTTTTACTCTTTTTCTATAAAATATAAATTGTACAACAAAAACTAAGACAAAGATAGACATTATTCCAAACACTAACATATTAAAGTCTCGATGCACACTTCGCTAATTAGCATCACCAAAAAAATTATCACACTACTTGAAAACACTAATTTTCATAATGGTGTTGGAATGACATTCTTTATTTGTATTCGTAGATTTGTTATACTCTCGCAAATTAATTAATATAATATATTATTGTACTACCCTTTAATCTTTGTAACGGTCATGGCAATTTTGTTTCCATCATTTTCGTTACTTGTTTATATACCTAACGAAATTGATCAGTAATTGCTTTTGTTGCTAAAAATCACTGTCTCTTGGATGATATTTGAATGTAACCAATAAGCTCATTTCTAAATACGCCACTGTGTGGCCTTGTTTATCGTCTTACAACTACACCGACTAGTTTGTAGGGTACCACCAATAAGAAAACAGTATGGGCATGTCTGATCACTCTGCATACTAACACAACCAGCGCAGCTTGTCTGCGCGATTTAGGTACTGGCATAGAAGTTCGGCTACTATGTGTTTCTTTATACTATGCTAAAACTGTTCGCAAATTTTTCATTTCTTGTCATTTATAGCGCTTTTAGCGGTCCTTGACTTGCAAAGCTGTGGAACACCTACAAGCTGCTCAATAAATAGTAAATTCTCTTGCAGGAAGTATATACCTCTCCATGGGGTTTTCAACTGTGTCGAAACATTAGCTGTCGTAATGCTCTAAATCGACCAAATTTACTTAATCACCTTTTTTCAAACACGTGTTAAATATATTAGTCCATGGATAGGCTTATACACCGTAAATGGAAATTTAAGATTTTTTGAACTAGAACACCTCGCGCCAAATGTTTCAATTTTTTGTCAGAAACTACTACTATAAAAAAGGCTAAAAAGGATAACTCTCTAGCGTCTGTATGGAAATCTAATATTTGTGAAATAACATTCTTACACTACTATTTCATACATAAAAACTCTAATAACTTCTGAACTGCTGATCATGTCGACTTTGATCTCAAGTAAAAAAATACATCAAAAACTATTCTCTGCTTGCCTAGATAACCAAGTTAAAGTTCTTCCCTATTAACTCCCCTCCCTTCTCCAAAAAAAAAAAAAAGAATCAGGCGTACAGTATAGAGTCGGATACTTTTCAGGTATTTAGAATGACATAACTAAGCTCTGTGTGAAAAAAGCTCGACTTAAAATAATTCCGAAGTAAGTTGACTATTAGTATAAAATTTAACTTTGATTGGTATAAAAGTGTTTTTATAGAAAATTAAGTTAGTCTTAGTAATAATTTGATGTATGGTGAGAAATAATCTTTCTCCTATATGCAACTATCGTGAAGAGTCGTGCGTTTTCGGTAGACTATGAACGAATAAAACATGCAACCGGATTCCCTACTATATGTAAATTCTTAAGGAAGTTACATTAGTTTCAATTATACCAATTAAATAAATACGGATGTCCAAATGTAAACGGTACGGATATAAATATGTAGAGAAATACACATTTAGTCATAAATTCTGTTTAACGTAAGAAATTATGTTGAGCACTTCTACAGAATGCCAGCGACAACTGAAATTGCAACTTGCGGGTGATAGCAATCAATTTTCACGACTCTTTGTTCATCGACCGGATGGTCTGTTATGCGCAGAATTCTGAATTACCCGCTGCGTGCGAGACATATCTACATTCTTTACCTGCTTATATTATGCGCATCTATACCTGAACACTTCGATTCAGATTAGTACAAATTTGCATGTTTTTGTATTTTTTTTAAGAATATCAATTCCTATATGTCAAAGTTCAGTTTTACATATAGACGGATAATTGAAGAACTACAAGACACAAAATGGTTTTGTTCTTAATTTGCTTCTAATTTATCACGTTTTCGATAGTACCGTCAAACAGTTGCTTCAGTTCTGTTGCGAGTTCTACCTTAACAGTGGCGTCAATTTTTGTAGATGTGAATAGATTAAAAATCGCTTGTTCTCGTAGCTGGAATTTAATAAATCCCAAGCGGTTGCAGTAGATTCATGTTCCTCGAACATGTATAATAAGGTCTCCTTGATCTCGGCATGAATATCTGCAGTGGGGATGTTACAGAGCTTCCACTCAGTATCCAAAATGTCGGAGTCTCCGGTTCTAACCGTACTTCTGAATCCGTCCATCGGTTAATAATTTATTCTCATGTATGAGGGATTTGCATAAGTCGCTGAAACATTTATACGGAATAGATTCATGTTCCTTGAACATGTTTAATAAGGTCCTCTTGATCTCGGCATGAATATCTGCAGTGGGGATGTTACAGAGCTTCGACTCAGTATCCAAAATGTCGGAGCCTCCGGTTCTCATCGTACCTCTGAATCCGTACATCAGTTAATTATTTATAATCATGTATGAAGGATTTGGATAAGTCTCTGAAACATTTATACGGAGTAGATTCATGTTCCTCCAATATGTTTAATAAGGTTCCCTTGATCTCCGCATAAATATCTGCAGTGGGGATGTTACAGAGCTTCGACTCAGTATCCAAAATATCGAAGCCTCCGGTTCTAATCGTACCTCTGAATCCGTGTCCGATACTATCGAAACGGAGATTTAGCGTCGTCGTATTAACAACGCATAGTGCATACTGCGTACACATTACACAAAGCTGTAGTTAGAGCTGTAGTTAGAGCTGTACCAATCAGAAATGGCATCTAGGGCGAGGATCGTAGTTGCGCCCCTTCGTAAAGTATCAAAATATGAATTTAACAAATACACTAAATAAAGCAGTAATAATTCTTACAAAATATGTTTTTTATCTTTTTTAAAGCGAAAAATTGTAATTATTTTTAAAAGTCAAATTTAAAATTGCGCCTTCCTTGCCTTCTGCGACGCAAATAGATTTATAACATTTTCTAAATCTGTTTCTTCGGTTTCTTCTCGCTCTACACTAAGCAAAGCTAGGTCACATAACCTTTCTTGACTCATTGTTTTTTTTTTTTTTATTTTTGTTTTTTTTTTATTTATTTATATACCATGGATGTCATTTGTATGGACCTAGACCATACAAATGACACCTCTTATTACCAACGAAAAAACAATTCATTGTCAGATAACATTGTATAAAAAATAAAAATAAGTAGACCAAAATGTATCAGTAATCTGTGCACAATAAGAATTAAAAAGAAAAACATTCAATGTTCAGAAATATAAAAAAAGAGAAAAAATAATAAGAATTAGATATCCAGAACAAGAATAGCCAGGCAACTTATGTAGTGATAGCCAAAGTTTGTGATATGCTTTTTTTAAAAGTAAAATAAGACATGTTGAATATGTCAATGTTATAATTTTTTAATGAAACATCATTGTAGAGCTTAGTGATCCTGTTCATAGGTGAATTAATTCCGTAATTAGTAGACATAAACTCAATGTTAAAAAGATTATGCCTTCTAGAATTGAAGGAGGGAACATGTAAACAAATGCAAGATAGCAGAGTAGATGAATCATAATAATTATTTAGTAATTTATATAGAAAACACAAATCTAATAATTTACGTCTTACCAGAAGAGGTTGCATACTGTCAACTACTGTAGTATTATTAAATCTAAATTTTACAGTGCGAACAAACCTCTTTTGGATTCTTTCAATATTTTGAATATGTATTTTATAATTAGGTGACCAAATAATACTTGCATAATCGAGATTTGAACGCACAAAAGAGTTGTATAAATTTAATAGAGATTTTATATTTTGGAATGGTTTAGATACTCTCAGAATGAAACCCAACATTGCACTAGACTTACCAATGATATTACTGTAGTGCTGAGTAAATGTTAGTTTTGAATCAAATGTAATGCCTAAATCCTTAATTGTGTCGACTGTTTTTAATATTGTATTCCCTATAGCAAAAGTACTATTGGATCTATTTGTTTTCGTTGAGAAGGTGATATGAAAACATTTATTTACATTTAATTTTAGATTATTCAAATAAACTATTAAGGTCATTTTGTAATGCTATTATATCTTGATGAGATGTAATAGATCTATAAATTTTAAGATCATCAGCATAAAAAGTAAGTGAGGAGATTTAATGATTTTACCTATGTCGTTAATAAAAAGAATAAAAAAAGTTGGGCCTAAGTGTGAACCCTGAGGAACGCCTGAAGTTACTACTACAGGAAGAGAGATGCAACCTTTCAAGGTGACATTTTGACGTCTGTTACTTAAATATGAATGGAACCAATTCAACATTTTCCCATAAACTCCGTAAGAACTTAATTTCTGTAGTATTGTGATCAACTTTATCGAAGGCTTTTGAGAAGTCCGTATAAATTGTTTCGACTTCATTTCTCTTGGTTAGGGACTTGTTAATGTAGTCAGTATACTCCAATAAATTTGTAATAGTTGATCGTTTAGGAAAAAATCCATGCTGATTATCTGTAATAACTGGACTAATGTGTGAAATTAGTATGTTGTTAACTAAGGATTCAAAAACTTTGGCAAATATGCTTAATTAAGTATTAATTTTAGCTTACTAAAAGATCGCTCACAACTTGCGATAGATATTGCAATCGTAAGCGTCATCTGAATTGAAAAGCGCAGATTCGGAAAGATGCCCTCGTCTCCGCACTGAACAGTGAATTCAAGAAGTTTTTCAGGTCTCTCTATATTTACGTTTTTTCTTGTGTATATTAACATTCGTACGTCCATTATTTCTTCATATAACTGTTCTCCGTCAACATCACAACCATAGAAATCTCCAAATTTATTAGATTTCTCTTTTTAAATCGTCGCAGTCGCCAGTGCCGTAACACAGTTTTTTAATATCTAGAAGAAATCCAAATCTGGCGTCGGTTTCTTGCAGATAAGAGAACCTCATTTCACACACAATACGATCCAGCGATCCCTTCATCACTCTAATTCTTCCGTAGTAGCTTGTGAATGAATGATATGCTATATAATGTAAGTTTTACAATATTTTGTAAAAATTATGGTAGAGTTGTAAAACATAGTTCTGTTAAATTACAAGAAAATAAAAACAATTGGCTCTTGTGTTACTTCAATATATCTAGAAGAGCTTTACCAATTAAATTAGAAAAGATCTGGACACTGACACGTTGTCACTTTGAGCTATGCTTAATACAAAAAGAGCGATGTTGATCGTTCGGTGTGGCAGGACAAGATCAGAGCGTGATATGATGTCAATCGATAAATATGTATGGTACTGATGTAGCAATTTGGTGAGGTCCACTAACAGATATATGTACATTGTACATAGTTAAGTACACAGAGAAATCTTTCTGATTGATTTGATGTTTTGATATTGCAGCTGAGTCATTCAAATGATGTATTGCCTTAACCCCGGCCAGTCTGACCCCGTCATATGTATCAATAGTAGGTATTTGAAATTCTTCCTTCATAATAATACTAAATAATTATATACGAAATAATTTTCGTACGTCAATACATATTGATGTTATCGATAAATGTAGCGCTAATGACCTTAGTTGACGAGCATCAGTAATCTCTCTCTCTCTCTCTCTCTTGATATCAACTTAATTAAAATAAATTAATATCTACTAAATAAGTAACATTTTGTTCACATTACGTTCCCACCTTTAATTGTCCTATGATAAAGTACAGACTGTCAATTGTTAAATTAAAGGTTAATAAAAAAAATGGCGGCCGATCCAACTGACTGCGAATTGTGCAGTGATAACAAAATTCTAAGGTGCTGTGGTTTTTGCAAGAGAACATATCGTAGCAAATGTCTAAACGTCAAATCCGCGCAACATAATATATTTTTTAAAATTGACGGATTCAGATGAATATGTGACGGATGTTCTTTTTTTTTTAATATAAGCGAATCGGCTTCTGTGGCCATTATCGCATTAAAACTTACAATTCACTTATATATAAGATAAGGTAAGTATACATCATAATAAACAATATTAGTAAGGTATATATATTAATACATTATGATAAGACGACGTAATTATGTAACTTTGCAAATAAATAAATTAAGTTAATTATGTATCCTTATATTTATTTATACTTTTTAGGTAATGAAGTAGAGACTTTATGCTGTTTTCTCCATTTATTAATATGGAGTTCAAATCCTGTGGAAGTTCAGCATCCATTCGTTGGAAGTCATATAGTGGGCAAGTCTCCAATATGCGTTCCATCGTCAGCTGGACATCGCAGATCACACATTCCGGAGGGGGAGTGCGTTCCAACAGGTAAGCATGTGTAATTTTGGTATGTCCTACTCTTAGCCTTGTTAATACTGTTTCTTCCCCTCTACTTAGCTTGCTAGGAGACTTCCCTCTTTCTACACAGTTTTTAATTTCCCTTAATTTGTTACCTACAGTTTGTCGCCAAGTTATATTCCACTTGTTGTTTATTAGTCGGGCAGTGTAGCTCTTTAAATCGCTGAACGTGTTTTCATTTTCATGTGTTGCGGCATTAGACGTAGCTGCATCTTTTGCTTCTTTGTCAACTAATATTTGTACCAAACAAACGTTACATTTTTATTATGCTTTTGTAAGTGGTATAATTGATGGATTTCTACAATGTGAGGGTTGATAGGGAAATAGTTGTCAATAGCTTGAAGTGCACTAATTGAATCTGAGCATATAACAACATTATTATCTTTTTTTTCAATCAACAATACATAGTATTTCAGAAAATATTTTTAGCACACAGCTCAGCTGTAAATATACTGTTTTCTGAGTGGAGTTTAATTTTTGCGTGTTATTATCTGATGAAAATGCATATCCAACTTGTTTGTCTTTTTTATGGATAATCTGAAATACAGGCAAATGATGCACAGAAATTCATCTTAAATCTTTTTATGTGTCAAATTTCAAAACTTATACCGATACAATAGTTGAAAATAATAAGCTGATTAATGCTCAAATGAGGAAAATGGACGTACAAGAAAAAAATATTAGTGAATTGAAAAAAGATATTTCTAATATAAAAAAAAACCCGGGTCGCAGTGCCAAAACCCTGCCGACAATATAGTGTATTTGCTAATACAGGCCTTGTGGCTTTATTATGTGAACTTAAGGTGATTGTTGGGCAAAATAAAAAAATTAACTCCTTAATACACCCCTTAAAATTACATTTTTTTTAACTACATCATTATTGTCGATCGAACGTCTACACCAAAATTAAAAACACCTTTCAGGAAATAACTCACTATCTGCAAACTAGTGTTTTCAGAAAATTTGTAAATCCGGTCCTGTCGGGCCGATTTTATTGAAATTTTAGGAACACTTTTTAATTGCTATTAAAGGGTTAAATTTCAATTTTGGAACGATTCCGAGAATTTTTTAGGTACTTTTGGGCCCAAAAACTTTTTTCATCCCCTAAAAATCACCCTTAAAATGACCCGATTGGGCCCATTTTAAATAGGCTTCGTGCGGTGATTGATTCCAACATGTGTGCCAAATTTCGTTAAAATGAATTAACTCCTTCGAAAGTTATTGCCCGTACACATATATACCTATATATATATATATATATATATATATATATATATATATATATATATATATAAATATATATATATATATATATATATATATATATATATATATATATATATATAAATATATATATATATATATATATATATATATATATATATATATATACATACATATACAGTCCCTGGCCAATTTATTAGACGCACTGCAAGATTTCATGTAAAATATAAATTACCGAGTGATATTGTACCGTTTTATTGTTTTAAATTGTTTTTTTTTTAATTTTTATATAATCCAGTCATGACCAATTAATTTAACATAAATAAAACAGCATTAATTTAGAAAATCATATGTTTATTAAGTTTTAAAGAAAAGTGAAAATAATGTAGGTAAAAGTCAACATTTAGTTGAGCCACCTTTAGCCGCTATCAAAGCTTTAATTCTGCGCGGCATGCTATCAATGCAAGACTGTACTGTCTCCTGCATTTGAGGATGATGATTCCACACATGAATAATCTTTTCTAGGAGCTGGGTTTTGTTGGTGATCACATTTTTAGCCACTTCTCTTTTCATCAGCTCCCACACATTTTCTATTGGGTTCATATCGGGGCTATTACCCGGCCAATCTAACAGAGGGATATTTTCTTCTGCCAAAAAAGCTTTAACAGACCGAGCAGTGTGACAGGGAGCTCCATCTTGCATGAAAGTGAATGGTTCCCCATTTGGAAACCATTCTCTAAGCTGCGGAATCAACCGATTTTGTAATAATTCTTTGTATTGGTCTTGCTTCATTATTCCTTTTACGACGTACAGACGTCCAGTGCCCTTACCGGTGATGACTGACCAAATCATCACTTTGGTGGGTTGTTTAACCGTTGGAACAACACAGTCAGGATGAAACTTTTCTCCGTGACGACGACGCACATACAGAGCTTTATTCTGCAAAATTTCGAATGTGCTTTCGTCACTGAAGCAGACCTGTCAAAAATGGAAAAAATACTTAAACTTCCATGTTTCTTTGCTTTATTTAACTGAAAATGATAATAATGTATCAATTTTTGATTAAATTACAATATCTTACCGATCTCCAGAAGTCCACATCTTTGTCTCGCCATTGTTTGGCCCACTTCAGGCGCTTTGCTTTCATTGCAGCTGTTTACTTGGGCTTCATGGCGGGGCGACAGGCCTTAAAATCTAATTCTTTCAATTTTCTTCGAACAGTGCGCTCAGAAGCATTTACGCTAGCATCCTGGAGTTGTGACTTTATCACCTTTATGGTAGCAAATCTGTTTTCTAGACAAATTTTCTTCAAACATCTCTGTGACCGTGGAGTAAAAATTGGTTTTCTACCGCATCTTTTCTTTCTTTTCGGGCTTAATTCCTCCCCTGACTTAATTTTCTATTTGATGCGTCGTACACTAGCCTCAGAAACCTTCAATCTTCGTGATATTTCACGGTTTGCAAATGTTTTCGCATTCACAAGGGCCTTCACTTCAGCTTTTTTACGTGGTGAAAGATCGCCTTTTTTACCCATAATGAAAACAGTCCAACTATTTTTTTAATACACTGCATACAAAATAAACTAATAACTAAGTAGTATAAAACTGTTAAACAAACAACACAGTCCATAAAGCCACAGAAACACGTCTGTGCCTGCGCCGATTTCGATCGCTACTAATACAGGTTTTTACTTGTTTACGTTCATATATCACTTTTTCAACACAGAGCTGCCATATGTTAAACATAAATAAAATAGGCAGTACACCATCGATATACAAATAAACAACAAATCTTTTAAATAAAAATCAATAATATTGTAGTTTAAATATGTACAAAAAAACTCTTGAGAAACATAAAATTATTAAAAATATACAGTGCGTCTAATAAATTGGCCAGGGACTGTATATATAAACATTTTTAAAAATGGTGCCAAAGTGTTTAGGAGATTATGAAACGTCGAGAAATTTTGGTCCGACCCCTAGGTCCCGCCATCCGACCGACGCCAATAGTGTATGTTGCCATATGGCAAATACACTAATGACAATAAAAAAGAAATACTGACAGCACAAACATCAGATGCAAATTTAAGCAATCAAGAACCTATGCTATCAAGTCAAACTCGTAATTACCGACATAGTACTAATGATAACAAAAGTAATGCTAATAACATAGTGATGGCGCGAGTTACTCTAAGTAGCCGAAATAAACAAAATATTGAAATGCCTGCAGATTTTACAGATCGTACACAAGTATTTTTATTATTGTTACTAAGTTGTGAAAAATGAAAGAGTCAGTTTCAAGTTAACACTACCGTCTAGTGTCTATCATATCAGATCAGATCAAGTAGGCACTGATTGTCACCCCATTAATACGCTAGTACCTGTCGTTTCTTAATTCGAATGTTTTCTTACAAAATTAACATCGGCTTTAGGTGTGGTCCTCGGTCGTTACACGTTTAAAATTTAAATTGGTCATTAGACTGTGATACGAGCTATTAATCAAATTTTGATTTGTCCGCTACCGGTGTACATCTAAACTCGAGAGCTATTACCTACATCATCATTCTAACTTTTATTTTATTTTAATCTTACAGGTTTTTGTACACATTTTATTACGAACATAAATATCGATAAATACCTCTAATCTAATACAAAATATGTGGGCAATAAATATTTGAAAGTATACATAAAGACAAGACATATTTTGTAAATACAATACAACAGCTTAAAAACAGGAAAAAAACTTTTCGCTATAGGAATTTATAATCTCCACTAAATTGGAGTAACTCAAGGTAAATTTCATTTCCTTGCATTATATACTGACTTTGTCTGTGAGTCGTATGTCACGCTATTTTGTATCCCGAAAACTGATTTTGAAAAACTTTTCTTCTTCCACTTAGTACATCACGAAGCTCAATTTCTAAATTTTAGTCCCAGAGGGGAGTATAGTTAAAACAAACTGTTTTAATGTGCAAGTAAATCAAACAAGGCGCGACAGCTCATTAATATTTTAAAGAAAGAAGAAATTAAAGTTTTGTATTTGCAATATTCTATGAGACTACGTCGCGAGATGATTATTTCACGCATTTTTTTTTGAAAGTCTGAGATTATAAAAAAGCACTCGACATTGTGACCCTTTTTCTGGCTGTACGGTTTCACACATCCGAAAATGTGTACGAACAATTTTTTTTAAAGAGCTAACAAACAATTTTTGTTTGAAATTTTTTTTCTTCTTGAATAGTTCTCTTTTTCAGAAACACAACTATGGTAGTAATTTTACCACCCCCATTGCCTTCAGGGGCTAGATCTCACGTGCCGCAATATCTATATCTTGTGATATAAAGAGATACCTTTGTGCCAAATTTCATTCTTTTATCATAAAGTACACAATACTGGTATATTTTTGGTGTTATCTGCCCCTAAATTATACTTTAACAGCATAAAAAAACTGGAAATATGCTTATTTTCAATTTTTTTAAACAGTAACGCTAAAAACTTACGAAAAAAAGTTTTAAACATTTCTTGTAGGAAATCGGTTAAATAATATTAAAAAAAATGTCTTATTATTATTATAAAAAATTCATTTAAATAATGTCACACCAAGGAACTGCTTGGAACATGAGTTTTCAGTACGGTCTTTGAACTGATTTTAGCAAAATAAAAAATGAATCCGAACTGAATTCCACATGGTCTATTTTATTAGCTCCCGACGTAACAAGAAGGGTGTTATAAGATATAACGTGTGAATCTGTGTATCTGTCTGTGGCACGGATGAACTGTTTTTAATTTAGTTTTTTTATTTGAAAGGTGACTTAATCGATAATGTTTTTAGTTGTGATTCAAGAAAATCTGTTCAGCCGTTTGAAGATCACCAATTCTTTTCTAGTTGATGAGTGAGTCGATTCGAATTTTGTTATTCTGTTGTTGGTATCCTTAGTATTATATAAAGTTTAAAAAGCATGAAATGAAACTTTAATTAAATAATAAAATAAATCCTGACACAAATAAAACCTCTCAGAAGTAAAAAAAAAGAATATGTATTGGCCCCACGGTATAAGAAAAAATGGTAGTATATCTCCCATATAAAAAGTGAATCTCTTAATGTGCTGGTATACGGAGAACCCGCTGAGTAGCGCTGCCAGCTCAGCAGCAATGCTTGCTGTGTTAAATAAAAAGAGTAAGAAGATTAAATTCAATTTTCAAAGTATATCGCGCAACGCCAACGCATAGGCAAACCCGTTACGTATTTCTTTTAACACAGCAAGCATTGCTCGTGTACTCACAGCGCCACTCCGCGGGCTCTCCGTGTACTCGCCCAATAAGAGCTTCACCCCTTCCATGTATAAAAGAATATAAGATACACTACTATTCTTTCTTATACCCTGATTGGGATATAATTAGAAGTAATATTTTTATCCAAGCGTCGTTGCTTTACTTTGCGGTACCCCGACGCGGCGACGCTTATGTAAAAATATTATTAGTTGCAAAACTTAAAGGGCCAATACATATTATTTTTTACTATTTAGAATTTTTTTCTTTTGTTTTTGTATCGTAAGTATTTTATCCGTTTTTTTATTCTATAACCTTCCCACAAAAATATTTTGACATATACAGAAAACCGAATCAAAATAGGTCCATCCACTGACGAGCTATGAACTACGGCAAAAAAACACTACTTACATAAATCTGTTCTTCTTCATACTCACTATTTCCTAAAAAAACTTGAGGATCAGGAATCAGGGTTCCCTTTCAATATTCCATCTTTTATTTGGCTCTACTGCGGGACTATCAATCAAGACAAGCGTACAATCACCAGTGTCATCAAGTATTCCTGTTTTGTATTCGCAATTAATTTTATTACTTTCGGAAAAACACGTGGTCAAAGTCATAACAAAACATAACTTTTTCTTTCCTCGTTAATATGTTCATAAAATCGATGTTCGTAGATAAATATTTTTTGACCATTTAAACAAGAAAAAAAAGAACCAATCATAAAATTTTTATTTTTCTTGCTAAACATGTTAACCAGGATTTCGTTCATTTCCATAATATTATTAACCATATTTATTAATTAATATTCAATAAAAAATCAGATAGAAAGAAAACAAGAGGTTGTTAGAGTTAGGTGTTATTAAAGTACTGACACTTCGGACGGTCAGCTGTCAATTTGACAAGCATCTATGTAATTCTAATATTATGCTGATGAAACGAGCTTGGGTGAGTGTTATGTGTATTTGTAACAGTAAGTTAATGAATTGATATTATACTATATAAAGTATGTTCTAAACAAAAATCTTGATAAATGTAGGACAATAAAACAGTTTCGGAAAACAAAGTTTTATAGATTAAAAACAAAAAAATGAAATCAATGAAAAGCTGCGTGACATCGATTATGATGATACCGTCTTGCCATCTCACTAACGACAAGATATGGTTCAGCGATTAACCTCATCGAGCTACTACAGATCAACTCGGCCAAACGGAGGAAATGAGAGTCAATTATGTAAATATGACACCTATCATTATTGACTCTAAAATATTAAAATGAATAGAAAAATGCTGCTACCTGAGTAGTATTATAGCAGAAAAAGGCGGAACCCTTAAAAATGTTAGCTATAAATTAAGAAAAGGACGCTATTTTTTCTACACGCACAGTTGTCTGGAAAGACAAAAATTTAGTTATCCTCAAAACCAACGTCTTATCAGTGTTGTTTTATGGCGCTGAATCTTGGCTTACCACCAAGTCACTCATCAATAAGTTGCAATGTCTTGTAAATCGCTGCTTGAGATATATATTGAATTTTTTTTGGCCGAAGTACTGAAACATGCGTAGTGGCTGATCATTTTAAAGAATCTATAACCTAACTTATATATAAATCTGGAGACAAGACTGACGTGACGAACTACAGACCAATCTCTCTTTTAAACACAACGGCCAAAATTCTAGAAAAAGCTATTAAAAAAGACTTACAGAATACTTAGACAAACACAATATATTATCAAGCAACCAATTTGGGGTTAGACATGGACAAGGGACTAACGACGCAATCGTAAGACTAAAAATTGACCTAATAAGAGACGTTGACAAAAACTTAACAGTTTTGACAATTTTCCTATATCTGGCCAAGGCCTTCGACACAGTATCTCATAAAATTCTAATTAAAAAGCTGTTTAACATGGGTATATTCGCGACATGGCTCTGGATGAGTTTGGCAGCTATCTCTTGGGAAGAAAACAAGTCGCATCTGTGAATAAAACATTGAGCAGAACTCAACCTATTAGATACGTTATTCCACAGGGTACGGTGCTTGGACTCATCTTCTTCCTGATTTATGTTAACGATTTGTGCAATCTCAGCATTCATGGGTCCATAACATCATTTGCAGATGATACAGTACTATATTTTACAGGTGTGACTTAGAAAGAAACACTCAAGGCAGCTGAGAGTGGATTGGCAAAGTTATCTAAGTACTTAACTGACAATCTATTGACATTAAATATAACTAAGATCAAATATATAACATTTAGCCCTGCAGTAACTGGACAACCGGCTGACTTAACACTTTGACTACATATGTGAACAGAAAAAAAAAACTAGCTGTAACTGTACTGTACTCACCAGAGTCGACACCATCAAATAATTAGCACTAATATTAGACAATAGACTAAAATGGGACGCACATATACATGACCTGACAAAAAAATACGAAGACTAACTTATATATTTATTTCATTACGACACATACTGACAGCGACATTAATAAAAAATGTTTATTATGCACTTTGCCAATCCTTACTTACATACAGTACTACAGCATGGAGTAGTGTTTTTGGTACGAACCTAATTCCGATTAAAAATTCCCAAAAACTGATCTTAAGAGTCACAGCCAGTAAAAACTCAATGTTTTCGACAGCACAGCTGTTTAAAGAATTTATAGTTCTAGAGATCTCTCAATTATATCTAAAATCCATATTAAACGTATATTACTGAACTCCATCTTTCCAAAATCCATTATCTCATCACCATGATACTAGGAGCTCAAGTTCAAAATTGTTTGCAATCACCGAAAATATTGAAGACATAAAAAATATAAAACGTTTCAATATAGGCATTTAACCAAATGGCTAGTAACTGATGAAGCAAGGAGCGCTTACCATATTCTCACCTGAGCTTCACTGCGTAATTATTTAATTATTCTATTTCTTTTTTCTTCTTTTATATCCTTTTAGAATTATTTTTTACAAGGCATAAAACGCACACACACATGCTTACACGTACACACACACACGCTCATCCCCACAAATATATGTATCCTTAACCTATCCTCGCACTGGTCTTGTCAAATTGGATAGGTTAATTTCAATTATATTTTGCACTGTATACCTAATCAATATTTTGGTAGAATAAACTATTATTATTATTGAATTATCATGATCATTAAAAAAATTAGCTTTCATTTCAAATACAACTGCTAAATTTATTTCAATACCACAAAACATAACAAAGCCGGTCTCTTGTTTAATCTGACAGCGCAAATGGTGCTGGATAGGTCACATTTTGCATTGAAATGAGATTCCTGGGGTCGCAAATGAGTGGAATTCGCAAGGCTGAAGAAAAAGAGGGCGTCAAGCAATGACTTGGCGAAGAACTGTTGACAAAGAAGTCAGACTTACCGGATTAACCTGGAACTAACTGAAAAACAGAGCTCTTGATCGCACCAAATGGCGTAGTATAATATCAACCAGGAGAGAACTCATATACATATATACAGTTCGCAAATAGAAGAATGATAAGAATTTAGATTGCGAAATATTAGAAGCGGAAATACGAGAAGAGTGGGAAAACACCAAGCATAAACGGTGTAAAAGCAGAATCTAAACTTGAAGTTCCAGAGTGCAAACTGAATGACAAAAATAACTGATATCAAGTTGTCAAGACAAATCAAGAGTGTTGCACGAATAAAATTCATATGATTCAAAGAAGTATTTATCATATATGGCACATAAAGTATTGGTGTCGGTTAGATGGCTGGACTTAGGGGTCGTACCAAATTTTACTTAACTTAATGTCAGTTCATTTTGTCACGAACTTCAAGTTTATATTGTAATTTTTTTTTGTATAGATATATATAAAAATACGTAAATAATATTGTTTATTATGTTTTTTATATATTTTAAAATTATGTACCGTATTGTTATATAAATGATTCTAAATAAGTGTCACTTCTCCTGTAAGCGTATATGGGTAAGGCACAATTTTTTTTTAAATTTTGTATAATCTGTAGCCAACAATTAAACGTTTCACCATTTTAGATACATTTTAGGACAAGTTTCTTCAAGTATTTTTTAACACAAATTATCGTAGAAAATTACATTTGCAAATGAGTACTTACAATCGAACCAACTTTTAATTATCATGCTTAGTAAAATAGTCTTGGACACACTGTAAACGTGGAAATTGTCTACATACGCATACGTATTAAAGAAGCTATCAAACTGCCAGATATTAGTATCTATTATAATTTGATGTTTAAAAGATATTCTGAATGATAAGTCTGTCTTATATATGATATTAGACAGTAACTACTTAATTTGTCCAAATGCATTTACGTACGATTGTACGCCACGCATACAAATAATGCTTTTAAAGGACATTTTTCGTAAAGAGTTATGTATGCTTAGTTGGTGAAACCGAGCATTGAATTTAATACACATAATATTAAAATTGTATATTAATATCTGGATGATTGAACTTTGGAGTTCAATAATAAAAAACCCGGGTCGCAGTGCCAAAACCCTGCCGACAATATAGTGTATTTGCTGATACAGGCAGTGTGACTTTATTATGCGAACTTAAGTTGGTTTTTGGGTAAAAAAAAAATTTTACTCTTTAATACAGCCCTTAAAATAACATTTTTTTTCTTAATTGTAGTATTATTATCAATCGAACCTCTATACCAAATTATATGCAACTTTCAGTAAATAATTCACTATCTGCAAACTAGTGTTTTCATAAAATTTGTAAATCCGGTCCTGTCGGGCCGATTTTATTAAAATTGTGGGGACACTTTTTAATCACTACCAAAGGGTTAAATTTCAATTTTGAAACGATTCGGAGAATTTTTTCGGTAATTTGGGTCCCAAAAACAGATTTCAACCCCTAAAAACTACCCTTAAAATGGCCCGATTAGGCCCATTTTAAATAGGCTTCTTGCGGTGATGGGTTTCAACACGTGGCCCAAATTTCGTTGAAATCAATTAACTCTTTCGAAAGTTATCGCGCGTACACATATATATATATATATACAGGGTGTCCCATAAGTCGACGTCCAAACGAAGTGAGGTGATGGGGGAGGTCATTTCCTATCAAAATAACCATAAATGTGGTTATCCAATTGTTTACGGTTCGAAAGTTATTTCAATTTTTGTATTTTTCTCTGAAATCGTGTAGTGCTTATACTAAAAAATTAATTTAAAAAAATCTATGAGTTGTTTGGTTGATTTTTTTTTTTAATAGGATCCTGAAGGGTCTGCCTTTCCAAAAAAAATAATTTTCATGAGCTCTGTTATCATCTGTCAAATAAAAAAAATGGTTTTGTAAACACTTTTCGGTGGCAAGAAAAATATATTTGATTTTAAATTCACGTTGACAGAAAAAAGTGTTATAAAAAAAATTGACCAATTATCAGAAAAACTTGTCCATTTAATAGAGATTCTAACGCGGTATAGTACAACTCGTTATTCATGACAGTTTTTTTTTATAACAATTTTTTTACATGCAAGTCGTGTTTGTTAAAAAATACATTTTCGAAAATTTCAAAATCTAAGTTGGCTGGAACGACTTAAACAAATTAATACGTTCCTCTTTCATTCACTACTTCTAATGTATGCTCGCTATTCGTTTTATTACTAGTAAACCTCCGACTTGACTTTTCATTTTGTACTTTGTTATTTGGACCTGCGCTTGGTAATTTGAACTTCGATCCTGTTTGTGATTTGGACTCTCTTCAAGTTGGACGCATCAAAATGGTTTATTCCCATCTGGAGTATGCAGAAATGCACTATGTCTACGGGTTTTGTGACGAGAATGCTCGGGCTGCTGCAAGAGAATATCGGGCACGATATCCCAACCAAGAACACTATCCTGACCACAGGGTGTTCCAAAGTATACATCGGCGGTACATAGAAGGTGAAATCCCTGGGAATGAGCAAAGAGCTGGAAGACCTAGACTTGACATCGACGAAGATGAAATAATTGGAATGGTGACTGAGGACCCATCTATAAGTGTTCGTCGTTTGTCAAGACGTTCGGGAGTTTCGAAGTCCACAGTGCACCGTATTTTAAAAAGGGATCAGTTACATCCATACCATGTGCAACGTGTGCAAGCACTTTTACCCGCTGATTATAACAAAAGGGTGCAATTTTGCCGAGAAATGCTACGTCGGAACAGGGAAGATCCTCAGTTTTTTTATAACATTTTGTGGGGTGACGAATCGAGCTTTCGAAGGACGGGAGTATTCAACATCCATAATTTTCACTCTTGGGATTATGTAAACTCTAGAGCTATAAGAAACGACCATTTTCAACATCAGTTTGGGGTCAACATGTGGGCGGGAATTGTTGAAGGTAAAATGATTGGGCCCCTTGAGCTACCCAGAAGGATCGGGGGCGATGAATATCTTTATTTTTTGCAAAATGATTTGGGCGGCTTACTGGAACACGTGTCGCTAGAAACACGCCGAGACATGTGGTTGCAGCACGATGGGGCTCCTTGTCACTATGCTCTAGTAGTGAGACGATACCTCAACACCGAATACACAAATCGCTGGATTGGAAGGGAAGGAACCATCCAGTGGCCACCGCGGTCACCTGACCTAAACCCCCTAGACTTCTTTTTATGGGGTTATTTCAAAGAACTGGTCTACGCGACAGAAAACCAAAACGAACATCAGCTGCGGCAAAAAATAAGAATTGCGACCAATACAATACAAAATAACGAACGGACGTTTCGACTAATTTCGAACATTTGTTGTAACTTTAAATAAAATTTGGTTCATTTGTGTTAGACCAGCCAACTTAGATTTTGAAATTTTCGAAAATGTATTTTTTAACAAACACGACTTGCATGTAAAAAAATTGTTATAAAAAAAACTGTCATGAATAACGAGTTGTACTATACCGCGTTAGAATCTCTATTAAATGGACAAGTTTTTCTGATAATTGGTCAATTTTTTTTATAACACTTTTTTTCTGTCAACGTGAATTTAAAATCAAATATATTTTTCTTGCCACCGAAAAGTGTTTACAAAACCATTTTTTTTATTTGACAGATGATAACAGAGCTCATGAAAATTATTTTTTTTGGAAAGGCAGACCCTTCAGGATCCTATTAAAAAAAAAAATCAACCAAACAACTCATAGATTTTTTTAAATTAATTTTTTAGTATAAGCACTACACGATTTCAGAGAAAAATACAAAAATTGAAATAACTTTCGAACCGTAAACAATTGGATAATCACATTTATGGTTATTTTGATAGGAAATGACCTCCCCCATCACCTCTCTTAGTTTGGACGTCGACTTATGGGACACCCTGTATATATATATATATATATATATATATATAAATATATATATATATATATATATATATATATATAAATATATATATATATATATATATATATATATATATATACATATATATATAAACATTTTTAAAAATGGTGGCAAAGTGTTTAGGAGGTTATGAAACGTCGAGAAATTTTGGTCCGACCCCTAGGTCCCGCCATCCGACCAACGCCAATAGTGTATGTTGCCTTATGGCAAATACACTAAAAACAGAGTATCAATATGCTGTGATATGTTGATTTTATATTATAAATGTATCATTCCGGAACGAATTTAAAACTGTTTCTGTTAACTTTTTGAACGTTATGTAAATACCGAGTTATGTAAATCCCTGTTTCTTATATATTTCTATACAACTTATAATCATAATTTGACATTTTTCTGTGAAATTTAATTATATTGAAAAATAGCATTATGCATATATGTACAAGACAAAATGTTTTGGAAGTTACGGTAACACAAAACAGAATATGCTGGTTAAGAATAACGATAAAAAATTCAAGTGGTATGACCACTAATTGGGATAGCGCGTTTATATACACAGTTTATACAGTGTCATCAGTAAAAATAAAGTGTATATGTAAAATCAGACCGTATGTAAACAGTCTAGGCCTTTTTATCCAAGTGTGTAGGCGTTCATGGCTGGTATTGTTGTAAAAGTTCATGGTTTCCGGGCTTGTACGCCGTGGTCCATTTGATATTTCTACCTGACGTTTTGTCTACAACTGCGGTATTATCAAAGGCGATGTAAAAGCGGGTGAAGTGTCCTTTTAAACTGCTCATAGGTAAGTGTGTCGGTGACAGCTGTTCCTTCTTCTTTTAAGCATCGCGGGTTAGCACTCTCTACTCGGTCGTAGTTCGTTCTTTTCTGATTGGTCGTTGGGCTCATTAGCTTAATATGTCTCAGTGCTGGTGTTTAGGTTTCACTTAGAAACAGGTCTTCATCTTTTCGGTTGAAATTTTGCGTGTGTTTTTGTATTTCTTTGGCTTCCCTGTGTGTGCGCGGATAGTAACTCACTGCTTTGTCTATTACCTTGGTATCTTCGAAGAGAATCTTGTGAGTGTCCAGTGTTATGTGTTCGGCTATTGCAGATTGAAAAATCTGCAAAAGCAGACCGTATGTTAATAACTTGATATTTAATATACGGACTAGACCGTGTACAGGTGTCCCAAACTGCGTGATTTTGGCAGTTTTTCCTATTTCCAAACTAGGCAGAAAAAAACTGCCTTACGAGTCTAGAGCTCGATTTTTGTGAAATGTCGATTGGCAAAAACCGCATTTCGATATCATTAACCGTTTCCGATATATCGGCAAAAATTAGCATATGACCGATTTCGAAAAAAGGTGATAACTTTTTTATTTGTGGATATTTTTTCAAACGGTCAAAACTTTCTACAGGCACTTTTGCCGTAGAATAAGATACATTTGTCAAAAAAAATGTATCGCTTACCAATTGTTTGATATCAAAGTCGACTTTGTTAAACCATAGTTGGCTTTGACTTCAGAAAATCGAAAAAAAATTGGTTTTCCGAAAATATATATGGCTTCTCATCCTCGCTGTCAATATAACACATTTCTCCTTAAAAATGGCAATTTTGTAACATTTTAACACAGTTGGCCGGCTTACTCCTTTCAATAGGAGATCTTGATTATTTAAGTGGTGTTGCGGCTTTTTTTTATAATCATTAGTGAACTACTAGTACTAAGACAGTAACAGTTGCAAAAGATCGTGTAAAAGAAGGAACACTTTCTCTGTACTTGCGTTTTGCCTCTGCAAAATAAATTTTTTTTCTTGTTCTAATTTCCTGAATTTTGAACTCCACTTTATATTTGGGACATTGGGACAACATATACATATAAAACATATACTGGTTTTGTTTCTGATCTCACGGTATTACTTGTTCAACCACATACGAAGAGCTTCTCCCACCACGATACTCTATCATTTGCCGAAATGACTGAAGAGAAAATTTATTGCAGTATACATAGTATATAATATGTACAGGCACTGGTATTCATTCTAGTTTGCATATATTATATTATGATTTCCTTCAGAATAACCAACAGCCTGAAGGCACCAAATGTTTCACGTATGTTTCATGCGATGTATATTTACATTATTTTAAAAATAATTCTTCATGCAATTACAAGAAACAATTCCAAATAGGTGTGTTTATAAAACGAGCAATTAATTTATTTATACTTTAAATTAAATTTAAAGTTTAACAAATTGATAAATAACAAAAAAAAACTAATAAATAACAAAATTTGGATTATAAAAATTGATTCCAGAAAATTCTAATGTTGACGAAAAATTAAAATATAAATTTACAATAAACATGTAATAATAGGGCAGTTATAGGGACTAAATAAGTATAGAATAACAAAGTAGTAATGCAAGTAATTCCAGAATACAAGACGCGACCGCTCCTCAGAAATTTATTAAAATGTTGCCTTCATTTATAGTTTCAGAATATTTTTTATTTTTAACCGATTTCAAAAAACCCGTAGGCAGATATATTCAGTTAATGCTTACATAATATGGTTTTACATGTAAAAATTTATTTTTGGCAGATCTACATACGAAAGAATATTCAAACTTTTCAAAACTATTAAGCTTAGAAAAAATTTTGTTATGAAACTCTCTTAAAAATGAATAGATTAATAAACCGTTATGAAGAGTATACCGCCATTGTATAAAAAACAACATTATAGCATATTTACATATAAAATATCCTCCCACAAATTGGTTTCAATCCGCTTACCCGTTTGATCCGTATCGCGTTCACAGACAAACGAACAAATAGACGCACACAGTTTTTCCAAAAATATATTTTTTGGACTGAGGGGACCTCAAAACGCCATTTTTTTATTGGATTACAATTCTTTTTGTAGGTAAATATATTACCAATATATTATAAATTTTACATGGGTCGTGTGTGCCGCAAGTCATGCCTATTTATGCCCATATAAATCTACAGCCCCTACAGTGAGGGGAAGGAGGGGGAATGTAAAAGTTATTTCATATGCTCGATACATGTGGGTGAAACCCAGCCATACCAAATTTCAGCTTTTAGGTCCACGGACCTATAGAATTCTGCGCCTCCCATTCAGAAGAGCTAGAGATGGCAAATCTTTTATTTTCTCGTTACTTGCACGAGAAACTCACCCTGCATATCAAATTTCAGCTTTCATGTAAACATTTCTCCTGTTTCGTTTGAGACATGTTTCGAACTAATCTGATTTAAATTGAGAGAATTACAACCCAAAAATGTTTTTAGTTTGCTGCCTCCTGGGACTAAAATTCAAAAATCTGGTGACGTTAGGATCAAATAGACCCCGAGACGAATCGAACAAAAAAAAAAGGTTTTAAAATCGGTTCTCCCGCTTGGGTTGTATGTGTGACAAAAAAGTATAACTCACGGATTCACAGAAAAAGCGAGTGTATATAGGCGCTTCCAGCTAATGCTTAGGTCGCGCCTAATAAAAATAATTGTTAAAATATGGACACTGCAAAGTTAAGAGCATTAAAAAAATCACGTCAAAGACGTATTTATTAATGTGCCGTGAACACTTCTCAAGGCTTGCAAAATTGCAAATGACTCCAAATTAAAAATACTCAGTAGAATATATTATATAGTTTTTATAGTTGTTAAGAAACGCCCTTTGTTACAATGCTATATTAAAAAACATTTATCATCTTTGATTCACCCAAAAACTCCCACTACTGCGAAGACTTTTTTTTATATATAGATATTTATGGATGCATCAACATCGAAGGTTATTAGTGTCCGGAATTCATGTGTAGCGTTCCCTAAGATAAAAATCACCTTTCGCAGGATGTGAATTTACTGTTACAATTTGCTTTATTATGAGAAAGATAAATTGTTGAGATATGACACCGTAGAGTAACTGATAGCTTCTCCCGCGAAAATGGAAAAATTCAGATTTAAGTCTCGACGGTGACAGTTGTTTGAAAAGATTTTCTTAACAACGGTAGCAAACTATACCTACTGTTTATTAATTTAGTCTTTACGAACTATATTATACCTATATTATAAAAAAGTGGCAGACAGTTGTCAGAAAATTATAGACCCATTACTTTCAAATATATCAAAAATTATACATGTCATACTGCAGGTACGGCTGATTCTAGACCAATGATATCATGACACAAAACCAAAATGGGTTTATAAAAAACAGATCGACAAATAGATTTGGAGGACTTTTTGTGGACTTATCGAAAGCTTGTAATAGGGATGTTGCGGATGCATTTTTTGTCACATCCGCGGATGCGGATCTGTACAAAAAACTTAAGTGTTGGTTTGGTAGTGTAAAAAAAACAGTAATATTTATCCTTTCTTTATTTAACAATAAAGTAGTGACTGAATTACTATTACTAATTAATTATTTTAGTAATTAAATTTGAATATTGGAGCATTATATTTAATGAAAAGTAGAATGGCCGCCTTTTCGGACTCCAGTCTGTTTCGCAAGGGTTCGTATATTAATCCTGCGCTACTAAATAACTGTTCACTTGGAACACTGGCTGGTGGAGCTGATAAGAATTTGCGTGCTATTTTAGATAACAGTTTGAACTCGCTTTGATTAACACTCCACCATTTAAGAGGACTCTCATTTAAATTAATTCGCTTCTTATTGCGGAAAGTATGTAACTCCTTCTTGAGAATTGCGTCAGGGCTGACTATTTCTGGTGTTTCCTGACTTTCATCGTCACTTGATGAATCGAGCATCATGGCAAGATCACTAATTAAACAGGACTGACGTCCTTTACCTGAGGTCCCTGGTCATTCCGTATCTATGGAATCTGTCATTCTCATTTTCTTCGCTCTTTCGGTACTTGGAGATATTGTTCGAGAAGCCAAGATGTCTTCGGTGTTTCTGCTAATTTTCAAAATATCATCTTTAATCTTGTTACAACAAAACAATAGCGAGGCGCGTCACCGTCACCGATTCACCGAAGTCCAAAACAAAATTATTGCTTTCCTATTGGTCAATCAGCACGTGCGGTCGACACGCGCCACTCGCCGGGACTTCCCCTTTCTTTCTTGTCGCGACCTGCTACACACCCGCATCCGCATCAGCTCCGCATCGATTTATGCGGATGCGGATGCAGATGCGGATGTCTAAATCGATGCGGATGTTCCGCATAAGCGGATGCGGATGCGAATATTCGCAACATCCCTAGCTTGTAACTGTGTGGACATAGAAATACTACTAGCTAAATTAGAGAGTTATGGTGTGAGAGGCATTCCGTTTGATCTTTTCAAATCATATTTGTGGGGTAGGAAACAGTGCATAAAATCTAAAGATATCGAGAGAGGTAACTTATGTTCGGATTAGGAAGAATATGACACTGCAGTTCCGCAAGGAAGCACATTAGGACCTTTGCTTATCGTCCACTGCACGAATGAACTGCCAAACATAACAAAAAATAAAGTCGCGTTATTTTCAGCTCACTAGTAGGAAAAAGTCATCTCTAGAGTTTTTACAAAATAAGATAATAAATGTCTTAAACAAACTAGAACAATGGTTTAAAGCTCACAATATGAAGTTAAATATAAACAAAACACAATTGTAGTCCACTTCACCCAAGTCGTATATGATGCTATCGTAATTCATCTCGTACTAAAGCATGATAGATTCGTAGCATTACAGCTACGGCCTGTTCTTCACGTGGTGGCCAATAAAATATTTAAAATGATAATTGAAGACCTGCAGTTCCGCGTTTGTAATATTAAAATAAACCTTTCAATTTAAGCCTGAAAAACTGTTCTTAACAGAGATTAGCGTGTCATAAAAATATAAGAATGTTTCCTGATAACGTGTCCGGTTTTTTCATTGGAGACTTTAAAATCACCGTTGGTGGTCCAATGTTGGATGCCGCAATATAAAGTGCGGACTCCAAGGATGTTGAAATGTTTTCAACTATGACAATAAAAGCGATGGAAAACAGTGCCAACCGATCGGAACACCATTCTCTAGTAAATAAATCTTATATAGACTATTGCTGATACGAACTTGGAAGTAAAACTATTATATTATAGAAAATTTTTAACAAAATTTTCAAGATTCACTCCAATAGCCCCCTCACCAATATGGAATTTTCGGAGACTTCCATACCGTCCAATGTTATCATAAATATTTTGAAGATTTGAGAAGATTGCTACAGCTGCTTATTTAAAAGACTGAAATCTACAATATTCTGTATTGCGGATTCCAGTCTTATGAGTTGATCGGTTATCAAAGGATGCTTAACCATATTAATTTTTTTTAAATTATCTTTTTTCTCAGTTAGGTATTTTTTAAAATTTATTTTACAAATCAAATGGTGTTTTCCGTGTAGGATGTATCACAGAGATTGCATTTTTACTTAAGATTGTTTTATGCCGTTAGAAATTAACTATCCAGTATGGTCAAAAAAGTTTTATGGTTTTCTAATAAATCATTCAATGCTGGGTCATCTATATTCCTTACCAGTTTTATTATTTTTAAATCAATGCATGTTTTCAAACCAAATACCTGACGTACTAGTGTTGAAATCGTTCTTTTATTTGTCAAGCATGACGGTGTCTACAAATTATTATTATTTGCGCTTTCTTTACAAATCCGTTTGTTTTCTTCGAGACGATTTTTTTACTCACGTGTGTTTCATCATAGAAAACTATACATTTTATGAAACAGTTTCGTTGTCATTTGTATAGACGCTAATGACCTCTGTTCTCGAGCTTCTATAATCTATAAAATGCATATATACATTTATACTAATTTCTAGATAAATAAATACAGTAATATTATTACAAAGCTATATGTACAGTTACTTTTTGTGTAAAAATACGCACTGCATACTCATTGAGTGTTTTATACATATAATCCCCAATTATAAGAAACATTCCTTCAGTTACAACGGCAATGTAATAACTAATAATTAATCAGCAGCTGCTTTACAACGAAATCGATTGATTTTATTTTGCGCAGATTCCAAATTGGATACGAATCTGTTCGGATATTATGCATTTATATATTATAATATTATGTAGATACCTATACCTAGATAATATTATGATAGAGTGTAGAGAGGTAGATCACTAAGTAGGTACAAACGTATGCGACACTTGAATACAAGTATTTGTACGTTATAATACGAACACAATAATAACAATCTTAGGTATCTATCTTTGCTGCTCCCGTCTGTATAATATACCGACACACAAATACACTGAACATAGGTTCGAATGCGTGTATCACTGACCTCTAATTAATTGATAGTGAATGGCGGTTATTGTGTGAAACCACTTATGCAGCGCCATATACTTTTTTAGCAATTCCTTATTTTTCAAAAGTTTTTTTAATTTTTCGTTGCTTGTAACTAAAAAATGTAGGTGCCACTTTTTCAGTGTAACACCAATAAGAAATTGTTCACCTTGTTTCCATCTTCCATATTAACACCACTGCATTCCACATAACCTAGGTAGCAAACGAGAGCTGAACCTTTCACGAAGAGAATATGTGGAAAAGTTAAACCGAAATCTTCATAAAATTCTGGCAAGTATAATGTAGCTATTTGCCGTCAAAGAGTTTCAGAGATTATTTTAAACGTAGATGGCGGAAAATGATAAGGATTTATATGATTTTTTTCTGATATAAAATATTGACATGCTTTTAGTGAATGCGAATATTCTTCACATAGTTTCACTAACTAATCCATCAGAAATTGCTAACTTATTTAATAAGCACTTCTCTGCTACAGGATTGCTACCTAGTTCCATACAAATCAAAACTCAGTTACCCAGTTGTGAGAACAATTTCTTTTTAAAGTCGTTCTGTGAACCAGAACATTATTATTTAATTGCGAGCCTCAGATGCACCAACTCATCTGGATTTGATGAAGTGCCAATGAAGATTATTAAAGCTAGTTTAATACATATTTTATTTGTGTTGACAAATTTTACTAATATGTCATTTCGTACGGGCACTTTTCCTGAAATAATTAAGGTAGCTAAAGTCTTATCAATTTTTAAATTTAAAGGTGATAGTTTGTTATGTGAAAATTATCGTCCTATCGCTATATTGTCATCTTTCTCGAAACTTTTTGAAAAAGCTTGTGAAGTGCGACTAACTTCGTTTTTAAATAAATTTAATCTGTTTTCATCCAGCAAGTTCGGCTTTCGTAAAGATCTCTTCACAGAGTCCGCTATGTTCAGTATTATTGATTCACTATATTGTGCTATTGATGAAGGTGATAAGCCCCTGATTACATTTTTCGACCTTTCCCGAGCATTTGACTCGATTGACCATACTATTTTGTATGATAAACTAGAGACTTATGGAGTCCGCGGCGTAACACTGACCTGGGTTCAATCCTTCCTTACGGATTGTTCGCAGAAAGTTTTAATTGCAGGTGATAGCGCTAGCTCCTTATCGTCTGCGCGGCGTATTTCTTGCGGTGTACTAGTGATGGGCATATCAGTGAATTTTCTGTAGCAGTGAAAACTGTGAATGCTACTTTTTATTCACTGCTACTTTTTAGCAGTGAAAAAATTCACTATTAAAATATCACAGAAATAACTCAGAAATAAAATACTGCTGTTGAAAAGGTATTTTTTTTCTATTTGTTAAATTTGGAACTATGGACGTTTGCATTAACTTCGGTCGTTTATTACTTATTACTGTAGCATCTCTGTCATTCACTGGAAATTCATTTAACATTTCAAGAGTTTCATTACTGTCATTATTTGAATTGGACTGAGTTTCCGCACGTCTAACCTGTTCTGGCTGCAATTGCACAGTCGGGTGTCTATGATCTAAATGCTTTTTTAAATTTGAAATGGACGTTTTGTATGATAGTTTTTGTTTACAAATATCACAAATCGCAATTGATTTTTCATTTTCGGTAGTAGTGAAATATTTCCATACAGCACTTTTTTTGACCCACGTATTTTTTGATAGGTTGTCTTAAATGAAAAAAAAAATGTTTATAAAAATCAATATTGAATTGATTAAAATCCTCTATAACCACAACCGTATGCCAGCCGCCCGTTAATGACATTTAAATATTTTCTTAAAGTATACTAATTACACCTAGCCTTGTAACAATCATGGAAACTTTGTTGTGCGATATTGTTATTCCCTTATGTGTAATTAAATAGATTTGTGGATATAAGGGGTTTTAATCAATTGATTATTATAAAATTAAAATATAAACAACTTTGTTAATATAAACAAAGCAATTGTTATCCAAAGTAATTCAAAACCCTATTTCAAACAATCCGCGACAATTAACAACGTTAACAAAAAAAATATTTTTTGGGTTTTATTTTGCATTTATTTTTATTTATACTTACTCATTTTTAAATTAAATAAACAACGGCAACGTGTATTAATACGGCAGTCGGCACAACTATGAACTAAGTAACAAATAATACAAACTCTAATCTCAGAATCTGTAAACAATACCAGCTATATCTTTCGCAGTTTCACTGCGTACACACTACACCGATATGTAGTAGGGTACATCGACTACACCACAGAACTGTGACTACACTATACAGAGAGTACACGTCTTGTCAGCTGCGAAGTATGATACGAAATCGAACTGTGATCATGTGATGTGAATATTGTGAAATGCTATGAAGTGTGAACTGTGAAATGAAGGGAATTAGTATGAGTGCGCTGCCCAGCTCACAGCTGTGAAATGTGAATGGTTGCAAACTGTGAAATTGTAGCTGCTACTTTTAAGTGATATCTTTTAAGGTCACTGTGAAAAATGGATATCTGTGAAAAAGTAGCAGTGAAGTGAATACTTGCACATCACTACGGTGTACCACAAGGTTCCTCGTTGGGTCCTTTACTGTTTTTATTGTTTATTAATGATTTGCCACTGTCACTTCATAACTCATCTGCCGTTGTCATGTACGCAGATGACACTATCGTAATGACACGGAATAAAAATTTGCAAGGGCTGTATGACATCTCAACACGAGCCTCTCTTGAAATATTTGAATGAACTATCAACAACAAACTGCAACTTAACAAATCGAAGACAAAGTGTATGCTGTTCTCAGCCAAACAGCCGGATTTGAATTTTGATGTCACACTGTCAATCGATGGTGTTCCGATAGATTTCAACTTTCTTGGCGTCACCTTAGATAATCATCTCACTTGGAAACAGCACGTAGCCAAAGTTTGCTCCAAATTAGCCAAACTTAAATATCTCATTTTTCGTCTTCGCACTATTAGTGATATTTCGACTTGCCTAACCGCATACTATGCTTATATCTACCCTTTACTGAGTTGCGGGATTATGTGCTGGGGTAAATCTCCGGATATTGAAAGGGCTTTTATAATGCAAAAAAAGATACTAAGGATAATATACCACCTAAAGCCTACTGATTCTTGTAAACCGATATTTAATAAGCACAGAATTATGACAATATATGCGATATACATATTAAAGTCCGTTTGTTATCTGTTCAGAAATAAACATCTTTTTCACCGCCATTTGCCGGATCACAATTATGATACGCGAGGTCGATTGAATCACGGCACTCCCGATCATCACCTCGCTTTATATACAAAAGGACCCCGCTACTCTGCTGTGAAGTTATTCGACAGTTTACCTGAAGAAATTGTAAGCATTAAAAGCTCTAAATTATTTAAAAAAAGTGTTGTAAATTATCTCATAGACAAGTGCCCGTACAAATTTTTTTGTCTATTTTATTTGTTTTATATCACATCTTATATTGTATTTTTAACTGACGCATTCTTTGTCATTGTGACATTTTATTGAATAAAGTTCTATTCTATTATTATTCTAGTAGACATGGCACAAACATAATAATATTATAGTCCTAAATTATAAGTCTATCTTTACTATGTAGATAAATCTTTTGCAAAACAACCGATCGACTTTACCAACAAACAGTCAATGCTGATACTTGCAACGAATATTATTGTCACTAATTAATAATTCGATCATTTATTTAAAGGAAATCTGTTGCTGGCTCTTGAACAATTACGCGGTCGGTGACGTGAGTATCGGTCAGTAATAACTATTATGATATTTACTAATCGTTTTTTTCATGGTTAGATAATGTAGTTCTAAGTGAAAAAAGTAACCAAAAAATACTCGTTAGCTACCTAATTAATTTTTTTGATATAACTCTTCAAAACAAAAGAAGAGCTGATTTTTATTTTCAGAATAATCTAAGATAGTAAATCGCGGACGCAGAAGACTTGTCAGAATCGACTTTCTTTGTTCAGCAGGCATACAAGATTAAATGACTACAGGAGTTTTAAAATGACTACTCGAAATTTGTCGCTGGCTCTTAGTCTATTACTATGTGAATATAGGACGTGTATTAAGATTAAATATTATATGTTGTGATATAATGTATCGTACGTTAGTAATAGTAATTTATCACGTGAATTGAAGAAAATACAAACATTTACAAAATTCAAAAACAGTTTAAAGATCTTTTAAAAAAAATAAAAACATTTATTCAGTCAATGAACTGTTCGCATTTTAAAAATTAAGTACCTGGGAGACCGAGCTTAGCTCGGAGGTTCCTGATCACTATTTCTTCTTTTTTATTAAAATAATTTACGTTTTACTTAGTATAACTTATTCACTGTCAGTATTTTTGATACAATTGTTCATTTGTAATTCCAAAGCTTACTTACAATAGTATGTATTTTAAAACGTAAAAAAAATTTTAATTTTTTAAAATGATTAAATCTGTGTGAAAACTAATCTTTCCAAGAATAAGACCTAGCTAGATCGATTTTTTGTCCCCCAATACCCCCTTTTCGTGAATTTTATCCAAATCATTAGAGCCGTTAGATACGCGAAATTTCTAATCAAGACAGAAATATATAAATATATATATACAAGAATTGCTCGTTTGAAAATGAAGAATTTTTATTTACCACTAAAATTTCCACTTAAAGATCCTCAATTCCTCAGTACAACTTATAAGAGGTTTCAGATATTATGTAGGGACTAGGTATTCGTCGTCTATCAGTTATCCATTATTTAGAGATCAATGTTATATAGCACCAGTGCAATGCAATTCAATGTTTATCTGTAGCTAAAAAGCAAAATCGCCTAGGTCGATTTTTTTGCGATATTTTGAATATCATTTTTGTAACACTAATTTAGGTAACTTGTAAAAACCTTACATCTTTACAAAAATTTCAAATTTGAACATTTCAAAACAATAATTAACCCTTTACTTGGTGTGGCTCGTTCATAATTTATTTTTCGCAGCAATAAAAAGAGACAGTAATCCTCGAAGTACCCCATATCGGACAAGAGTCGCGAATTATACGTTGATGAATTGATTTCGTTTTGGTACGTATTCAGATTTCGCGTGACTCTCATATGCCAGGAAGGGATTTCGTTTCATGTAACTATCAGAACCATCTTGTTTAAATGAAATGAAAAATGACAAGTAGGTGATTAAATTGTTACAAATCTTATTTTAACAGAAATTCGACATATGTGGTTTTATCGTTTGGCCTCAGAAATATGTGAAAAGATTGTCCTACTACAGTCCACACAATATATACCGGGAACAAATGTACTTTATTACAGGTTACATGTGTTCTGTCATGTTTGTATGCAAACAATATAATACTCGCATAGCTACAAAAATGTATCTACACATAATACACTTCTTTTTTACCATATTGGAGCATTTAAAGAGCTGTTGTCCTATAACATAGCGGCCTTAGTGAGTCTGATGCCACGGGCGTAATGATTTTCGGAGAAAGGCTGTATCAATAATGTTAAAAAAATGTAATATCGACGTTTCGAAAAGAAGTGTATCTGTGAATTGTGATTTTTATGTGCGGTTGAAGTAAAACTTGTAAACAATACATATATTCTTAGCCGAAATATCGAAAATATTTACTTCGGTCATTGCCAGCTCTTAATAAAACACACCTAAAAAGTTTTGCTTCGACAGACAAAAATGATCTTGAAACATTATATCTTTTATCAATCATCCCCCCGAATTATTGTTTTGCTAAATATATTGTTTTGCAATATATATTGTCGATGTATAGTCTGTTCGATCACTTGCTTATTTTTACATTAAACTTCAGGAATTTTTTACATGACCTTTTTATTTATTTGTTATTTTTTGTTTGCTCTAACCTTTTATTTCACCCATTTTCAGTTCTGTGTGGAATTTGCAGATCAGTTACGAAGAGTGTCTCATCCTAGGTCCTGGCACCCATTAAATCATTTAATTTTTCATTTGAGAGGAACACATTAGACATCCTTTCTTCAATTTAATTGCTGAAACCGTTTGCTTTGCTATACGGTAGTTAGGTAGGTTCTCTTAGGCCCACGATCTCCCGCATTGCTGATAGCTGCTGTGGCCTAACAGCCCCTGTTTTTTACATATATATAATAAACAAACAAACATGACGAAAATTCAAACATTATTCTAGGAATCTTTAAAACTGTACAATTGCGGACTAAGTTACCGTTTTATTGAAATAATTTTTGTATAATTCATTAAAAAAACAACTCTCGCAGTGTGTGGACTTTGTAATCCGTTGCTATATAATATACAGAGAATTTGGATATTAATGTATTATGTATAGACGCTATGCTGCATGATTGGAGTAAAAACTCAACCACGTGACGGGAAATCACAAATGTTGTAAAAAAGTCAATATTTTCATTATTTAATAACCAAATTTCAGAATTATTAAAGTCGTCACATACACGCGCTACCAAATCCTAAACAACTCGAGCACGCGTCAGCCGTCAAGTGCCGGACCCGTCACCGAAAATCTTGTGAATCTTGTGATGACTTGCATCACATTCGCACCCGTTTAAAGCTCAGCAACGACTGCTGCAGATGTGAATGCAGACGTTTGCAACATCCGCAGTTTATTTTCTATACCCATTTATATTTTTATTAATTTTTAGAATAATTTTCTACTTAATGTTTTTGAGGGTTCCGTACCCAAAGGGTAAAACGGGACCCTATTACTAAGACTCCGCTATCCGTCCGTCTGTCACCAGGCTGTATCTCATGAACCGTGATAGTTAGACAGTTGAAATTTTCACAGATGATGTATTTCTGTTGCCGCTATAACAACAAATACTAAAACAGAATAAAATAAATATTTAAGTGAGGCTCCCATACAACAGACATGATGTTTTTGCCGTTTTTATAGATAATGGTACAGAACCCTTCGTGCGCGAGTCCAATTCGCACTTGGCCGGTTTTTTTAGTGTATTTGCCATATGGCAACATACACTATTCGCATCGGTCGCATGGCGGGACCTAGGGGTCGGACCAAAATTTCTCGACGTTTCATAACCTCCTAAACACTTTGGCACCATTTTTAAAAATGTTATATATATATATATATATATATATATATATATATATATATATATATATATATATATATTTATATACGGATATATATATATATATATATTTGTGTGTGTGTGCGGGCAATAACTTTTGAAGGAGTTAATTGATTTTAACAAAATTTGGCCCACGTGTTAAAATCCATCACCGCAAGAAGCCTATTTAAACTGGGCCTAATAGGGCTATTTTAAGGGTAGTTTTTAGGGATTGAAAAATGTTTTTGGGCCCCAAAATACCGAAAAAATTCTTCGAATCGTTTCAAAATTGAAATTTAACCCTCTGGTAGTAATTAAAAAGTGTCCTTAAAATATTGATAAAATCGGCCTGACAGGACCGGATTTACAAATTTTATGAAAAAACTAGTTTGCAGATAATGAATTATTTACTGAAAGGTGTATATAATTTTGTATAGAGGTTCGATTGATAATAATATTGCAATTAAGAAAAAACAATGTTATTTAAGGGGTGTATTAAGGAGTCTAATTTTTTATTTTGCCCAAAAACCAACTTAAGTTCGCATAATAAAGCCACACTGCCTGTATAAGCAAATACACTATATTGTCGGCAGGGTTTTGGCACTGCGACCGGGTTTTTTTTTATTTTGGTTATAAAATTATTTTTTTATGGAACAATCGAATTATCAGTTCTTCTTCTATTATCGATTACTCGAATAGTCGTCCATATACTAGGTTATTCGACTAGTCGAATATTGAATAATTTGGTTATTCACATAGAAGTTTGAACGAACATTCGATTATCTTAATTTGAAAAAGTATACATATAGGCGGTGAAAAAAACAAGTGATGTATTAATTTTGACCAGGTTTCAGCGATAAATTCATGTGATTGTGAACTAAACTTGTGCAATTTAGAATTGAAAACATAAAGTAATTCCATTTGAAAGTATAAACTGTCACAAATACTATGTTTTTATATTAGCAGACTTTCTAAAGAAACAAATTAGATTGATGAGCAGTGTTCGTTATTGTTAGATTGGACTTCGATGCAGTGAGAATTCCTGCATAAAAATATGACTGATCGGTTGCCTATTATAACAACAGCTGTTTTCTTTACTTCGTTCACCTGAATTCGTTTGGTAGCACTGTATATTTTTTATAACGATGCGCGATGTGATGGATGATATTAACCTTTGCAGTAACACATTCTCTCAGGCGCACTATATCTATGTACAATGTACATACAAACTACATGCACATAAACACTGCTATAACTTGTCTAAATTCAGTGCCATGTGTTCAAAGTGGTTTGTTTAAAAGTACAAGTCAATTTTAAAGGCGTTGTCTGCTATGTATTTATAATGAAGTGTCATAAATTTTATTAGTAGGTATGTACAGTATATTAATTATCTACTCCACACAGGATACTGAAACAGTTCCGTAGAATAAGACGGCACTTAACCTGTTCTTGACCAAATTATACAAGGTCTAGCAAAAAGTGTTTGCCAATTCCGTTTACAAATTAATGTTATTATTTATAGGCTTTACAAAATAATAATTTTATCTACATATATTTGAAGAAAGGGTCTCACCGAGTTTCCACTGGCGTCTTTTCTGACATTGGTACCTTTATTATGTTACTAGTTGCTAGAAATAATTTTGGACCAATTATTAAGCCCCGAGCTTTATTTGTTTATGGTAAATAAGGGTTGCCACCCTTAACTTCAAAATTGTTTTTCTATGAAACTATGATAGATATTTCAATAATTCCAACGGGATATGATAGCTACTGATTAGAATCTCATTTCGTATTTTTTTTTTCATAATTTTTCAGTTAATTATAAGGGTACCAAAAAACAATAGGGGTGTTTTTTGTGAGTATCACGTGTAATCAGTATGTATTCAACTACCAAGCGTAGTAATTACATAGATGCGCGGTGGGTGAATCATATTTAGAAAATTAAAATTCTAAGTTAGGTACAGTATTGTAAATTGATACTGATTCGTAATGTACCGCACTATCGACAAGATATGAAAAGTTTACGAAATTGCGTTATTTGTGTCAGCTTAAGTAACGTGTTATACTTTTTTTTGGATGTTGTACAAAAATAACCCGGGTCGCCGTGCCAAAACTCTGGACGACAAAATAGTGTACTTGCTAATACAGACAGTGTGACTATGAAAATAAAAAATTCAACCCCTTAATACACCCCGTAAAATAGATTTTTTTCTTAATTTCAATATTTCGTTTCTGTTTTATCAATTCATCATCTACACAAAATTATATACCGGCAGAGCCTTCAATAAATATAAATTAACTCCTATTATTAATTTATTCGTATTATAATAATACTATTTTTTGTGTACGTGCAAGACGGAACGCTTATGGAATCACTTCAGTCTCCGTCTATCTGTCAGTCATAGGCGATTTTCTCTTAAACTGTTAAGGAAACGGGTGAGGTGACGCCAATTTTGGTTACTATATTTTTTATTATTAATTCTAACGTATGTAACAATTTCCTAAAATTTTAGCCCTTAATAATCAACTCCCGAGGGGTGAAAATTAATACAAAAAATTTCGAAAAAAATTCATAATTGTTTATAGATAGTGGATAATTGGACATAAATAAAAGAAAATTCTAAGCTTTTTAAATTTGCTACGTTTCGTAGGTTAATTTCCTACTTCTTCAGGCAAATTTATATTTTAGAATGTTTGTTGATATATTTTCAGTGAAAAAATTAATAACTTTTAAACGAATTAACCATTCGGGATGAAATTTATTAATGTTCTAGATGTCACTGAGGCACATCACATGAATCATCTGTAGGACTCAAAAATAAAATAAACAAAAAAAATCTTATTTTTCAAAAAATGTTTTCATCTATTTCAATTTTGGTACAATCACTAAAAATTTTTATAACTCTCCAACGTAGTTTTTTAAAACATGTATTTTTTCCAATTTCTTTTCCAGTTGCGAGACACCTAAAGAAAATAAAATGTCAATTTTTATTTTTTTTTTTGTAGGTTACTTTTATTGTACAGGGTGCCCCAAATTGCTTGATTTTGGCAGTTTTCCCTATTTCCAAACAAGATAGAGAAAAACTGCCCTACGAGTCTAGAGCTCGATTTTTTTGAAACGTCGATTGGCGAGAACCGCATTTCGATATCTCTAACCGTTTCCGAGATATCGGCAAAAATTCACATTTGACCGATTTCGAAAACATGTCATAACTTTTTTATTTGTGGATATTTTTTCAAACGGTCAAAACTTTTTCGACGGAGAATAAGATACATTTGTCCAAAAAAAAATTTCGCTTACTAATTATTTGATATCAAGGTCAACTTTGTTATTTCAGATAGAAACCATAGTTGGCTTTGACTTCAGAAATTCGGAAAAAAATAGACTTTCCGAAAATAATAATAATATATATTTATTTTAAAAACCATAAGTGGCTTAAAAAGAACGTCAAAAATTCCAGAGTTACACATAGTTACACAATTACATAAATTACATATGTATGTTAAGTCATGTCTTGTCATCCTTGCTGTGAATATAGCACGTTTCTCTTTAAAAATGGCATTTTGGTAACAAATAGACATAATAAACATTATTTCTCTCGTTGAAAAATGAAACTATCTCAAAGTTCTCTCACTCATCATCACTTTCATCAGCAATAACCGTGGTAATGTCGATTGCTTTAAATATATGTTTTGCTAGTCGTGGAATTTTATATAAATATATAAAATAATATTAAGTATATAACTGATGCAATATATGAGCGACAAACGACTGTTCTTCGTCCATTAACGCATTTACAAAAGTGTCTAGAAATTCCCGACCGACTAATACTATCAGCTACATATTCAATAAAATATCGATAAACTTTCTTAGAAATATGACGTGATTGCACTTGGAGATTGAGAATACTTTACTGTTCTGTGAGAAATTGTAACTTCACAGTATCATCATCGTTTATCATTTCACTATGATATGGTCTGGGAAAATTCCAGTAAACAAAATCTTGAGTTCTCTTTCAGTTAACTCTGGACAATTTAGTGAATCTGTTGCTAAAATATTTTTAAAAGATCGCTTTTTCCTGAACCAGTCTTTTTTTTCAACTAAATCAGTCAGCGTGTTATTGGTGCTTTTATTCGAAATCATTTGGTCTACAACTTCAGATGAGATTTCAATATCTGAGTTTAACCGTTTCCCAAATTGATTAAGAAAAACAGCAATTCTGTAATATGCTCCTACGTTTGAAATAATTTTATTATCGAGCTTTTGACCTACAAGATTATTACCGTGTACGGCCTCTACAACCCAACGTAGTTTTATTACGAAACGTGAATCATTGGAGTCTAGAGTATTTAGTTGTTTTTGAGACCTTTTCAAAACGCATAAGTACTTGATATCCATTTTTGTCAAAATCTCTTTTGGTACCTATCACGAAAACCACGATCTAAAATAAAACATCATTCTTCTGCATCAAGTCACATAAACCATTAGGTTACTCGATAACACTTCGCAAAATATCAGCATTATTCATATTAGCTGGGTACGGTCCCAACATATCAACAACGTACCCATTACTAAAGAGTTTAAATAATAATGTTTCTTTATGCCCCGAATATAATTTTCTTTGATACTCGTTATTAGGGTTTTTTTGGTGCTAAGCATAATATGTTCCATCACATATGAGTATCACTTTATCACGAAATCCATAGAGATTGGTAGCCATTGAAACAGTTTTGTTATGTATAAGTCAGCTCGAGACAACATTTAATCCAAATATGAAAGGGAGTATATCTTACAGAAATGATTCAATAACTGATAATATATAATGACACACTAACTGATCATTGTCAAGTTGTAATATTGAAGAAATCATTTTATTTGAATTACATCGCATTGACGATATCGTTGCTCGCAATTCAGTATTCTCCCAGTTTAAACCGGTGAAGACGCGATTCTCTTCTGATAAATTAAAAGTACCGAACTTATGAAACAGACTCCAGTTACACTCATCTGACAGAATTGAGAATTTTTTATCTATTCTGTTGTCATAGACGAATAATCAGAGTGTATTTTAATAGATCTTAAGTCTTCTTCATAAAAACGATTCTCAATTAAATGATGACGGCAACAGCAATTTTTGGCTGGAATATATATTATATTACATTTCACATAAGTTTGTATTCTAGCTCTATTTGAAACAACAATTAAGTCCTTTTTAAACGGTTTTATTTCCAGAACAAATGCAGCAATATTTGTGTGAAGAAATTGTTCTTGGAATAGGGACTTCTAAATAGAGAACCCCCACCAATCTGCGACAGTTGCAATTAACAGACAGTTGAACATATATTAACGACATGCATAAAATATCAACAATTCAGACACAACTTATCGGATCAACTATCCAAGGTTATCGAAGATAATAAGACTGCAGTGAATTATCTGATGGACTTCCTCGAAACTTCAAACCTAAAAAAAAAAATATAACTTAGATCCTACTCAATACGATGTATTAACTTCTATTATCACATTATCACAGCCATAGCCGCTACACACTATTTTCTTTTTTTTAATTAAAAAAAATAGGGACTGCTATCGTATATATTGAGTTGAATTTTCTGTTATTTCAATGGACAATTGAGCACGAAAAGTTGGATTTACGGCGTTCGATTGTGATAACGATTCATCTATAAGTGAACTTTGCAACAAGCTGACACATAAATGCTGTAAATCATCGTGATTAAATCGGTGTCTCATCCTTTTTTACTCGTTTATATGAATTAATTCTACAGTACTTACAGATAAAATAATTAATATTTAGAGATTTGTCTGTACCTTTGGAAAAAATTCTACATTTTCGATAGAATCGGTACTTTTCCGGGGTCTTCGAACGTATCTTCACGTTCAAGCGCATAAAGAGCACGTTTTTTGAGAATTCACCTCTTGGGCCCGGAAGCCTTTCATGGGATCTCCTGTAAGATTTCGGTGACCATCCCGAACAGACGCTTTTGGTTACCTTGGGGATCGTGGCAAAGCTCGCCTTTGTTTTCCTCCTGGTTGGTTCATACATTCTGGGTGAGGCAAATCACGGAGCTTTCCGGCTCTTGTCGGCTGAACGATTCAGGCAGTAACTCATACACACATAAATAATATACGCGAGATTTCAGTTGTACTGATTTAACGAACAACTTCTTAACTAGAGGACACTGTACGTAGACATCGCTCTTAGTACTATGGTTTTTGCTTATATTATAACCCATGTACTGCATTATAATATACTGGTAATATATTCGATAAGGGCACATTACATAACAATAGTCATGTCTGCACTGAAAATATATCTTGTGTGTTGCGAATACATTCATTTGATAGCACGTCTGCTGCATACATTGCATTGTAGAATCGTGACTGAAAAAGAAGTACTTTTTCTAATAATTATAAATACAGTTTTTGTATTGATTTTTTCTTAACTATTTTTCTTTAATAGAGCAGAAATGAAACTCTATCTCTTGATATTAGGTTGACTCGTCGTCTAGATGAACTTCAACTGACATTTTCTAGGACTCCTAAAGTGGGCTGTAATTTCGTATCCTCATGGCGACTTCATCAGCCCATCACTGACTTGTCAGTATCCATTTATTCACCATCGCCAAAGTTATATCGACAGCTTTTCCTATCACGACATGTTTACGGTCCGAATAAGTATGTTTTTTGTAATGACTGAGTTCTCATCAGACTATGCAGTGTCCGTATCCCAGTCACTTTCTGATGTGTTTAACTATAAATTGTATTCGTTGCAGAGAGGTAGAACCACCGTCTGGTTTTACTGAATTGTTGGTTACATGAGAATCTTAGGAAATGGATTAGCAGACAGTTCTGCCAAAGACGGTGAAGATAACAGTCAAAATGTATTTTGCATTATCGGTGACAACCTCAGGAGAGGACTGATTTCGACCGTCCAGCACGTCTGGAAGGTTAAATGAAAATAAGTTAGAACAATTGAATCTGCAGTTGACTTATAGTTCACATCTTGCTGTTCCTGCAGATGGAAGCTGGTTGTACTAATGCGGCTTCGCACTAGTCACTGTAGATTATGTAACCGCAATCACTTGTATGGAGAGGTTGTCACTCGACGATATGTTGTTTGGTTACCTGATGAAAGTAAGGAAACAGGAAGAATAAGAAAATAGAGGTAGTTGATATATGGCTATTCGGCTCTATATGTTGTAATTTGTAATGACAGAGTACACTGATATTATTATTTCTCTTCATTAATAAATAAAGTCTAAATTGGTGAATTAACATATAATTAATGTTCTTAATTAATGGTCACAAAAATTAATATGTAACCAGATATGCAATAAATAATTCGTATTTGATAATGTATGTAGAATTAGCAAATGACGGCACGAACTAGCGTCTTCAACGCCACTTGAGTAACTCTTATCTTGTATCAAAACCAACAATTGAGAAAGCAGCTCTTTTATCGGTAACTTTTACAACGCCCGCCCATATTAATATTTAATTATGATTAAAGTTCCTCTAGTTAATGAGAAACAGCACGAAATATAAAACTACAGTAACATATAGACAATACTTAGCGATCCTCAATAACGGTAAGTCGGCTTAATACTAATTAATTCCAAACCAATTTACATTCAATCAACTTATACAAATATATTATATAACTCCCAAAACAGCTTAAACTTTAACGATTCTTCGACTGAAGCTAATAAAACACGTCCGCTCTCTTCAGTAGCCTTACTCGAACTCTGAAAATACTACTAAAATTTCAATATTATCACTTATAACCTTCCTCACATATTGTCTTAGCTAGCTGAGTGTGCTTTTATATATAAAAAAATATATGGTAGGATATTTAGCACCTATAAACTATCGTACAAACGTGCAGCGTGAAATTGTCATTTGTCAACTATGACATCCGCAAAAACCCGCATAATCACTTATTTTATTGCTTTACCTGAATATTGATATCTGAATTAAACATTAGTGATTACAAACAGTGTTTACAAATTTTGTAATCATTGTGGTTACGTAAGAATAATGATTAGAATACAACTAGTAGAATATGACCATTTATATTATATACTCCTGCACACTTTTAAAGGAATTATTCTTATCTTTTAAATACACCTTTTTTCCCTAATTTAATTAATTTATTTCGTATCAGTTACCGGTTTCGAGTACCCAGTGGTGAACTTGTTAGTTGTGACGTTTTGTATGTGGCATCTATATATGTGCATAATAATAATGTCACAGCGCGCGAAGTGCACCAGCCAAGTTCTGGCAAAGCACTGTGCACTTATCTTACAGAAATTATGCTCTCGGGGAAACACTGGAATGTAGTTAGCATTTCAAAGTTTTATGGGAATTAGATTCTCTAATAGAGACGCATAGACACTGATAACCTCAGCTGTTGAGTGTCTATAATCTACAATCTATCTATCTACATGAACCATTTCGGACACTTTTCGTTTACCTTCTATCTCCGAAGCTAGTTATGTTAAGAAACTGTTTGTTTTTTCCGGGCGGTTAAGCTTACCATAAAGAAGCAGTATTCCAAATCTCATGTGTCTAGGTGAGATAGTTTCCAAGCTACGAGGGTTAAAATATCACGATTTTGAACATTCACTGACTGTTTGATAGGTAATTAGAATTTATAAACGCCTAGCCGGTGCATGGAGCATCGACTCAAGTCCATCAACCGGTCCGAAGATCACTCACATCCAGTCGATCCTGATTGCTGAGACGTGCGATATAATGAAGTGTAGTTTCTGATATAATTAAATATGGTATATAACTGGAATAGTATGTGTCTAGGTAATATATTATAAGTAGAATAAGTGAGAAATTTACTTTACAAAAAGTATTGAAATCCTGCCAAAAACATGAATTAGAAAATAAGCTAAGTTTGATACAAAGAATAAGTGGGTTTGTCGATTTTTTCGAAAAAAAGAAGTGAAATCTAAGACGGTGTTAAGTTTTCACTTGGAAAGTTTTTCTGTTTTATATTGTAAATAAAAGACATGTATTTAAACTTGCCAAGCGAAACATTAGCACCTTCTTAGATCTCACTTCTTTTGTTGGGCAAAACCGACAAAGCCACTTATTTTTTGTATCGAACTTGGCTCTTTTTTCACATTTATGTTTTTGGTGGGATATAATGTACTAGTAAGGTATACGTAGATGTGTTGGAGTTATTCTTCTGGTGGCACGACGTCTACATTTTTTACAGGGCAAAATCGCTCCCACACACAAAGTAAACAAAACGGAATTTAAACAAGCAATGTAAAATAACACGGCACACACTATAATAAGGATTCAACATATACAATACAAACAGCCCAGTTTCAGTTTCAAACAACTTGAATAATATTCACAGTAAATCTATGTAATGCATATCGTATGTAATACGTACCCACATACATTATACTATGTTTATATATCCATAGACAACAGCCAGACAAACAAGATAAATACGTAATTGTCTCATATTATGTATCACAGTGGAGATTTTATTGCACAACTGGATGTGAAGAGATTGTAACAACAACGGACATCTTTTGTTTTAAACACGATTCAAATTAAAGATTTCTTTCAGTTTTATATTTGATTTACGTCGTGACATATTCGTTTGTTTTTAAATGTTTATAGAATCTCGCGCAGTTCATACCGAAATTATATAGGGCGTTTGAATTTACATGTTAATTTTTTTTCTCCATTTAAATAACAGTAAATTAAAATTCTGTCAGATTTTTATTTGATTTACACTGGATTTCTGAACCTTCTCAAAACCATGATTTTAAAATTGTAATATTGAGAAAAAAATTGTTTTTGCACTATTTGTGTAGAAGAATAAAAACAAGTCTAATTCGAAACCAATTAGAGTAAAGCTACAAATAATTTTATTTCCTTCAGTTTAGGTTTGAAATGAACATACTCAGTTTTTCCCCTTCTACGAGGATAGCTTTGACCGCTGAGTTTTTAGTGTATTTGCCATATGGCAACATACACTATTGGCGTCGGTCGGATGGCGGGACCTAGGGGTCGGACCAAAATTTCTCGACGTTTCATAACCTCCTAAGCACTTTGGCACCATTTTTGGAAAAATTATATATATATATATATATATTTATATATATATATATATATATATATATATATATATTTATATATACGTGCGGGCTATAACTTTCGAAAGAGTTAATTGATTTTAACGAAATTTGGCCCACATGTTGAAATCCATCACCGCAAGAAGCCTATTTAAAATGGGCCCAATCGGACCATTTTAAGGGTAGTTTTTAGGGGTTGAAAAAAGTTTTTGGGCCCAAAAATACCTAAAAAATTCTCAGAATCGTTTCAAAATTGAAATTTAACCCTTTAATAGCAATTAAGAAGTGCTCCTAAAATTTTAATAGAATCGGCCCGACAGGACCGGATTTACAAATTTTATGAAAACACTAGTTTGCAGATAGTGAATTACTTGCTGAAAGGTGTATATAATTTAGTATAGAGGTTCGATTGATAATAATATTGCAACTGAGAAAAAAATGTTCTTTTAAGGGGTGTATTAAGGAGTCAAATTTTTTATTTTGCCCAAAAAAACAACTTAAGTTCGCATAATAAAGCCACAATACCTGTATTAGCAAATACACTATATTGTCGGCAGGGTTTTGGCACTGCGACCCGGGTTTTTTTTTTTTTAATATATGATAAAATTAAAATTTCCAAATAATATTTTACAGCATAAACTTTCATTTATAAAAAAAATCAAACAAAATAATCCCCTTTTGTGTAGCCTATCTGTTTTTTGCAAATACCAATAGCAATTGTGTTTTACAGTCTCGTCAGACACGAATCCATATTTAAAATCTGGTAGGAAGCTCAAAGTACTCGGGTGTAAAAATGACCCCCGTGACCTCCGTGCCCCTGACTCCGAAGTTGAATCCTATAAATTTTTCACCAATTCCACGTCCTTTTCTCTAACAGAGCCTGTTAGTATATCGACCACCTGTTTATCGTTGTATGGGAGCCAGCGTTGCGAAGTTTGTGAATCGTATGTTAGTATATCGACTGCGAGGATCATTCTAAACGGCGCGCGTCGGGAATATAGGGGACTAATTGTTGTCACGTGTTTGCATATCGACCATGTCAACAATAGTCTAGGATTCGTTAGACCAACCTAGACATACATATTACACACACACTACACTTTTGGAGTATGTTTGAATTTCGACTGCCCAGAGCTACAGTTACGTCTGGAGTACGTTAGAATATTATAAATATAAATATATAAATTGTACAATAGATTACCGAATGAAATTAAAAACATTAACGATGCAAAACAATTTAAAAAGAAAGTAAAAGAACATCTCTTAAATATCTGTCTGTATGATTCGCAATTAAATATTTAATTTTTAATTTTTATGTGTAATATTAGACAAACATTTTAATGACTTGTATATACCTGTAAAGGTCACATACAGAAATATATTATCTATCTATCGACTGCCCAGCGCCAAAATAAACTTTACAAATAACATACGGCCAGGTCTAACAATCAAGTTAATTGATTGTTCACAAGGTCGTGGTCAGTTGGTCGCAAAATACTCTCGGTCTGAGTAGATGTGTAATTTACTCAGACCGACAGTATTTTTCGACCGAACTGACCACGACCTTGTTAACAATCAATTAACTTGATTGTTAGACCCGACCGTACGAACAATAAAAAAACACAACGTAGGGGACCTTATTTTTGACCTTATTATTGGACCTTTAAGAACACCCGTTATTTGCACACGTATATACCGAGAGCTGATAGACATTTTGGGTAGGTATTTGAGGCACTGTGAAAATTTGTACAATGCCTCTTTAGTGAGATCCGGACCTAGCTGAAGAGTAGCGAAGCTTAACCGAGCCTCAAGTTTTGAAATTAGCAAAATTTTTGTCCAAAAAAAATCCTTGAGGCATTTTGAAATTTTAAGTACTTTGAAATTTAGTATTTAAGGAGTTGTAAAATAAAAAAGCCAGATCTTTTAACCGGGGCTAAACCTTAGACTGGTGCTTGCAAAATTGTATGTTTTAAGACTTAAAAAATATATTTGAGGCACGTTGAAATTTACACAGAATAATATTGATAACTAAAAACAGATATATTCAAAATGACAGATCAATTCGGTGGGGCTTTTTATCTGCCAGGCGAATAATATATTTTATATGAGCGCGAGTGGACAGCGCTATGAGTCACTGAACATTTGTTTTTTATTTGGACTGAAGAATTAAAAAAAAAGAAACAGGATTTTCGAAGAAGGGAAAATCAATGTTGTTTAAGTGTTCAAACAATGTCAACAGCGAGTAAACGTAGAGGGTAGTGGGTGTCAACCCGAGTAAAAAATGATTGCAAAGACACCTACAACTGTTGTAACGGTACAGTTGGGTATCGGGTGTTGTATATGCAACCGTTTAGTAATAAAATTTGCCATTAGAGGGAATAATAAAGAGGACAGGTAACTAAATCTGTTGCTGTAGCATTGTTGCAATGGAAGCGAATTTTATATTGTTTTATTATAAATAATATTTAAAATGTAAGTATATTTTTAACCATTAATTACAACTAAAAAAATATTCACTTTGTACATTATAATATAACAATTCATTCAATAAATCAATTCAATTCTCTTAACAATCAATTAACTTAATTGTTAGACCTGGCCGTATGTTATTTGTAAAGTTTATTTTGGCGCTGGGCAGTCGATATTCTAACATACTTCAGACGTAAATGTAGCTCTGGACAGTCGAAATTCAAAAGTGTAGTGTGTGGGTAATATGTATGTGTAGGTTGGTCTAACGAATCCTAGACTATTATTGACATGGTGGATATGCAAACACGTGACAACAATTAGTCCCCTATATTCCAGACGCCGTTTAGAATGATCCTCGCAGTCGATATACTGACATACGATTCACAAACTTCGCACCCTGGCTCCCATACAACGATAAACAGGTGGTCGATATACTAACAGGCTCTGTTAGAGAAAAGGACTTGGAATCGGTGAAAAATTTATGGGAATCAACCTCGGAGTCAGGGGCACGGAGATCACGGGGGTCATTTTTACACCCGAGTACTTTGACCTTCCTGCCAGATTTTAAATATGGATGACGAAAATGTAAAACACAATTGCTATTGGTATTTGCAAAAAACAGATAGGTTACACAAAAGGGGATTATTTTGTTTGATTTTTTTATAAATGAAAGTTTATGGTGTAAAATATTATTTGGAAATTTTATTTTTATCACATATTTAAAAAAAAAACTCAGCGGTCAAAGCTATCCTCGCAGAAGGGGGAAAACTGTGTATGTTCATTTCAAACCTAAACTGAAGGAAATAAAATTATTTGCAGCGTTACTCTAATTGGTTTCGAATTAGGCTTGCTTTTATTCTTCTACACAAATAGTGCAAAAACAATTTTTTTCTCAATATTACAATTTTAAAATCATGGTTTTGAGAAGGTTCAGAAATCCAGTGTAAATCAAATAAAAATCTGACAGAATTTTAAATTACTGTTATTTAAATGGAGAAAAAAAATTAACATGTAAATTCTCTTAAATAAAATTAGTACAAATAATAAAATTACAGATTTTATTTCAGGTGAAGCCTGCTGTTCGTTTTCGACGTCCTTTAAAACAGACCGGTTGCATAACCGATACACCGGTACAATTAATTGCACCACAAATTGTTTGAACAATTTAACGGTGCGTTGCAAAGTAACCATATAAAGAGTAATGTTTTTTATACTGTCCATCGTATTTACACATTTAAAATGTCACAAAAATAGAGAACAAACCGGGACGCGATCGGAGTGCGGGATTCAAGGTTCAAATCAGATCAAATGTATATGGCATGTGGCAATCTTATCTTTAGATGATCGACTTGTGTAAATTATTGTATCTTAGCAACTAATGCAATGCTGTTACATATCATATTGCAACAGAGACGACTTTCGATCAGCAGACAAAAAGTGATTGCGTAATGAAAATAGTACCCCCCAACAGAGAGACTTTTGAACTGGAATAGTGAAAGTAATAGAAACATCTGTCGAAAATAAAACAGAAGTTTTTATAAAACGAATTTACAGTTACATTAGTTTTATTTAAAGTCGAAAGATATAAATGTAACAAAAATTTTTTAAAAGTGTATTCGTTATGGTTGTCAGATTATCTCAAATATTCTGAAATGAATACAAAACACTAGATAAAAAATTACAAATGAAAAGATTACAAAATCCAAGTTGATATTAAGTCAGTCACATCTAATGCTCTTATAAAAATACATATAAGATCTAATTTAGATACAGTCTTTACAAGATATGACAGAATCAAAGCGCATTCCATTTGTAAAATGTGTGTATTCATGGATCTATTTCTACATGGGAATGTATTCACTTTGTCTATTACAATAATATATTTAGTATCGGTGTATTTATTATTTTACCAGTTATTTGAATTGATTGACATTAAATTTCAATTCTGTTTTTTTGGGCCCTCCAATAAGAAGCAACTTTTTAAAAAAACATTTTTCTTTAATTTTTTAAAATTTTTTTCATTAAATGGTAAAAATAATAGTAGGGTGGTACAATCGACAGTACCTATTTGATAACTAACTTCGATTAACTTTTTTAAAATATTCCAAAACATAAGCGTTAAACTGCTATAAATACATCGACTTTTGCTGTCCCGAGCAATAGTGAATTGGGACGGCTCCACAGATTGATAAAAATGGGAACATCCCGCGTTAGTTTCAAACATTTTTGAACTTAAAATAGTATGCAGCTTATATTATTAATTTTCATAATTTTTCACCAAACATTTGTTGGCTTTCCACGGAGCATAGTTTGGAAAACGTTGTTCAATAGTTAGCACGCATTAATAGCAATAATAGCTAATCTGTATTTACATCGTACAAATTTGTACATAATAGCGTCAAGAGTAAGTATCTATATTTTCTCAAGTGTTATTATTTACAAATTCGCTTGTATTGTAAAATACAATTGAATAATAAATATTTTCAAAATTTTATTTTAAAAAACTCTTGCAATCGATATTTTTTATTTCACTTGTTACTTTATTTTATATTCGAATCATAGCATTGCGGGCACCTTTCGGAGCTACTCTAAGACGTGAGCTTGCATCAATGTTTCGAATTTCGTACTCATGATTTACAGAGTTCAATAATAACTAAGGATTATTTTTCACAAAAAAGGTACATTCTATTATGTATAAGTTAGTTACTGTAAAGATATTAATATCGAGCAAATAAGCGTCTACAGGACTCTCTAGGCGCCACGTCCGCCATGATTCGAATACATCTTTTTTATACTAACAAAATGTTTTCTACATTCTCCAAATCTCGCCCAAATATGATTCCGAAATTAATTATTATTGATTGAAAGTAAGCGTAGTAAACATTGAATAGGGTAACCCTATCCACAGAGCAAACATTTTGAGATATCTAATAACGTATACAACTCGACTTATTTTTGGAATGATGCAGGTGATTTCCAATTTAAGTTAACATCTATTTTAATACCTAGAAATTTTACGCAATTTTATTGACAAACTCGATTACGCAATTTATAATATTAACATATTTTGGAAAATCATAATATTTACCAAACTGACTAATTTCTGCTTTACTCTGATTAATTTTCAGATCATTATTATGGAACCATTTATTCCGTTGTGTTAATAATAAATGCTTGATCTTCCCCTTACATACAAATGACAGCACTATTGTCTTCGTATAGAAAAACAGTTTCTTTTATGGCTTTACCAAGGTCGTTAATGAACGTAATAAAAAATTGAGCCTAATATACTACCCTGTGGTACTCCTTGTTTGTTCTTTTTCAATGACGAATATGTATTAATTATATTATCTTAAATTTCTAACTTAGCTTTTCTAGCTTTTTTTAATAATAAATTTGTAGGGTAAAAGGCTTTACTTAAGTTCAGTAATATCATATTGGATGACGTATTTTCATTCCAATCTTTTAAAATATTGTCGATAGTTTCAAAAAACGATGTGTTTATTGACCCATCTTGGTAATCAGAAATAATTTTAAATATGAATTTAAAAATTAAATATACTACAAACATAAATTACTTGCTGACGTCCAGCTTATTGTTATACCTATATACCAGGGGTGGCCAACAAGTCGATCGCGATCGACCGGTCGATCGCGAGGCCAATTTTTACCGATCTGTAGCTATTTTGAATTAATAAATATTATTAATAATTATCCATGTTCTCTTAATTCCCGTGGACGTGAGTTTTTTGGTCCTTTAAATAATTATTGTTGTTGTTTTTTACGTAGGTAGATAAGCCGTACATCTATATTTCAGTACGAGGAGTATTCAGCGAGCTATTGATAGATTAGCAAAAAGTATGTCATATTATTTTTTCATGATAAATTTTCCTAACCTAAAAAAAAAAAAACTCCAAAGTGAAATATTGAAATCAAATTATCAGCCATACTGTGCATTTTTGTAACAACTTTTTCATATTTACGAACAAATTATACATTGCAGTTGATAAAAAAATTAAATTGCATTTTAAGTTAGTAAAAATCTATCTTGAAAAAGTGTCGGAAAATCTTAGGTACCGCATGTACGGAATGCTGCTATCAAAAATTGGGTCTGGAAATTTATTTTCTTTATGAGCCTATATCTCGAAAACTTAATAATTGATTTAAAAAATAAAAAATAGTTTTAAACATATATTTCACTTATCTACCCATACCTCGCTGGAGTGCACATTACACTGAAACACAGTGATAAACATAGTATGCATTTCACGCCCCTTCTACCCTCTTGGACTACGCCTATAACAACAAGTCGATCGCGACACACTTTTAAGATAAAAAGTAGATCTTATATACAGAAGTATTGGCCAATACTTCTGTATATAAGATCTACCCCTGCTATATACCATATTACTATTAATTAACTATTGTACTTACCTTATCATATAATTTCGTACTTACTTACCTGTTTGATGATTATTTTAATGATTAATTTTAATGTATACTGACTTATCCTATACCTACTGTATGGTCCTTGGATGAAATAAATTATTATTATTATTATTATTATATGTTTTTCATAGCATTTATCATTATTATACATATGCATTTTGTGCTAATGGCCATAGTAGTCGTAGCACTACTTTCTAAATAAAAAAAAAGAAATAATTTTATATTTATCTAAATAATTTGTCTTTTGTCTATTAGTTTTGTAAAGATTTTCAAGAAAACTGACAGCAACGATATTGATCTGTAATTGCCAACATTTTCGTGAAAATTATTTTTATAAATACGAACAATTACAGCCTTTTTAACACTTTCGGAAATTCTCCTAATTCAATACAGTTATTAAAAATATTGCTGAGTACACAAGCTATATCTTCTCCGTACGCTTTCAAAATAACTAACGAAACTTCATCCCAGCGAGTCGATTTTTTATTGAAGTAAAACTTCTTTAACCGCAATGTGAGGGGTAACTCAGATCTCTTCTACCAGAAGTAACATTTTCTCGCGGAAGTAACGTTCATTTTATAGAAAAGAGTGTCGACATATTGGTAGGTTAGAAATTTTATAAGGTAACTGTTGAAGGTTTCAGTCAATAGATGGCTGTATATCATAGAGAATAGGTAGTATTTAACCTGAAATTTAATTTTGTTGGTGTTACATTAAAATGTCAATTAATTTATAAATAGATCGAAGAATATCCTTTCAATAAAGCAGCCATTGCTTTAAAAATATATTTTAAGGAGGAAATAAATTATCGATTTTATCAGTGTCGAAATAACCTTTGACTTGTGAATATTGCATTCAAATAATCCGTATTTAAGTTAGGTAAATTTCGTAATATGTAAAATTTTTTAATTAGTACGACGTATAAATAAGACATGATGTAAGAGTATCAGAAAAAAAAATTAAGTAAGTACTACTTAATCTAATTTTATAACGTGTTTTCCATATTGACTAGATATTGTTGAAAAAAAAATATTTTAGGGTAAATTTCCAATAATATACCTAATATTACACTTGCAGTGACATAATAATCGATGGTTGAAGATCAGAAGCGGAAGTCAACTCTGATTAAAATTTTTTATTGAATCTAATTGAATACAATATAATCCTCCAGCCCTCATTAATAAAATATTAAGTAATAATTGATAAACTAAAATTTTAATCCTCAATAATAGCAAAAGATATTTTTTTATATTTAGCTTTTATATCGAATTCACTAATTTTTGTTTTGTAATCAAATACTTCTTTTACAGTTTCATCAGTTAACAATAAATACTTTGTTATTTTACGTTGCTCATTAATTGATTTTAAAATTTTTAAGTTATGACAACTGTCAATCTCCCTTGTTTAAGCATTTTTCCTTTTAAATGCCATTTTTAATATCTAGTTCGCCTAGACTAATTTTGACAATCAGTAATGTTTATATTTTGTAGGTATGCATTTAGCGTTTATATGGTAAAAAATCGCGTTTGCAGGTACAACCAAAGGTCTTCATAATCTAAACGATGCCGAATTTAAAGCCCACGTTAAGCTCCACCATTTACGACTATCAAAGCATAAATAATTGATACACACGTTTTATCTGAATTGGTCATTGAACGATGTCAAATATAGTAACTGGTTGAATAAATCACAGGATTAAAACGAAATCTGGTAGCGACAGAATTTTCTGATGAAGACTATGCAACTCCGTCCATTCAAATTAACTGTGCTTTTTTAGGGTAAAATTAATTCATGAGATTGAAAATGTAACAAACGTATCGCTTTGTACGCATACCGTATACTAAAAAATCGGCTGTAGAACATTAAGTTAAAGTGGTCACGAGGCAGAACACTTGCCTCGTAGCGTAAAGGTCGTAGGTTTGATCTCGACGTCGATATCTGTTGATATGATTTGCAGTATTTTCAAAGTAATGTTAACGCTCAACAAAATTATTTTATTTCAATAAAAAAAATACATAATCACAAAAAATACAATTTAAACTTAGTAAAAAATGATGTTTTATTGCCGAAGCAAGTTTTAATATTAATATTTTAATTTTTACAACAGAACAAATTTCAATTTTTAAACAGAAATGGGATTACGCAATTATTGAAAGATTATTTAATATTTAAATACAATAAAAATATACAGAGTGTCTGAACAATATCATTATTACTTTTTTTATTGTTTTTTTTTAATATTTATGCCAGTTCTACTTCTGTAGTGTAAAAACAGTCTTTTTTTCACTGAATGTTATCAAGAGTCTACAATCTATCTATGTATTTTTTTCACTAAAATTCTTCAATCTTGTATGTTAAAATACAAAATTCCCTATAATTACTACTTGTTTATTTTCTGATAATAGACTTAAAAATGACCTATGTGTATTTCAATCATGCCTGTGAAACAATCCACGTTTTCCAAAAAAAGAGATGTTAATTCAACATGAGTGTGTGTATTATGAAAATGTTTGAGAGTTCATTTGTGTGACAAACTTTACTTCTAAATATCTTCTAAATGAACATAATATCCCTATAGTAAATGTACTGTCACAATGTGCTACTATAATTGCTAACAAAATAACCATGTATTTTTAGTGTATTTGCCATATGGCAACATACACTATTAGCGTCGGTCGGATGGCGGGACCTAGGGGTCGGACCAAAATTTCTCGACGTTTCATAACCTCCTAAACACTTTGGCACCATTTTTAAAAATGTTTATATATATATATTTATTTATATATATATATATATATATATATATATATATATATATATATATATATATATATATATATATATATATATATATATATATATATATATAGGTATATATGTGTACGGGCAATAACTTTCAAAGGAGTTAATTCATTTTAACGAAATTTGGCACACATGTTGGAATCCATCACCGCACGAAGCCTATTTAAAATGGGTCCAATCGGGTCATTTTAAGGGTGGTTTTTAGGGGATGAAAAAAGTTTTTGGGCCCAAAAATACCTAAAAAATTCTCAGAATCGTTTCAAAATTGCAATTTAACCCTTTAATAGCAATTAAAAAGTGTTCCTGAAATTTCAAGAAAATCGACCCGACAGGACCGGATTTACAAATTTTCTGAAAACACTAGTTTGCAGATAGTGAGTTATTTCCTGAAAGGTGTTTTTAATTTTGGTGTAGATGTTCGATCGACAATAATGATGTAGTTAAAAAAACTGTAATTTTAAGGGGTGTATTAAGGAGTTAATTTTTTTATTTTGCCCAACAATCACCTTAAGTTCACACAATAAAGCCACAAGGCCTGTATTAGCAAATACACTATATTGTCGGCAGGGTTTTGGCACTGCGACCCGGGTTTTTGTTCTTTAGTATAGCACTAGTGCTGATCTATATAGAAGGTAAAGACTAACTCGAAAGAAGACTGCCTAAACCAAATCGTAAAAATTAAAAGGTTCGATAATAATATACTGTCGACTCTCGATAATTTGACATTTGTTAATTTGAATCTCTCGATAATTTGAAATTTTTTCCCGGTCCTTTGAAAAATACTCGATAAATTAAATAAAATCAGTATTAATTGGTTCCCTCGGTATTTGAAGCTGAAGGAATAGTATCTTGCCCGCCAACATGCAATAATTTGAAGTTCGGGCTCCCCTGCTCTCTACAAGTGTTTATCATGCACAGACCTGTCGTACAGGCCGCCAATTTCAGTCAGATTGAGTGAGGTACGGAGATCTCTTACTACCCTACACTTCTACGCCTTCAGAACCGACACAAGTGACGATTTTTCTTCGCAGCTTTCACTAGTATTGAAAATTCATTAAACAATGATAGACTGAAGTCGCCCACTCAACAGAAAATTACGGACTTCTTTTCAAAATATATAAGCGAATAATTGTTCAAATGTATAAAATAATAAATCACGAATTTTGATCAAACTTTTGTTTACTTGTTTTTTTTCTTCCCTCCCTCTTGGTTATTTAAACTCCTGTTATATTGAACTCTTGATAATTTGAAATTTTTCTCTGGTTCCTTGAGTGTCAAATTATCAACTGTCGACTGTATTTCATTAATGAACAAGTGTAGATCATTGGCGTGAAACCTTCGAGCTACGTATGGAGGTCCAATCTGAATCATTACAGAAGTGCGAACAAGATAGCTAAGTGGTGTATCGTGTAACAACTAAGAAAAATGTACAGACACAAACAATTTCTTGAGTGTATGCTCACAGATATTATGTTTATTATAAGTCAAATGCTAAGTTCGTACAATACAGTTATCTATTAATACAACACAATGCAACACACTTTTATATAGATTTATCGTACAAGAATCAGCCAAATTAAAATCTTATCGGAACATTTTTTACTAATAAACTAGTACTGCAGTAAGTGCTCGCCATTTAATAAATTATAATAGTACGTACACGGTGACCCAACAAAATTGCTCCTGTTCGAATGGACGCGTTTTTAAGATTTTTTTATATAGATTGTCTCAATGTTTTTACAATAGAGCACCTCTACACTGTGTCCTATTTGAATATATACATAAAAATCTTTAACGTTGTTTTTCTATAAGAATAAAATTTGATCACAGGTAGGATTAAGCAAATAAGAATAGTACTTCCGCACTTACAATAATAAAATATTTGCATTAGATAGTGTTACTATAGACCAATTATTGTTTATAGACGCTCCACTTGATCTATGTCCGTTCATAAATAAAAAAGTTATGGCTAGTTTTTATAAATGGCAATTTTCACTATTTTCTGAATAAATTCATAGGGTGTCAAAATTTAATTGTTTTTTCGACGGGACGTTAATGAGCACAATTTTCTGCACTACTCTGCCCATTTAACCGACTTCTATCTCCACTAATAAGAAAGTTACTCATGTTAGCCAACGTCGGTTGAGGCACCCTGCATAAGTATAGATTATTTGTCTATAAATTAAAATGTCAATATAGGCAGTAATTGTGGTGATACAATTATTTCTAAATACTTTTTGGAACCGCGGTGGCATCTTCATTTGATATTATTCGAGGAATATTTTCCTAACATTGAGATGGTTCTCCTTACATTAACTCTCCAAAGTTGCCCGGCACAACTTCGTCAGTGAAGATGCATGTAATCTCAAAAACCTCTTTAATTACTCGCTCTGCTCGTTCGCTCGAAAAATCCATTATTTCTATTGAATGTTGATTATTTTTACTTAACAAAAAAAAAAGCAGTATTACGCGTGAAATTTATTATTTAATATGTGCGTACTTGAATTGTCCTGTGTTAATATATTAAATAACAAAAAAAAAAAAAATATTGGAAAAATTCGAATTTTATTCTCTAGATTTTATTAAGAGTCATTTTTAATCGTTTAAACTTTAAAGTCAACAAAACATCATGCATGCGTGCGTTGAATGAAATTTAAAATATGTATTAACACCTCCATGAACGCGCGGGTTCAGCCGTGGTCAGTTCAGTGCTCAGCGCTCAGTGCTCACAGCGGCACTCAGAAAAAAGTCGTGTGAATCCAACAGTTTTATACCTGTGTGCTACGGCGACCGAATATTGAATCAATTTGTAACACAAAGCACTTAAAAGTCATTCTCTATTATATTTGTCTGACAGTTTGTTTAGACGACGATTAATGTTACGTATATCAACATCCATTTTGTGCTTAAATACTTGTCACAATGTACAACATTTGTATTAAATCAGTAAAACAGAGTTCAGAGAAAATTATTTGGCGATAATTTAAATAAACATCTCATACAATTTTATCAAAATCTAATACACACTTATACATTGCGTATTTAATTGTAAATTAAAGGAAAAAATTTAATTAATATACCTTACTAGTAACGCATTTTTTATTTCTCAGCTCTATTATAGTAGAGATTAAGGAATTATTGAAGTGATTCCAAAATGTTGTTTCTAGTTTTTTTAAAGCAAATTCATTGAGACCTTTTTGTAGGGTAAATATAATCAATTATTTCCCTACCAATCCTTATACTGTAGACATCCATCAGAATGTACACAACCCACAAGAGCACACTGAAATCGTAACATTTGTTTGGATTCTAGCATATATACAAATATCCGGTAATGAGATAGTAGATAAAGAAGTAAAAGATGCCTTAACATATACGAAAATGAAACCACTTTCAGCGATTTAAAAAAAAACTATATACACCAGTCGAATAAAAAAAAAACCCGGGTCGCAGTGCCCAAACCCTGCCGACAATATAGTGTATTTGCTAATACAGGCAGTCTGGTTTTATTACATGAACTGAAGTTTGTTTTTGGTCAAAATAAAAAATTTAACCCCTTAATACACCCCTTAAATTAATAGTTTTTTTCTTAATTGCAACATTACTATCATCGAACATCTACACCAAATTAAATACTCCTTTCAGTAAATAACTCACTATCTGCAAACTGGTGTTTTCATAAAATTTGTAAATCCGGTCCTGGCGGGCCGATTTTTTTTCAATTACGGGAGCACATTTTAATTGCTACTAAAAGAGTATATTTCAATTTTGAAACGATTCTGAGAATTTTTTCGGTATTTTTAGGCCCAAAAACTTTTTTCAACCCCTAAAAACCACCCTTAAAATGATCCGATTGGGCCCATTTTAAATAGGCTTCGTGCGGTGATGGATTCCAACATGCGTGCCAAATTTCGTTACAATAAATTAACTCTTTCGAAAGTTATAGCCCGCACGTATATATATATATATATATATATATATATATTATAGGCGTCGTTCGGCGTTGTTCGTAAGTATTCGGAGATATTCGAATTTATTCGAAATTATTCTAAGTTCAATAAAACTTGGTGTAGGGTTAATATCTTTCATTTGTAACACCGAAGAACCATTTAAACTGAATCCGAATTTAATCGGTTGCGCGGCTAGCTTCAGCTGGCGCTGGGCCGGGGTTAGTTTAAAAAAAATTTTAGAAAATAATCCATAAAAAATATTCAAACACAATACGAAACGCGAATATACTATACTCAAGAAAATGCCTTAAAAGGCGCTTAAAAATCCACCACCTACCACACGACACAAAAGACAGCACAAAATAACGAGTTCTCAAAAAAACATCCCAACGGAATAACCATAAAACGGCCAGAAAAATCCTACCACCTACCACTCGGAAAATTAACAATCACAAGACACGAAAACACGTAGCTGACCAAAATCGGTTCTGATATTCATAAAAAATTTACGTATTCTCCGACTGAGTTACCAGGGCGCCAAGACACGAATCGTAAATAGCCACACCTAGATAGTCCAGACTAGGAGGCTTAGACCCAAATGATTCAACTACAACCCTGGAAGGGCAAGACGCCAGACACAGTACATGAAACACTAAGAATAACACGTTAAAAAACTTTGGACTAGAACACAAACATATCTTACGGAATACTTGATCCGGGAATTATCGGACACCCAGTATCATAAATTCTTAACGTCAAGATACACTTAAGATGGGGTTGCTATAAATTGAAACAGTTCACAGGGCGATAATTAATCCGTAAATTTTCGTACACCCTGTATATAGGATCTCTGGCGTCACTGGAATAAATCCTGATTAAGATATGCGTAAACGACACAAAGAAATAAAAAATAAAAACACAGCAAAAGTAAACACATAATTTTGTGAACACCCTGTATATGACGTCGTCGTCGTCACAGGAACGTTAATCTTGGTTGGGATAACCGTATCAACCATCCAATTATAAATCCGGTAATTAACCGTAAGATCGTAACGTATAAGGAATGCAGGTACCAAATCAATAAACTGTAGGCAACAAATCCTGGAAAAACTTAAAGCTGAATCCAACGGGATAACCCTGGCAGGTTAGAGATTGTGCAAAATCACGTAATAATTCTTAAAGGTAGACACCATGTAGAATGGTGGCTTAACTGAACTTAATGCACATTCCTTGAATATTTTCTCGGTCCTAAATCCCGAACTGAAATTTTATTTAATCCGACAGGACAGTCTGGAATAGATCGCCAAATAAATTTTATTCAAAACGGAACCGATGCACAGGAATGTTCGAAGTAAAGTAGAATTATAACACAGTTTTAGAAAACTGTGGAATGTATTCCTGTATTCCAGAATCCAGATCCACACAAGTACGAAAATCTAAAAGATCCTTGATGAATAATTCACGGTAAATATTCCCTATACGAAAAACGCTCCTAAATCCAGGTATATAAGGGCAACACGGAAAGCTTACACTCCCTAACAGCAATCACAACAATCAATAACAATCGAATTTATACAAAAATCCAGAAATCCAGGAAAATACGGGAATTACGATAAACGGGATAGAATCTCTGGATAGATACGAAAAAACGGGAGTCAATAACGGAAACTAGAACGATACACCTCCAGGTTAGCGACAGATAATAGCAATCGAAATTTGCGAGAAAAATAATTGATTATTGGCGATAATAATATATCATTTTATTTGCTGTGTTAAAATATTTCAACGTTCGTGTCGATCAGACCGGCACCCAGGCCGCTGAATGACTGATCCATCTCACAATTATCTACAAAATACGCGGCTTAAACCAAACGTAACTAGACAAGAATATTCTGTATATATCCTCACCGTTCTCTCTCACTATACAAAAACATAAGATCTGCTGTTTCAACATCGAGCCAATTGAAACCAATGTCTGTCTTTCAACGCAAGTTCGTCTGTCATTATACACAAATTTTTGTAGTATAAAATTTATCATCCTCAGCTGTTATACTTTTTTTTTCTATAAAAACTAAATTCTGTAACCTTGACTGTTGTTTAGTAATAAACAATTTCTTTTATTTTCTTTAAAAACAATAACGATCTGGGGTTGCATTCGTATGTATAATGAAATTCAAACACTAAAGGGGGTCATACACGCTCAAATTTTTATTTTTCAATTTTTGAAGCCAAATGTTGTCCTAGAGTTACGGAAGTTGTCGCTATGGATCCGGGTACTCTAGACCTCGCTTTTACGACGGGAATTAGCATTCTATAATATATATATATATATATATATATATACATATATATAATTTTTCCAAAAATGGTGCCAAAGTGCTTAGAAGGTTATGAAACGTCGAGAAATTTTGGTCCGACCCCTAGGTCCCGCCATCCGACCGACGCCAATAGTGTATGTTGCCATATGGCAAATACACTAATAAGTAGAAGACAACTTAGGTCAAACTAAAGATATCAAATTAAGGACAATAAATAATTACGTAAAACGACCGAAATTTCCTGCAAAGTTAACCAGAAAGGAAGGAATAGTAGTAACACGACTAACATAAGATTCGAACACACCCGTCTTACTCAATACTCATGCTTGCCTGATGGATCGCTCTAATGCTTCGTAATTGTGGAGCACTTCTTGACAATCTGCCCATAATATATGTACTACAACAGATGTATACGAAGTTTCCTCAAGATATTAAGACTATTTTATAAATCTGAAAAACACAAACAAAATTAAATACATAATATATAAGTGCACAAACGTTATACTTACTAATTTCAATGCTTATTAGTTATCATTAACATTATACTCACTGTACTTATAATTAAATTATTATTGTAAACGTTTATATGTTACTTGTGTTCTAATCAACGCGATCAAAGTCAATTCGCACTGTTTAAAAAAAGATTTAAAAATAATTATTATTTTTAAAGAGGGAATAAAACTTCTTGGCATTACCAAAATAATCTTAGAACCAACGATAAATCAGTAAGCACTGTTTAGAGTATCAATATAAAATAATATTGACAGTTAGATGGCATTATAGTCACGCTTAACGTAATAAATATTTATTTCTAAAATCAAATATTCTTTTCTAGAAACGCACCGAAACGTTTTAAATATACTTAAATATTAATCCATTTTAAGTCGTTACATAAAGACGACCATCAATTTAACAATACATATAGAATAAACGTAATCCGAGAACTGTGATTCAAGGGGACTGCAGACGCTCACTGTTATAAGTAAAGAAACGTTTATAAAACACTTATAAATCGAATTTGGTTTATCCTTGTTTAGAAATACAAAAAAGGCAATCAATAATAATACAAAATATGGATAGACATATGAAATATTGTTTTTAATTTCATTTGTGATCATTGATTACCTACTCCTTACTAATTATAAACGGTCATAATATTAATGCAATTACAACAAAACAGCACAGATTATTACCAGGTATCTAATGGGGAATGATAAATATTTCTAGAGTATCGTACGTTATTTTAAGCAAAAAAAAAATTATATGAACACTCAGCAATGGGATGGATTAAAACAATAATTTATTGGAGCCAAATAATCTTTTTCCTTCGGCACCAGATGAACTTCTCAACTCTATTTTCTGCAATTGCACAAAAGGTTGTGGCATCAATTGTGACTGCAGAAAAATAGAATGGCCATGTTTCGTAGAGTATGGCTTTTATCGGGGGGATGACTCAATACAATAGCCGAAAATAAAACCATTCAATTTAAAGCCGACCTCATGTCGTTATTTTGCGTTGTTTGGTCTGTTGATAAAGACGAAAATATTGAAGGAGTGGAAATAGAAGGAATGGACAAAAACGAAGAAAAAGTCCGCGAAGGGGAACAATAATCAACAAAATAAAGACATAGCTTCGCCGAAATCATTTTCTCGACTTAAAAAAATTTAAGACATCAAATAAACATAATCTAAAAGCAGAACTAAAGTTTTTTATTCATACACATCGAGTTACAACTTTTGCTCCACTTGTTATACACATAGCTTAAACAAGCGTGATGTGTGTGTTGTCCATACGCAATCATATAGATATATCTAATGTATATTATACACATTTGTCCAAATTGAAATAAACGTTCTGAGAGGTTTTGATTAATTAATCGAACGATTGGCGAATAACGAGAATGAGTCGCTTAATTCACCACTTCTGCGATTAAAGATTCATTTAGTGTGCTGGCTATTTATTTTGTAAATAGTCGACTACCTACTGCACGATTGACAGATAGGCAGTTATAAATTACTGATTAACTAAAAAACTACTTCATTAAATTATAATTGGCACATTATGGTATACAGTAAACCTCCGTCCTTCGATTCTTTCATGTTAGAGAATTTTGACGTAACAGAATTTCGTAGACGGACCACCAATACGTCACACGAACTCGCATCTCACTTTGAGCGAGTTGGATAACACAGGAAGCGGTTCTGTGAAGGTTCAGCGCTAAGAATCTTGTTTTAACGTTTTTGTTAACTTATTATCAAATTAAAATTTTTTATTCCTTAACTGATACAAATATATAAATACAATTATAATTAATACAATTATAAGCATTTCCTGTTCGACTTGGAAAACCAGTGCTAGTAAATCCAAAATTGGACTATCACATACTAACAGAATTAATTATTTGTTTTCTTATTGTTTTCTGCATTTATGAATATTTGAACTACGGCACTCAAGTAACCGACTCACATGTTATAATTGAGTGTGTCCAGTTTAGGGACACACGACAGCAGATCGGATTGTCAAGTGATCTGTCGGTGGTTTTAGGAATTAATCCTGATACTGTCGATCGGCTGTTCCGCTTTTTACAGGAACCGGTTTTAACCAGTTATCGGATTTTATTCATTTTTTACCATTTTATTAATGTTTTTATTTATGTTGAACTTGACATATGTCGTAGGATAATTAAAAAATCGGATTTTCTCGAAAATCCTAGGATGTTTGCAAAAAACCAGATTCCAATTATACCCGGTTTTTTGTAATCATCCTAGGACTATTTAAAGGATTAGCACGCTATGAAAAAGGGGCAAAATATATTGAGAGAGTAGAGGAAAACCACAGAAAGATAATAGCTGGTTTTAGATTAGGGGGATGGATTTATAAAGCGTAAAAAGATGAGTATAATAATAATAATTTTAAAAATTATCAGGAAATTGGACACAATAAAAATATACAATCAATTCAGCGACGTTTCGTTTTTTTTATTAAAACTTCTTCAGGCTACAAATAATACAATTAGTTAATAAAAATAAAACAATATAAAGATACCTTGATTTATATAGTAAAATAATAACAACTTATTATACATTACTTATACTCATAAACATTTACAAAATTCTTTATTTTTTTTTATTTTTATTAAAATATATAAAAAATTAGTTGACAGAAAAATTTTTTTTTGGTAAATTGTTAAAATGGAAAAAAATGAACGAATAAATACATAAACAGATTGACAAGCAACGTAAACTAGATTACAACAATAACATCACGGGAATTTTAAATCAAAATATTAATTATGGATGATAATATTAATAATAGATAATAATAATAATTTTATTACTCCAGTAAGACATGTAGGTACACGTATAGGAGAAGTCAATTTATGTATATAATAAAATCAGTTTGTTTTTCATAAAAAATAAACAGTAATTTTAGTCAAATTTTTATCCGAGATATTTTTTTAAATCATAATTAGTTTCATTAAGTAATATTTCTTTTAATTTGTATTTCAGGTTAGCCCCTTTTTTATACGTTCAGGTATCCTGTTATGTATTCTAATCATAGCGTTGCGAATACCTTTTTGGACTGTAGTAAACAAAGATGCTACCGTTTTAAAGTTGTTATGGTTTCTAGTCGAGTAGCTATGTAAAAAATTATTCTTGATAAACAGAGGTGGGTTGTTTTGTACGAAGAGTGCGCATTTTAAAATGAAAATGTCGTAAACTGTAAGAATTTTTTATTTTTGGAATAACTCTCGACAGCTATCTTGAGGTGCCGCACTCGCTATGATTCGAATACATTTTTTTTGTGGTATGAATACTTTTCTTGTGAGCGTGGAATTGCCTCAAAATATAATGCCAAACTGTAAATTTGAATGGAAATAAGCATACTAGATGCTAAGAAGTACACCAAAATTTACGACTCTTTTTAGATGTCTTACTAGATATATTGCTCTACATAGTTTTGATTGTAACTGTTCTATGTGCGATTTCCAGTTCAAATCACAGTCGATATTTATCCCTAAAAATTTAAAGTATTTTGCCAATGATACTTCTGAACCTAACAAACTCATTTTTTGAGGACGTTGGTAGTAATTGCCGAAGCTTATTATTTCTGTTTTAGAGCTATTTATTTTTAAGCTATTTTCATCAAACCATTTGTTTAATAATTATGTGGTAATTTTTATTTGATTCAGTAAAAGCACTTCATCTCTCCCCTCGCATATGATTGCCGTATCATCTGCAAATAGAAAAAGTTTATCTTTTACTGCTTCTGGCAGAACATTGATGAAAATTATGAAAAGCACAGGTCCCAGAATACTGCCCTGAGGGACTCCTCTTCGAATTTGTCTATATTCTGAACAGCTTTGTGTCATTAAATATTTATTGATAGTTTTAATTTTGACAGACTGTTTCCTGTTTGTCAGATACGAAGAGAAGAGATTAAGTGCCTTACCTCTAACGCCAAGTTTTTCTAGTTTAAATAAAGAAGAATGTGTGTACTATGCAATGATGAAGAGAATGCACATCATTTGATTAAAACTTGCAAGAGGATGAATATAGAAAGAGAAAAATACATGAAAACCACTGAGAATTAGACAATTGGTGAGATGTACTGGACAACGGAGATATGGGAGTAGTGAAAGCACATATTGAATGTGTGATGAAAAGAAGAAATGAAAGATTAGAGTGAGAGAATAGGCTGAAAAGGAGGAATATAGCATGACTAGTTGCTCAAACTTTTTTTTTCACTATGAATTTATGTAAAGATATTATGCAACGGTCTTTTGTTCTTATTTGTTACACAGACTTATGTATTTTTAAATAAACATTAATCTTCCTAGGATGTTTGCAAAGATCCAGTTTTTTCAATTATCCTACGATATATACAATTTTTGTTTATAATAATTTATATGCAACTTAGTTTCAAAGAATGTCCTTGCCAATATTAAATAATAACTACTCTTTTTTCTCCACATTCTCGGCCATTTGAACTACTCATAACTTACGGATCGTATTGTGCTTTGATTATTAAAAAATGTATATGTAACACTTCGAATAATAAAGCAAAATCATTCAAAATAATTTAAGACTGATCCACAAATATATGGCGATTTACAGGACAACCAACAAGAAAACAAAGACTCAAAGAGTCAAATGACGACCGGTCGAAACGGGACAACGCTTGCTTCTCTCGTTTAACATTGTTTTCTTCTTGCATTAATTTTTATCTGAAATAAATTCTAAAGTAGATGATAATTTTAGAACACCTGCAGTCAATACATTTGCAATATTTTCCAGTCCGCTGAGCTCAACAAGTTTCAGCACATAAGTGGTTATGAAAATTGTATTGATTCAATTAGTGACTCGGATATTAAACAAAAATACGTGGAACTAACATTTTTTTCAACACTAGAGTACACCGATGCGACAAAAAGAGCTATTCGTGTTTACTACTATCTTCCACAACGACATATGTATTTGTTTGTGTGGTAGGATTTTCATACTATGCTGCAACCAAATCGAAAGATAAGAATAGACTGGATCCTTTACCGGATATCAGAATTCAGCTATCTAATATTGTTCCTAATACAAAAAAAAATGTAATTCAAAGCTGCAAGTATATCGATGTCATTAAAACAAAAGTAATTTTATTATTTAGTTTATTTTACACTTTTCATTGATTTTGCTTTTACATAATTCAAATTTGACAATAATTAAATGTTCTCTGAACTCACATTCATTTGCCTAATTCAGTAATTATTAACCTACTCTATAAAAGAAACAAGACGTTCCATTAACATTCCAGGACCTCTGAAGTCTCCCGTCATAGGAAAAGCTTACTCCAGTACAGATTAAATCAGTTGAAGCGAAATAAGGAACAACTGAAGTTGGACGAGCTTGTCACAGCATTGCAACACATCAACAGTAAAAATAAAATATAATATGTATGTCAAGTTGGCAGTTAGCAAACTGCACAAGAAGTTACAAAAGATGAATGTGGTATGTATTATAAGTTATTCTGATATACATAAATAAATTGGGCGAACGATAACTTGGGCTGGAGTCAAATAATTGTTAGACCATCTTCAATGATGACCGATGAGTCAAAGGCAGGGCAGCAACAAGAATCAAGCGAACGAACACACATACAGTGTCTGTGTGTTTTATAAAACGTTCACACAACTGTACTTTAAAATCCTTGTTACGAACGAAGACGCGTCTGTTAGCGCGGCCGCGGCAATCCACCAACTTCTCTCTCTGTCTAGTCACCATCCGAGTCTCAACAACAGTAATTTTTATACCTTGTTGTTACGTCATTCTGATATAATACAATATCATTTATAAGTTCTGTTTGTGAACTATGACTTTCCAAAAGTTATTAAAAGTAGAGTGTTTTCGTTTCTTCGAAAATTCTTCTCGCGTCGAAAGTAGCGAAAGTGACGCCATCCTCCGCGATTAATGTGAACACTTCACCTAAAAGTTTGTCCAGAGTATCTTACATGCAAGTTGAAACGCGCATTTTAACTCATACGACTTTTTTATTGCGCTTAAATAGCACTCATACGCGCGAATTTTATTAAACGTAGATTTGAAATTCCACATGGCATTGGACGCAGCGGTTGAGTTGTGGCTTGCGTACCATCGATGGCATTGTTCATCGAAACTGTTTATTGTCGAAAATTAATAAAGAGTGAAGACAACACTTAGAAATTCTTTTCTTAATGTCAACAATAAAGATTGTCCATTTCTACTAATATTTCTACAAATAGATATTGATAATATAGTGTAGGAACGGAGTCTGCAAAATAAATTACACCTTAATATAAAAAAAATTAATGTGATCTGCTTTTCGCGAAGGACTATTAATGTCAATTTTAGTTATAAAATTAATCGCTCTTTGGATTTTGAAAAATGAAACTAGAGACTAGAGTATTTTGTTAGACAAAAGACTTGACTTTAATTTTATTTTATTATATAAACACTAAGGATTTTCAAAATAAAGCTACTATTTCTATTCTATTTTGAAGCCTTACTTTTGCCTCAATGAAATGGCATGTACATATCTATAATTTAGAAGCCATTCAATTTTTTTTTTAATATCCGTATTTTAGAAAGCATAGGTTGTATCCTTATCAAGGCTTTTAATGTGGCTTGTTACTCAATGAATTTAGTTACAGATCCTTAGCCAACCGACGTAATTATAAATCTGTTTATATTTTATATTATTTTATTTATATAAAATTCTATACAATCTGATAAATGATACCACATTTCTAAGTCAGACCTCGCTAGCAAAATATATTTCTTGAAATAAAATATTGTATTCAGTATAATCGAGATACCTCACATACATTATTTTATAACGATAACGAATTACAAAATTAATAAATGTGGATTTCTTGAATTAAAAAATATTGAGAGGTGCTGGGAGGCTGAAAATTTGGAATTATGTTTTTTTATGTGAGAAATAAAAAAAAAATCTGAAACTCGACAACAGCGCCACCTACCGCGTCCAACTATAACTAAGAACCATCACCAGAAGTACAAAAAAAAATAATCAAAATCCGTCAAGCCGTTTAGGAGAAGAAGAATTACAAATGCACGCACACCGGAATTTTATATATCAAGTTATTAATTAATATGACATACTATGAGGTCTAACAAGTTGACAAATTAATAAGTGAATTCTTTAAAAATAAAAAAATTTGATAAACAATTCTCGCATATAATCCGTGTCTGTTCTTGACTTATTTTAGTTTAAGAATTGACTCTCGCATGCTGTGGATTTTATTAGCTACTTTAAGTGTTTCGGGTTTGAATCCTGACGGTGACAATTTGTTGATACATTTTTCCTAAATCCACTATAACATGTCATTTTAATTGTTGTAATTTCAATATGTGTTTTGAATAATTTTTCCTCATAATTAAATTTACATTTATTTCTAAAAAGGATATCAAGTTGTTCAAAATTATGAAATTGAAACGTTCAAAATTGAAAACGTCGATATTTTACGATCCGACATCCTTCCACTCAGCCAACACCAATAGTTTATGTGTCGATATACTATGCACAGTCAAATTCACCGAAAAGTGTGTTCCTTATTTGTTTTGATTTAGTTTTAATTAAAATTTTAATCTTAATCGTAGCAGAAAGGATATAAAAGGCAGTTAATATAAAGTTAAGAACAGTCACGTTGCAACGTTGGAAACGCGCAGGGAGGTGAGCGGTCAGCAACAAGTGGCTCGACCGGTCGCATGCTAAGCACCGGGGCACACTGCATCGCATTCACCTATGTAGTGTAATAGTGGAGTGTGTAATGTACGAGTACAGTGGGCATATCGTATCAGCACTGCGAGTTTTAAAAAAGTGATCACTTTGCGCCGTTTCGCTGCCTGTGCGCCTAGCGAGCCCTTCACTGTCGTTATACCATAGCTGCGCTGTGATTAATGGGTACTGGTGCAGTCTTCTCAGTTACCACGCTTCTTGACTACGAAAACTTTTTGAGTAGGTACTTGACAATCTCAAAACCAATAGCACTCGTTTTCGATCGACTGTATTGTCTTCCAGACTCTTGAATTAAAAATAATCGTTCACTATACTGTTGAAAATTTTTTGGTTAGATATTTTGTTTTTTTTTTGCATCGTAAATTTATGTCACAAACGTTAATTTACACACACTAATTGTTATTTGTTTATTGTAATAATGAAAATTACAATAATTAATTACTCTCGTAAAATAGACATAAACGTTTGTTTAATGACTATTGTAATAAAATAAATTAATTATTTTGCTTTTTATAACAAAACAATACAATATCTAATGTGCAGATACTATTGTATTTTTAAAGCTTATAAGGTCCAAAACTCTGCAAGCCCTGGATAGCATACCATCAAATTAACGTTTTTTTTCCTATTCATTCGTTCGATGTAATAATGCGAATAGACTTAAAAAAGCATAGGCTTTAAGTATAATGTATGAATTTTGGAACTTATTCACTGGCATAAGCAAATAAAAGTACCTTAAATCACAGTTATGTACTTCTGGCACAAAAAAAAATAAGGACAATGACATTTAAGAAAAGAAATTTTTCGGTTTGAGAACTTTTTAAACGGCTGAATGTTTTAAATAGCTCTGTATATTTTAAATTCCGTTAAATATGTTAGAAAAAACAATGATAAATTTTCCCAATTTAAGGCTGTAAGTGACTATAAGAAATGAAAATTTAACTCTACCACAGCATAAACTGGTTTTATCAGAAAGGAGACCTTTAATTATGTTCATAAAATGCGTCAACCACCCACCAAGTGATAAATTATATCCTTTTTTTTTAAAGCTAAGCAAACTGCTATTACAACACAGCATTTATTCTATGGACGAATACTTTAATAATGTGTTTTAATTTCTTGACTTACTCTTCACTATTGGCGTACATAGAGTGAAATAAATATTATTATTATTGTAAGTTGTAGCAGGAAAGTGGATCAAGGAAGTAGATCAAAATATAAAGGCCGAAACGTCGCAAATGTAATAATCGATATTTTGATCTACTTCCTTGATCCACTTTCCTGCTACAACTTACAATTTAATCATTAGAATGGACGCAACGGTATAAAATGATTATTATTATTATTATATACCACACTTTATTATACCATAATTCATTATAACATACGTCATGTATATAACCCACTATATCAGTACCGACTAGGCCCGAGTAGTCTTCAGACGATCGGTTGATGCATTCGGCTTGATGTTCGCAACACCGGCTAGCCGCTAAATGCTTGTAAATTATGATTATCCACATATGAGTCAGCGTAAGTCCAAAATAGTATATTTATATATTGAAAACGCTTTCGCGTATAGACGTATGAAATTTAGAATACCGCTTCTTTATTGTAGCCTTACCCCCCACCCGAAAAAATCATTGTTGTAACATAACTAACCTCAGAGATAGAGGGGGGCGAAAAGGGCTCAAAATGGTTCATGTAAGTATATACATGCTTTGTGAGAAACTTAACCGGTGCACTCCATACGCTGTGATTGGCGTTGATGTTAGCTGATCTGGTCAAATAACGTGTATAATACGTGCCACGGTTCTAAAAGGTTCTGAAGTTAGTCACAAACAGCGTCGCAAATGCATATTTTACAGCCGTCCTGGTCGTTTTGTGAGAAAGGAAGACTCCCATCACCTCCCAGTTACCGGCACTTAACGTGCGCTCGTCGGTGATTAGTTATCGTTGGTTGTCGTGTCACATATCGCTTTCCTGTTATAAAGCACAGTCCAGTACACTATTGTTAAGTTGTTTCTTTGATTGTTAAGTTTTGCATAGACAAGCACAAAAAATATTTTTTTGGATGACTTTATGCAAGAAATTAGACCTTTAGATTAAAGAAAAATTAAAAAATTAAAAATAATATAGCGCGAGTTTGTAGTTTTTCAACCGACTGTACCTGCGCAAGCCTCCATTTGCATCTAACTTCAGAACCTTTTAAAACCGTGGCGCGTATTATACCCTATTGTTGTGTTTTAAAAACTAGATAGAATGCGAACACTCATCACGCCCATTCTGTTTCGTAAATTAAAATCAAATAACAAGACAAATTAAATCTTCACGTATACATTCACATGAAAAATAAATACATTTTTTTTTATTTTCTTAAAAGACGTTAGGTTTGTCAGGCAATATGGACAGAAATAAATTAAGAAATCGCCTTTTTTTCTTGACATTTGGTTTATGCGGGTAACGGCTAGCAACAAATATTTAAACTATCGTTAATTCTATTTATGTATTAATAAATATTTATATATTTTGTCTCAATGGTTACCTGTGATTTTACAACTTATCAAAGCATGCATGTCAGCTAACTCATTCATTTCTGACAGATGAATAATATTTTTGTACTATCCCTTATAAAATAGCTGATTTACGTTCATGAATACAGACTACAGAGATGTAAAGTGACTCATTACGAACTAGTGCGATAAAGTTAAATAAAACTGGTTGAACTAAGGGTTACCAGGCGTTCGGTTTTAGCCGAACATGTTTGGCTTTGTACTGTCGTGTCTGGTCTACCCGACTTTAGATTGGCTTTTTGCCAATAAAAACGATTTTTTTGTTTTTCGTGCCAGAAAAATGGTTTTGTATTTTTATTTGTTCAATGAAGAACTTTTAGTTTACTATGCCAAAAGAGAGGATCATTTTTGTTTGTTGTCTTATGTTTATCTATTTAATAAAATTTCTTTACTTTATGTTGAATTACGAAGACTGAAGGCTTATTGTTGGTATACATAATTGTGAATGATATATAAATATAAGGTTAATTTTGTAATAAAAACTGTGATTGATCATTAAAAACAATAAACAATACTTACCCGTTTTTAGTGTATTTGCCATAGGCAACATACACTATTGGCGTTGGTCGGATGGCGGGACCTAGGGGTCGGACCAAAATTTCTCGACGTTTCATAACCTTCTAAACACTTTGGCACCATTTTTAAAAATGTTTATATATATATGTATATATATATATATATATATATATATTTATATATATATATATATATATATATATATATATATATATATATGTGTGCGCGCTATAACTTTCGAAAGAGTTAATTGATTTTTACGAAATTTTGCCCACATGTTGGAATCCACTACCGCAAGAACCCTATTTAAAATGGGTCCAATCGGGCCATTTTAAGGGTAGTTTTTAGGGGTTGAAAAAAGTTTTTGGGCCCAAAAATACCTAAAAAATTCTCAGAATCGTTTCAAAATTGCAATTAAAAAGTGCTCCTAAAATTTTAATAAAATCGGCCCGACAGGACCGGATTTACAAATTTTATGAAAACACTAGTTTGCAGATAGTGACTTATTTATTGAAGGGTGTATTTAATTCAATGTAGACGTTAAATTGATAATAATATTACAATTAAGAAAAAAAATGTTATTTTAAGGGGTGTATTAAGGGGTTAAATTTTTTATTTTGCCCAAAAACAAACTTAATTTCACATATTAAAAGTATAAAACCACACGGCCCTATACAAACAAATACACTATATTGTCGGCAGGGTTTTGGCACTGCGACCCGGGTTTTTTTAATTAAAAAATGTAGTCTGGCTGTTAGGTCTAAATGTCCGGTTAATACCGCGTCCGGCTTATACATTTTTATCTTTTCATAATAAATCAGTGATGTTTTTTCTAACCTACTATTGGAAGTGACGTTTATTCAAAGTGAACTGCCAAAAATTTTAAAATGAAATGAATAACAGCTATTTTATAAGAGGTGCAAACAATATTATATAGGTACACCTCGTGCTTAATGGTATTACGACACGTTAGACCGTTGAAACTCGCCGACTCTTGTTTTAAATATTATGTCACAGCTCGTCGGAATAGTAACACATTAGAGCACTAATGCTGGACTGCAAAGAGCATTGTTAAAAAATAACCTTAGATTGTGATCATATATAATAGGGATGTTGACTGTATGCAAATAAAAACATAATTTTAACGTTATGGTGTAGTTTCTATGATAGAAATAGTAAAATCTACAATATTTTCTCCTATTTTTAAGGAATTTAATTAATATTTAATAAATAAAACGTAATTAAATCACTTTTAAGTCACGTGACAACGAACACCAATCAGGATGCATGACTTCACTAACTCATAAACATTATCAGACGCTGTCATAGATAAGGACGCTGTTTACGCTGTCAAAAGGCTTCATTGTTTGGCTAGTATTTTTATTTATTATTATTTATTTATAGGAAACGTAAAATTACATAATATGATAACTATAGCAACAATTACGAAAAAACCTTTCAACACCTCATCAGTTTACAAGCGTTTATGAGAGTATGACGTCACGGCAGACACGTGACAAATATTGGCTTTTTGGAGCGAAATTTTGAAATGGAATTTAAAATATATGATTTTTAAAGCTTAAGTCGTATTTAAATAAAAATAATAAATATTTATGACTATATTAGGTACTTTTTAAAACACTTTCCCAAAAATAGTCAACATACCTATTATAGTTTTATATGATCTCTAATGTCATGTAGAACGATTGTACTGACACAAAAAGAAATACTGATCTGCATAAGATCGCTTTTCAAGCCAAATATTTTTATCAAAATGAGTATAAAAATGTTGTTTCGAAATGGAAATTACATAGAAAACTATGTTAAATACATGTACAGTAGAATCCATTTATTATGACTCCGCCTATATTGACCAACCGCCTATTATGACGTAATTACACAACGAGGTTTGGTTTTCATATAGAATTCTTTGTAACAAAGTCGGATATAATGACTTCGCTTACAGTGACATGTCGCTTATTATGACCCATTTTTAATAAATTTTGTCCGTCTATAGTGACCGACATGATTCTTTACACCTTCGGCAATGTTCGTTGATTCCCGACGACGTTCGGCACGTGGCTTGTTTTTGTTTTGAATCTCAGTGAGTAATTGATAGTTGAACGTCACGCATTGTTTTTAGTGATATCCTATGTAAAAAATGTCATCTCAACGTCGTAAAGCATTTACGATTGAGGAGAAAGGTGAATAATATGCAGATTAGAAAATGGAGAATCAAGCTCATCTCTCGCAGAGGAATTGGGCGTGGGTCATTCGACAATCTCAATGATTTTCAAAAACAAGAACCGGATTAAGCGATCGTTCAATTCAAATGTTTTGAAACCGAAGAGGCTTCGAAAATCGCGCAAGAAAATGTTGATCAAGCGTTAATTCAGTAGTTTAAAATCACGCGAAACAAAGGAATACCCGTCAGCGGCCCTATGCTACCTAAAAAAAAGAAAGGTTTTTTTTCACAAAAATGCTTTGTATGACGTCCGCTTAGTATGACGTGTTTGTCAATTCCCTTCGATGTCATTATAAACGGATTCCACTGTACATGGTACACAGTTTAAAAAAAAATATCACTTCAATCGATCTTTTTCAATCGATTTTTCAGACAGGATCGCTATACAAGTGCTATTTGTGTTTTCGTTTAATATATTTATTATTCTTTGAAAAACTGAACTACTTCTGATACAGTGTTGATAAAGGATTTGTATATGTCTGTGTCTGATAGCATCTTTTGACAAAAAGTTTTTATAAAAACCACTTGATCACTATTTCGTTGTCCTCCGTTATCACATATCTCTTTCAATTTATTTTTTTATTGTATTTTCACTACCGATTCTTTGACTAGAACGCACACACAATGAACCGCTTTAACAACATGACCGTTATCGTTTCTTAAGACTTACAAATATGGATAGGAACGTACCTACACTCATCAAGATTTGTACAGAAAACTCAATATTTGCTTTAGGATTAATTTTAAGGCTTTTTCATTTTTTAATTTTTTTTTGCAAAAACTATTTTAAGTTACGAACATAAATGCAGTTATTATGTACGTAGTATGACATTATGTTATGTATATATATATATATATATATATATATATATATATATATATATATATATATATATATATATACATATATATATATATACATATATATATATATATATATATATATATATATTATGTTCTTAGTAGCTTTTGTTTTAGTAGTAAAACAACCGTGGAAGGAGATAGATGTGTCGTCGGGTGTATAAAACGTGAGTAATACTTATCAAAAGATCGGACGTTATAGCCTGTCAGGCTACATGTCCCTAGCTGCCATACAAAATAGTTTTTCGAACTTTATTTTTTAATTTTCTAGTGCAAAATGACAGAAAAAGGTGGGAAACATCCGACCGCGAGTTCAGTTGAGCCATCAAAACGAAAAAGTTAAAAGTGATTTATCGTATTACTTGTTTAAGGTCTACTAAAATGCTAAAATAAGGATGATCAATTAACGCTGTAAAGGGCCACTCACTGTTATACTGTTTATTAGTGTATTTGCCATATGGCAACATACACTATTGGCGTTGGTCGGATGGCGGGACCTAGGGGTCGGACCAAAATTTCTCGACGTTTCATAACCTCCTAAACACTTTGGCACCATTTTTGAAAATGTTTATATATATATATATATATATATATATATATATATATATATATATATATATATATTTATATACGTATATATATATATATATATATGTGTGCAGGCAATAACTTTCGAAAGAGTTAATTGATTTTAACGAAATTTGGCCCACCTGTTGAAAACCATCACCGTAAGAAGCCTATTTAAAATGGGCGTAATCGGGGCATTTTAAGGGTAGTTTTTAGGGGCCCAAAATACCGAAAAAATTCTCATAATCGTTTCAAAATTGACATTTAACCCTTTAGTAGTAATTAAAAAGTGCCCCTAAAATTTTAATAAAATCGGCCCGACAGGACCGGACTTACAAATTTTTTGAAAACACTAATTTGCAGATAGTGAGTTATTTATTGAAGGGTGTCTTTAATTCGGTGTAGACGTTAGATTGATAATAATATTACAATTAAGAAAAAAAATGTTATTTTAAGGGGTGTATTAAGGGTTTAAATTTTTTATTTTGCCCAAAAACAAACTTAATTTCACATAATAAAAGTATAAAACCACACTGCCCTATACAAACAAATACACTATATTGTCGGCAGGGTTTTGGCACTGCGACCCGGGTTTTTTATTTTTTAATACTTGATATTAAAAACTGATTAAATGTACTTAATATTTTTTATCACATACCAATGACTAAATATCAACACAATTTAGAACATCCAAATTGATTTTTATAACAAAAATTGACTTTGAAAGTAGTAGCCTGTGAGACGTCATGTTCCTTATAGTGTTATAAATTTGTTATGTCACTAGTTAAAGTTAATGAAAAATATGCCTACTTTGCTGTCTCTATTGCTCATATGATTTTAAATGACAACTGTCAACAAAATGTATTTTAATTTGCACTGATTTTTCACTCGGCACGTGGTAGAACATGATTAATAATAACAAGTAATTAAAAACACTTGAAAATTCTACAAATAATTCTTTATTTCTCGACGATCATTTCGGACAATAAGTCCATCCTCAGGAGTACACAAACTTATATAAGTTTTTGTACTCCTGAGGATGGACTTATTGTCGAGAAATAAAGAATTATTTGTAGAATTTTCAACTGTTCTTAATTATTTGTTATTAAAGTGTATTTTTGTAAAAAAATAGAGAGCTATTCATTTAGGGCAAAAAGGTCATTATCAGTTTAAAAGCTAATACCTTGCATAATGCTGTTTTCGATCGTCGAATTTATTATTTTCTATATCGAATTCCAAATTGAAAATGCGTATATTTAGAAAGAAAAGAACGTTCTAAAGCATGCGTTTTACCCATACCGATAGCTTAAAAAATGTGGAACTTATAAGAAATTAAAGTTGAAATCATCAAAAATTTTTGTAAAAATTTTAAGTTTTTTGCCACGCGCTGCGAGTATTTTTTACAGTGATTAAAAAACATCTGTTTAGGACTCAATAGAAAATTTAATGCCTTAAAATATGCGTTTTGTCCAATTTTTAAGTTATACAAATTTTGCCTGCGTAAGAACTAATTTTTTAGAGATCTAATTATGGAATAACTATCTAGTAAAACTTATTCTGTTTTCAAGATTTTTGCAAGGGAAATGTTTGCAGATAGTTTCACACCTATAAAAAAGTTATGAGAAGTGGGGTTTTTGGTAAGTATGTTAGTTGCCTACTTTCAACAATTTCCCGTAAAATTCCCTTTGCTACCTCGTGAAGTGTACAGCAGAAACTCGGGAATTTTTAAGGTATGTCAAATAGAATAAACCTTAGCTTAAAATTATTCTGATGAAAAATATTAAACTTACTAGACTAGTACACAACAATAGTCCAGTAAGTTTAACATTTTTCATCGGACTAATTTTTAGCTAAGGTTTTTAACTATAAATTCTATTATAAAATAACACAAGATGTAAATGTTATTAGTTAATTTTTTTATGGTATTTATCCAAAATTTATTTACAGTTAATATTATTACATTAAAATATTATACTAGTCACTAAAACAAAATTATTTTTGCCACATTGAAATGAATAGAGATACACATAAGTAATTTCCATACAGAGATTTGTTAATCTATCGTCTACATGCATTCCACTTACTGGTAACGAAAGAACATTGATTTGATTAATCTATTTATTAACATCTGATTGAAATCCCGTTAGTCAATTTTCTTGGTGATGATAAAATCAGTCTTTAACACTGCAAATAAGTACCAGCATATGTCTTGTTTGTATTCAAGTGAGAATTTGAATAGCACAAATTACAATTTATTTCTAAATCTTTCGGACTTTTAAAATATAGTACGGGCAGGTTTTTGTACAAAGCAAATTTATATTTCATATAACATTTTACCACTTCAACTCCACGAATGGGGATTAGTACTAATTTAGTTGAAAATTCAATTTTCAAAATATTATAATGTTTTTTTGTTTTAAGATCTCCCGAGTCCAAAAAACAATTCTTTGCAAAAAGTCTGCGTCGGTTTGTCCTGAGCGTGCGAGCATGATACAGGTCAAACGGACAAGCCCTATTTTATTTTGAGGAAGATCTATGCATGCACAGAAGAGATTTGTACCTTTACGTTGTTTTTAATGTTCCAGAATCAGTTCGATGTCCGTCCCAGGTGATTTTTTCTGAAACTATTTGACGTAAATATTTGAAATTTGGCACAGAGATAGTGTGGAGGCCCAAATATAGACGTCGGGTATAAAAAGTTGAATTTTGAAACTGGGGGTTAATTTCAGGGAGTAAATTTTGAAATGGAAAAAAACTCAATTGTTAGTGTCTATTGATCAATATTTCCGAAGAAGGCAACAATGATTGTGACCAACTTGAAGATGAAGAAAGCATAATATCACTTGATACGCTTTTGGGTGTTTGGAGTGTGTGTGAGAGTTTGTGCGGGGGATAATGGTTTTACTTCTGTAGTGTGTAGTGTAAAATGTGCAGCCTCCTTTTTATTATTAGTGTATTTGCCATATGGCAACATACACTATTGGCGTTGGTCGGATGGCGGGACCTAGGGGTCGGACCAAAATTTCTCGACGTATCATAACCTCCTAAACACTTTGGCACCATTTTTAAAAATGTTTATATATATATATATATTTATATACGTGTATATATATATATATATATATATATATATATATATATATATATATATATATATATATATATATATATATATATATATATATATATATATATATATATATATTTACAAAATAAAATTGAATTGAATTGAATATATATATATATATATATTTATATGTGCGGGCAATAACTTTCGAAGGAGTTAATTCATTTTAACGAAATTTTGGCATACATGTTGGAATCCATCACCGCACGAAGCCTATTTAAAATAGGTCCAATCGGGTCATTTTAAGGGTGGTTTTTAGGGGTTGAAAAAAGTTTTTGGGCCCAAAAATACCGAAAAAATTCTCAGAATCGTTTCAAAATTAAAATTTAACCCTTTAGTAGCAACTAAAAAGTGCTCCTAAAATTAAAAGCGAATCGGCCCCACAGGACTGGACTTACAAATTTTATGAAAACACTAGTTTGCGTATACGAATTTACTTACTGAAGGTCGTATTTAATTTGGTGCAGATGTTGGATTGACAACAATATTTCAACTAATAAAGTTATTATTGTAAGGGGTGTATTAAGGGGTTAATTTTTTTTTTATTTTGTCCAAAAACAAACTTAAGTTCATGTAATAAAGCCACAATACCTGTATTAGCAAATACACTATATTGTCGGCAGGGTTTTGGCACTGCGACCCGGGTTTTTTCATATTTGAAATAAGTATAATTCAGCAACTAAAACTTGGTTATGCGTATGTTTTTAAAGAAATGGAAATGTAATTTTAGAGCAAGTTCTACACTTGGTAAACCTTTGCAATCAGGTATTCTGCAACTTTTTGTATAACACGTCTGAAACGTCTGTATAAATAGTTAATAGGTACGGGTACATCTATGTATTGAATTATTATCGAGTACGGTTGACTTGTTTTTATCATGTATCAATATTTACTAAAGAAGACTAACTCGGCATATTAATTAGAGACATGCCGCCATCTTTACTGAGCATGTAATATCTTAAAGAGCAAAAGAATTAGATTGCTACGAACGCATAGAGATATCCTGTACGTTCAGGTCGAGGAATTATGTAAATTCACTTACTTTAATATACATTCATATAGTAAAACGTTTACCGATCACATGTATTTTTTTAAACGACCGATTTATGTTACTTTTTATAGTTGAAAGCTCTAACAACTGATTTCTGTAGACCAATACCTACAATAAGAGACACAGACTTTGATTCGACTGTTCCTTATAAAATGCAGTTACGTTTTTATTTCGTTACAAAACGGTTGACTAGTCTTATATTTTTCACCTAGTGAATAATCGCTTGTAACTGGCACAATGAAAAAAAACCCGGGTCGCAGTGCCAAAACCCTGCCGACAATATAGTGTATTTGCTTGTATAGGGCCGTGTGGTTTTATACTTTTATTATGTGAAATTAAGTTTGTTTTTGGGCAAAATAAAAAATTTAACCCCTTAATACACCCCTTAAAATAACATTTTTTTCTTAATTGTAATATTATTATCAATCTAACGTCTACACCGAATTAAATACACCCTTCAATAAATAAGTCACTATCTGCAAACTAGTGTTTTCATAAAATTTGTAAATTCGGTCCTGTCGGGTGGATTTTATTAAAATTGTGGGGACACTTTTTAATCACCTCCAGAGGGTTAAATTTCAATTTTGAAACGGTTCGGAGAATTTTTTCGGTATTTTGGGGCCCAAAAACAGTTTTCAACCCCTAAAAACTACCCTTAAAATAGCCCGATTAGGCCCATTTTAAATAAGCTTCTTGCGGTGATGGGTTTCAACACGTGGCCCAAATTTCGTTGAAATCAATTAACTCTTTCGAAAGTTATCGCGCGTACACACACACACATATATATATATATATATATATATATATATATATATATATATATATATATATACGTATATAAATATATATATATATATATATATATATATATATATATATATATACATATACATATATATAAACATTTTTAAAAATGGTGCCAAAGTGTTTAGGAGGTTATGAAACGTCGAGAAATTTTGGTCCGACCCCTAGGTCCCGCCATCTGACCGACGTGTTGCCATATGGCAAATACACTAATAAATTTCCCTGTATCAAAAATGTTTCAGAATTTAATATTGAATCCTCAAACCATTTCAATGATATTCCTATTTCTTAAAAAAGATATATATGCATTTAGATAGTCTGGTGAAGAATACCTTTACTAATAAATACATGGTCAGGGTATAAGTAGGTATACGGTCAGGGTCACTTGAGTGAACTTGACCCTATAAATCTATCAAATTAAATTACTTACCTACAAGCTATATGCGTTCATATTATGCATGTGTTTATTTGCGTGTGTGTATATACATATAAGATTCGAAAGTATAAGAAATCCATACTTGTTTAGTAGAAAATCCAACGTTGCCCAGCGAGAACTAATCATTTCTGCACACTCAGGAAACAACAGTATGATATAGATATTATAAGTTCAATTACCATAAAATATGTTTTAACACTTAGGGCAGGCTACCAGCCGTAAAAATTTTCTCTTTGGCAACACAAATTGGATAAGCAAATCGGCCAACAGCAGCAGTAATGATTTTAACAACTGATGCACTGCACCGACGAGCCTCGGGATCTCGACCTTCGGCTCGTAAACAGATTTTTGTTTTGAAGTAAAACTTCTTTTGATACGGTAGAGTGAAATTTATTCTTCAGATTGAAAATGTAACAGACGTGGTCGCATTGTACGTACTATAAAAATCGAATGTAGAATATTAAGCTAAGCTGGCGACTTTTAGATTATTGTGCCGATCAATTCCAAAATCTAATCAGCTCTTGTCATCAAAAAACGTCGAATGCCGCAAACCGCAACTTGATAGGTTCATTCGTTCGAGAGATATCGCAATTCGCAAGTTAAAAAAAAGTGTTTTTTTGAAAAAACTTGTAGAATTTTCATCGGATTGAGTTTTTATCCAACTACATCTATCTTTTTTTGTGCTCAAAAAAACTACATCGAACGCTACATACTGGATTGAAATCGTACGATTCGTTTAAAAAATGCCATTGTTGAAATAATTTTGAGATATTGTTTTTACAAAGTTTTTCCAAGATTTTTGAGCTGGAAAATATGCCTCGGGCATCATGTCACGCAGTGCAGAAATTTAAACTTTCTGCTCTTTTGTTGTGTAATACACTATTTATGCCGGATTAGTTTTCTATGAAATGAAATGAAATGGAAATAGTGACCATTTTTTTTAATGATCAAGATTTATATCTAGTTTTGCAGCTCGTCACAATAGTAATAATTTAATAAATAATAATTTAAGTTGAATTAAATACAACACAATAATAATTATAGGTTTGTATATAAATGAACAATGCACCAATGACAAATGTGACTATTTGTTGAAAAAAAAAACACACACACACAAATTTGACCTTTTGGTTGGTATCACTATCAGATCATTAAATGTCTGTTAGAACAGCAAGTAATTTATTTGATGTCAACAAAGGTACAGTACAAATGATTGTTTTGCAGATAAGTGGAATGATATTTAAAAAAACAAAAAGGTCAACACTAATAGTGCTTTAAAAGATACAACAGTTGAAAAGAAGCATAATATTAAAAAACTAGCAGTCCGGTCCTGCTTCGCCTAGATTAGTAGATTGCCTATTGAAGATAGACATATTATGCTCCAGCGGACTTTCTTATAGAATATTTTAGACCCCCACCCCTCTGTACAGGAGAAAGTAAGAAAATTGCGAACTACCTTTGCTCCCAAGTGATAAGACGTAAGAATTTTTTTAGAACTTTTCTTAAACATCAAAATAAAAATTTAAAAAGCCCGGGGCGCAGTGCCAAAACCCTTCCGACAATATAGTGTATTTGCTAATACAGGCAGTGTGGCTTTATTATGCAAACTTAAATTGGTTTTTAGGCAAAATAAAAAAATTGACTCCTTAATACACCCTTTAAAATAACAGTTTTTTTCTTAATTGTAATATTATTATCAATCTAACGTCTACACCGAATTAAATACACCCTTCAATAAATAAGTCACTATCTGCAAATTAGTGTTTTCAAAAAATTTGTAAGTCCGGTCCTGTTGAGCCGATTTTAATAAAATTTTAGGGGCACTTTTTAATTGCTACTAACGGGTAAAATGTCAATTTTGAAACGATTCTGAGAATTTTTTCGGTATTTTGAGGCCCAAAAACATTTTTCAACCCCTAAAAACTACCCCAAAAATGGCCCGATAACGCCCATTTTAAATAGGCTTCTTGCGGTGATGGATTTGAACACGTGAGCCAAATTTCGTTAAAATCAATTAACTCTTTCGAAAGTTATTGCCCATACACATATGTATATATATAAATATGTATATATATAAATATGTATATATATATATATATATATATATATATATATATATATATATATATATATATATATATATATATACATATATATATTAACATTTATAAAAATGGTGCCAAAGTGTTTAGGAGGTTATGAAACGTCAAGAAATTTTGGTCCGACCCCTAGGTCCCGCCATCCGACTGACGCCAATAGTGTATGTTGCCATATGGCAAATACAATAAAATTAAATAACGTTTCTGAGCTCAAAGAACTTGAAAACAGCGGAAGCTGGTCTTTACGGTCAACTGATTTTCAGATTTTACTTCCAAATGTTAAAGTTTTCATCATTGCATTTAATAATTAATCATTTGATGTGTAATAAATAGTTATCTAGAAAGAAAATTTTATTCAGTTGTTTACAACATATCTAATAATCCGTCTACGCACACATCAGCTATTTCCTGGGTTCCATATATCAAAAAATTTGTATATCTTCGAATCAACTTTTCGTTTTCATTCATTAAAAAACAGACGTCAAGTTGTATAAATCTTTTCTTCTTAGTAAATTGTAGAAATTTAATCCGTAATTTATGCTGGTTAGCAATCATTGTAATCTTCAACAGACAAGGTAAGAGATTTTGAAAAACCAATATCAAAGTAAGGCATAGGATAAATAAGTAATTGTACAGAGAATCCAATTAAAATCATATATCTAAACATTGTTCTGAAGGCAGCTCGTCATCATCTAATAAAGATACATACATGATTTTAATTAGATTCTCTATACAATTATTTATTTTTGGAATTGGTCTTCTCTCATAACTTACTTTTCATATTAGTTATCCAAAATTTCGCACCATGTCCATTAAAGATTACAGTGGGTCTTTTTTTAATTTTTTTTTTTTTGTAACGTTTCCCGGTAGCCTTTTGAATTACGAACAGCCCACCCCTGCAATCGATCTTGAGCAGCCAAGGCTTAGACCCGGTTAACTAGGATTTATTGCATTAAGGAAATTAATATTAACAGAAAATTTAAGGCCAAATTACTCAAGAAAACATAATATTAAATAAGTTTCCACTGTAGGCGCCAACTTTTGCGATGAAATATGTGGTGTTTGAAAGAAGTTGAGATATTTTAGCCTATCGCCCATTCTTCTTAAAATCCGGAACATACCACTTGTAATATTGTCATAGTAATAAATGAGATGAAAATGACCTCGATTCTACAATAATAGGTGATCCGTAGACAGTATCTCAGAAAATCGTTTTTAAAATTTTACTTGGGCGCCAGGAATCAAAGAAAAAGAGCGTCAGCGTAGCAGTCGGATATCTACACCAGTGTTTTTCAACCTGTGGGTCGCGACCCCCAGGGGGGTCGCAAAGGCTTATTCGAGGGGTCGCGGGTAAAAGAAAAAGGTAATTGGTAATTGGAAAAACGTCCGCGGCAAAGTTACTACTTGCAGAGTTCTCGCGACTTCCTTGCGAAGTACACTTGGTTTTTCGATCAATATAGGTCGAACAGTAAGAAAAATAAATACAAACTGATATAGTTTTATTATGGCTCTAGGTCTAGGGGGTCGCCAGAATTTTTTAACGTATAAAGGGGTCGCGTGTTCAAGAAGGTTGAAAAACACTGATCTACACCATTATGTTTATTAACGTATAATATTATATATGTAATATTGTTTAATGCTGGATACGCAAATGAAGCTGACATTTTTATTTATTTCAAGCGTACTTGACAATGACGCCGCCTATTTATTTCACCATTTAGACAAAATGTTGCTCACTTTACGAAATCGGTAATTTTTTTAATTCAACACAACATATTTGTAAGTATATGATACATTTTTAATTATATATACCTAATAAATCAACGCCGACATTTTTAAACTGATAGAGAAATGTACTTAAACAAACTATCCCAGGAAAAAACAAAACCGTAAAGTTGATCGACATATTAATGTACACAGGCAATAATGAAATAGTATTAAACGTCAAATGGTTACAGTAAAAAATAAAAATAAATAGTAAGGGCGGGTGGGGCCAGCAGGGACAGTAATGGCATGGTGCAGACACATCTATAAATTTTGTACGCGGTATCGGATTATATTTATAAACCGACAGTCAATATACTCTCGATACGGGTCTACCTGCCGGTATAACCTCATACCGATAGTTATGTATGCAGTATGGAGTGTACAGCTAACAGTCGACAAGTGCCGAAAATTAAAATTGGTCGTAAAATATAGACTAGCCAACTACTTATAGCGTTCACCCAAATATCAGTTGTGTTGCTTTTTTATTAACAGATGGACACTAGCAAAACTGTAAAAACATTCGGTGTGTTCGTTGCAGGGGCGTAGTTACCGCCGTATCAATTATACGGGGCCCCCAACGTGCGTAAGCAAAAATTAATAAAAACTTCCCAATTTTTTTTTATTTCAGAAATGACAAAAGTCAAAAAAAGCAATTTCTTTTTTTCCCGCGTAAAGCGTGCGTTCAAAAGTTGGCAACACCCTACATCGGTTATCGCGGGCTGCGGGATTTCCCCGTTTAAGTCATTTACTTCAACGAAGGAAGGGCCCCCAAACAAATTTTTATACGGGGCCCCGCCAAGGCACGCTACGCTTCTGGTTCGTTGGTTTCTTTTTCAAGATTTTCATTAAAATGATCGGAAACATGTGTGCACAGTCGCTCAACTAGTTTAAAAATGAACTGAGCGCCTGCGGTTCCCATCTTTTTGATGGAAATCGTTAAAAAGAACCAGCCAACCAACACACCATAGTATCGAAAGTAAAGTAAAATACAAAGCAACTCTGAAAGTAGATACAACACAAAATGAAATACAGTTTCACATTGATTGAAGGTTTAGAAAATCCTGAAAATTATTAAAACTAAATTATGTAACTCTTCTGCAGGAGTATCATGTGTATAGAGTATAGACTATAGGGTAGCATCGGTGTGCCAAATGTTTCACCGAATTACTGATCCGTTGAGCTATCATGTCGAGTCAGAAAAAATGGGGGTCAGCTCCCATTGATCTTTTGTTCGTGTGGAATCTTGAAACCGGCAAAATTGGGAGTTTCGCAATCCCGACGGGGATCTGTGTATCTGTATAAAAAAAGTTTTTTTTATTATTACGACATGAATGTATTACAACGATTCACTAATGAAAAGTGAATTTGTATAATATGTGGCAAAAATGTATATTTCGCCACGTAATTGTTCTATTATTAATGTTGTATAGATTTTGGAATCATCGAACTTTGCAATGCCTTTCAAGTGTGGCTAGCGTTCTACCTACATGGTTTAAAATGGGAAGAGTACTATTTAAAAGACAACATTAAATACTGTACTGAAAATTATACGTTGTCAAAGAGATCAAGTCAACTATTGAATAGGGTGGACCGACCATGAACTGACCCGATGTATGCATAATAATATACAGGACCTTTACAAAATCTTAATAAAAATTACAACTACCAGATATTAAGCAGCACATGTTCTAAAGTTAGTATTAACCGATTTCAAAAAAAGAGGTTATGAGTTCGACATGTATGTATACACATTTATATACAGGGCGGCTTTTTAAAAACCGAACACCATTATTATTCCTTCGAACTGCATCCTATAAATTTTTACCCCCTTGGATGATTTTCAATTTAGGTGGGGGGAAATTGATTGGCGAATTTTTTTTCACCTGCCGCGTTCAGGTGCAGGGCCACACATTATGAAAAAAAGATGAAAAATAAGAGGAAGACAACGAAGAAGAAAGTTTTACAGGAAGAAGAGTTTGAGTCGTCTTGTTCTAAAAAAAAAACCGAAACATTTTTTACTTAACTAATAACAAACCAGACAGTTCAGTAAAAAATAATTTATATTTTTGCAGAGCAAGATGATTCCAACTCTGTTTTCTGTAAAGCTTTCATAAAATTTTCGTTACTTTGTACTCCCAATAGTGGATCTTCATGCCTCGCATGTAGGGTTGAAAGTGATAAATGTTTTTTCTGTAGATACGAGTACATCATGCTAAATATTTCAAAATGTAATAACAGCACAAAAATGGAAATTAGTCAAAAATGAGCACATAAATTGTTGATTATGTACAACCTTAATTAAGTTCATATGTCTTGTAACAATTTATTTTACACTTCGTTTTTACTTTGGAACGACCATAAGAGGGAAAAAAGTCTTATGTAGCGAGAAAACTCGAATTCAAGATTTCGATGGGTGTAAACGTTTTACAAATCCTACATTCCCACACAAGTTTCGAATGTTCGTTTGTTTGGGTATGCAAGTCCTTCGATCGATCGAAACGTAATTTTAAACTTAAGATTTTTAGGCGATTCTTTAAGGGATTATTTTTTAATTTTTCTCTATTTCTCTAAATAAGAGCATATCACTGATAAAATTGGAAATTACTGTTTTCTCGAAAACTCCTCACACGATTTTAAATATGCCACTCATATTTGTTTCGAAAAAAATTTGAAGTAGTAGTTCATGAAATTAATGGTCTGTGTAAATTCGTACCATTTCTAACTTTTGTAAGCGTAATGTGGTTTTGGCGCTGAAAATATGTATTTAATTACTACTGTGGTATGCAACTGATACAATGATATCTGTCTTCTACATTGGTTGTCTTATATGTACATACTTACAAGTACCTAAACAAGAAAATATTCCTGTGTCATTAACTGAACTGAGATATTATCTGATATGCATTTTTTAAACCATATTCTTATAGTGAATTTCATAAATCAAGATTCAGCTTTGACGCGTGTTCTATCTTTGTTCAATTTAAACAATTTAAAAGAGATGAGTATAATATTATCCGTGTGCTAGAGTTAATCATTATTCTTTGAATCCACTATTAGAGTTCAAATCAGTCCATAAATTATCACGTAATTTATTCCGTATAAAGAAGTGACACGTACGACGTATTGTTGGTTTGGTATTTAAGTAGTATGCGGTATGATAGTATCACATCAAGCATATGCGACAATTAAAATTTATATCTACCTACATATCTGTAGCCAAAAGCAAAAACGGCTTATGTTGAATTTGTCGAAGAATAAGATTTAATGACGATTGATTAATTCAGCTCATTACTGATCCAATTCTCTATTTGAACAGAGTTTCCACCGTCAGATTCCCTATGTATCGAATACATATACACAAAATGTGTTAGCATTGAAGAAGACAGATGAGGAGCCACAATTATTATTTTCTGTCGAAAATGAAAAAAAAGTTACCAAGCGATTGCAGCAGCACGAACTTTAACACTTCACGATGGTATGAAAGTGCTCACTGAGACCGTAGTCGATAACATAAGAAGAAAATCCAAAAACAGAAAATTATTAGTTTACCCCAACGTGACCTCACACAACACACGTACTTTTGTTTACATGTTCGATATATGGATCTCTGACGAGAGGCTCTTCATTCATTTCGTTGCACTGCAAAAAGAGAGAACTGACACGAGCGTCACTAATGACAAATCGAATAAGACTTATTCATCACCATATTATTGTGTTTGATTTCTTTAGATCTAAATAAACTCGAGGAAGTCTAACTGTTTTTGTAAGTTTATTTCAATGTAAAGACAAATTTGAAAATACGGAAAAATATCAACAAAAAAAAAATCGGCATAAATGGTTTTGTTCGTTGGCTATACACAGATGTTACATATATTATGGATAGTGAGTACTAAGTATGTATCCAGGTGTAAAATAAATTACAAAAACACTCGCCATGTTTTAAATTATACCTATTGTTTATTTTCTTTTATATTCTTCTCAGATTTATTTTCCATAGCACATGCCACACGGTTGAACCTTCAAAATTAACTTACGAGTGTAAAAAACACAAAATTATTCAATATTGCGTAAAGCAGTATCACTTAAACCTACTCTAATTAGAAACTTTGCGTAGGTATTTGAATTTATAAAATAATTATAAAACATAATATATATTATGATAATGTGACGGTAGCATTACGCACCGCTACTAAAACCGGAACAGTTTAGTAAATTAGTGCCGTTTGTTTTGTATTTAAAATTGAACAGTATTAAATTATTTTAAGAAAATACTTTTAAAGTCCACGATGTTCTCATTTATCAAGCTACTTCATTTTTCTTTAAAATGTGAATATTTGATTTTCCCGCTTTTTTTGAACGTGCCAACAAATCTAAACGATGTTGGAAAACATAATAATAATAATTATATATTCAATATTGTTCACGTCCATTTAAAAAAAAATTGTAATTATTTCATAAACTAATTTGTATTTTTTATCATTTCAGTTGTAGGTACCTGAAGAAGTTAAAAAGATTTAACGAAACGTTGCAATTTTTTAATTTAGTTTAACTATATTTGAATTGTCCAATTTCCCGTTAAAATATAAAAAAAAAACTTAATAATTATATATTTATTCCATTAAGCACCTACACAGGTTATAGGAAACATCAAATTACATATAATTAAAAACATACACTGTTAAAAAATTTATCAACCCTGACCAAAAAGACTGTAACATAGAAAAAGTAGACAAAATTATTTTCTTAGGTATTCTTTTTAATTTTAATTAAAAATGGGAGGATACATAGAAAATGTGGCTAACGAATTATCCAAAGTTTATGTTGTTAGAAAATCTAAATTTCTATTAATAACTTAACTTTGTTAAAACCCATGTATGATGGCTTTGTTTTTGTACGTTTGAACTATGCAATATTGGATTAGGACAACAGTTCGCATTCCAAATACATTTTTAGACCACAAAAGAAAGTTTTTCTCGTCATGTATTTAAAATGTTGAGGCTTTTAAATAAACCTCTACAAGAATCAAAATACGTAAGTCCGTACGGACTTCCGTAGTTTGATTCTTGTAGAGGTTTATTTAAAAGCCTCAACATATTTTAAACCGCCCTACGTATTTTTCTATATTACTACTTGCTGTATAAATTCAAATGCAAATAATGCACATGGATCATGATACCCCCCACAATAATCTATTAATGGAACCGAAAGGACATAATATAAATATGTTTCTAAATAACCCCACAACTTTGCCATCCGAAATTATAACATATTGCCTACAAAATATAGAAATATAACTTCTCATACGACATATAAAAATAAAATAAAACAATTTTTAATTACAATCGGAATTCTATAATATTAATGAATTTTTAAATGTGCAGTTTTAAGCTTTTTTATGCATGATATGTCAAATAAATGTACCACATTTTCATTAACAAATAAAATATATAATATTATACTATACTATGCTATGCTCTTTGATATAAAGCTGAAGAGAACTAGAAAATATTCGTTATTCAAGTAATTCGTTATAATGAAGTTTGTTATATAGAGGTTAGGTTAGCCTAAGATTCCTTTTAACAAGGTAAGAAAACCCATTTTCTTCTGAAAACTTATCTTTAAACTTTGAAATTGTGGCCAATGTACTTGCGGAAATTTTGAACCCTTTAGCAATGTCTAATATTTTCTTTGTAGGAATCTTGTCTACATACTTAATACTTTTTTGTTTCTTTGCAACGGTTAAGGAACACCTTTTTCGTTTCTCAGCCGCTGCAACTTTAAATTTACTTACAACAGTGACCAACAGCAGCGTTTACGTTACTTTAAATTAAAGAACAATGATTGTCTTACGATAAATTTAACGTGTCTGAACTTGTCAATACATGAATTGTTGTCGGTATTGTGGAATTGTGTGTGATTGATTGGTAGGATACATTATTTAAAGGTTATAAGTTGATAGATATCGTTAAATAGAGGTAAATTATTGTTTCTATTTATAATCTGCAATGATTGAAAATTCGTTATAAAAGTATTCGTAATGTAGAGGTATATTTTGCATTAACTCTTACTAGCACTTCTAGTTGTTAAATCAAGGAAATCGTTATATTGAGGCTCGTTATATTAAGCTTACATTTTCAAAAATAAACATTACCTACCTTCGGCAAATGTAATATTATACGGAAAATTTCTTTTAAATATAAATTAGACAGGGTGTGTTTTTGTAAGCACGCCTTTTACATCCGGCAATAAAAGAAATGCATTGGTGGTGCGGATGTAGTCGGACACGGCGTAGCGGCGACGTCAAAAGGCGACGACAATAGCGCGGCGAGAAAAACGTTTGTACGTATTTCAAAGATTGTCAACGAGATAGGTGAGGTCACGTCGCGTCGTGTGCCAAACAATCACGTACATACTTTATAGTTTATACATGTACTTAGAGAATATTTGGTTTTTCGTTTAATAATAAAATGTGCTCATTGACACTCCGTTAATTTATTAAACATTTCTCTGCTAAGTCCCAATAAGCTGGATTTTTGTATAAATCTTTGTTTAGTCTTTATAAATAAAGTGTCAAAAGTCCCGATCGAAAAAACACAAACGAATCCGTAGTTAACTTAATCATTTTAAACTACACCTGAAAAGTCTATCGATATCGTGCCGGTGTTATAAGATATTAAAAATCAAATATACAAGAAATCATATTTGGTAAATATCTCACTTTGTATGAGTTGGAGGTAGGGTTGCGAGGCGTCCGGATAAAGCAGGACATAGTTAGGTTTTTTGTTTGCGTGTCCGGTCAAAATTAAACGGTGTCCGGCTTTTTAAATTACTGCTAATCAAAAATATGAATAAATATTTTTATTGCTTAACTTAAAGTTTTGTTTTGTTTAGATTGTTTTTTTTTATTTTATTTTGCTTTGGGAAGTAATAGCAAGTAAATAAGGCTTATTTGACAATTGCCTTTATTTAAACTTAAAAAAAAGAAAATACAACGTATATCCCATTTTATTACAAGTAGTTCAGGTTATGCTAAATTAACGGTTAAGCTGCACGTTTCCCGTTATCCAATTGAGTCCAAATTTTGCAGGAAACATTTTTGAAGTGAAAATTTCTTTAGGCGCGTTATGCAATTTTTGAATGGGTAAAAACTTACGATTTCGCGTCACTGCGTCACCGTCACGCTAAAGCCTGATTTACGCTTCAATAAGTACAGTAACGAGTTTAGAAATCAGTCAGTTAAGTAATAAGTGGTAAGTAGTAAGTAGCATCCAAAAGTAGGCGAGTAGTAGTCATAAGTTGCCGTTCCGAGAAGAAGCCTGGTCGTTAAACGTAGACTTTTTGCGAGGTTGTTTTACTAGACAGAAAATAGACGTTGAATTACTTAATACCAATTTACGTGCTCTCAAGTGTCAAGGGTTCATAAAAAGTGATTTATCATAATACATTTTTAATGTTTTTTTGGGTGAATTTTGATAATTTTTTGAATGAATTTTGTCTTTTTTTCGGGTGAATTTTTACAATTTAATAGTTGATCTTTATTAATTCTAATAAGAAGGTTTTAGACCGATTTTCAAAATAATCCCAAAATTTTGAAGTCATCAAAAGATGAACAAATAAAATATTTCAAGTTGATTCACTACACCGTTTTTGAGAAAGAACATTTAAAATTCGGTCTTATGCACGGGAATAAATGGATAAAAAATTCTGTGTTACTGTAGCTTAAATATTACCATTTGCTTTGTACTGGCATCAATTCATTTATGATAAAAATCCAAGCCTAAATAGGTTGATTACGTCAAACAAACCAATGACTGCTAGTTTTTTTTTTACTAACTGAACTCAATCTAGAGGATAAGACCAAAAAAAAAATCGGAAAATGAAGACCACCTTAATGCTAGAGGGTAGTAATTTCGCAAGATGAAAAAAGCGATAGCTCAGCGCTCAAACGATCAAGAAATTGTCGTGGAGTGTTATCAAATCGTTCACTTCTTTTGAACGCTACCGTTAAGTCTGAGCAAATCCTGAAGTCTTTATATTTTGTTTACTCAGCAAATTAGAATAATTTTAAAACCAGCCCTCTGCCAATTCGGTGTCGTGATTCCTGAATAATCGCGCGCGTCTATTGTCTTTTTTCCTATTGAGCTGTCTTTTCAATTCTGCAGTGGAATACAAATTAAAAAAAAAAAAACAATGTGCATCTACACAATATGCATAACTTTACCTGGACTTTAACGAGTTTATATAGGTGTATATTTATGACATACAGTGTGTCCCACCATATGTGAAACAGAGGATTTTAACATGGGATTATGATATTTTGTAAATATTTGCTCCCCTCTAAGGATATTTGAATTTTTTTTTTGGGCTGGTTCTAAATACCCTTAGTAATGTTTGTGTGAATTAATTTTTAAAAAAATTGAAAAAACTCAACCAAAAAGTAAAATTCGAGCTGCATTTTGCATTATTGTTTCAAGGTCATCTGTCAAGAACAATTAATCGGTAACCGTGGTTGCTAGGTCACTGCCTACCAAATATTAGCAACGTCAAACCTCTCAGATTCAATTCCTAAATTATTTATATTTAAGCAATGAAGAAATAAACTTATATTAAAAAAGTAAATTAAATTTTTTAGTTTATTATAGGTTTTCAATTATTGTTTTTTCAATACAACCCTCAATCGTTCAATAATATTTCGTTTTCATAATATCAACAGAAAATTAATAAAACAGTTTTTATTTTTAATTGATTTGTATTAATAATTATAATTTTATTCTTAAAATTATAAAATGTCATGAATAAAAAATGTATGTTTTGAACCTGAGAGATTTGACTTTGTTAATAATAATTGGTAGGCAGTCATTTTGTGATAACGACTATCAGTTGTGCTTCAACGTTGCTTTTTTTAATTTTTTGTTTCTTAATTCTTTCAATGGTTTTCTTAAATCATGTCTGTATGAATGGGTCAAATTCAAATTTAGTAATTGATGATTGACCCACTTCCCGTTAACTAAACGAATAGAAATTTAATAGATACACATGTGTATTTCCGAGGACAATACATGAATGACTCTTTTTTAGAATTGATTATTAGTAAATAATTGTTTTTTTTTCAAATTATTTCAACTGGTATTTAGGAATATGGAATAGCCTCAAGCTTGGAAAGTTCAGTTGTATATCGTAACACTCGTAATCGTTGGATGAATATATTTTTTTCGATAATTTTCTTATTTTTTAATTCAAAAAATGTATTTTTTCAATTTTGTGAAATTAAAATTCGTTTTCTTACAAATTTTAAATTTCAAAAATTATTTTTTAGACGTTTCAAAATAATTTGAGGTAAGTTTTGAAAGAAACAAATTACTGCCACTAGTCATTAATAATATAAGTTTTTTGAAAAAAAATAAAAGTAAAAAATAAAAATAAAATCACGCAATCTACACTACAATAAGTTCGTAAGTCGTAAGCCTGCTCAAGACTACTAATGTGTACACATTTAATTCGATCCTGAAATACCAAAAAACGTCAGTGTATCTCACACTTTTGTATAACAAACACAATAGAGTTGATACTGTTGATACCTTTTAAACTGAGTCGCCATACCTAACACACCTATAATAATAATAATAATAATAATAATAATAATAATAATAATAATAATTATAATAATAATAATGCGTTTAACGTCCGTTTCTCGCCATTCGCACCGTTACTATTTTCATCTACCACACTTCCCGTTATTTTTCTACAGTTTTAAAACTTCAACTTATAATGTAATAGCAATGGGCGAATGAAGGAATTATAGGAAATTAGGATAAGGTAGGTAATTTTTGAACTAGGAGTTTGATAGGTAATCGGCCATGGCCTCAAATAAGGAACCATCTCGATATTTATCTGGAATTAATTGAGGGAAACCATGGAAAACCTCAATTAAGATGGCCGGTACAGGAATTACCGTTTCTCGGCGAGAGGCAGTAGGAAAAAGTCCCAGCCACATCTGCCCCCGCTGGGATTCGAACCCGGACCTCCCGAATGCGAGTCTAGTGCTGTCACTACTACTCTACCCAGCTCGGTTAACACACCTATAATAATGATTCAAATACGTGATATTGTATATTTGTATATTTCGCTTTTTACTTTGCACCCTGTATAATTGTGTGTCGGATCCAACTATAGGCGCATAAAGGAGCGATACAATGAAATGTGTAAATGAGCGGCACAGTTGAAAAGGGAGAGAAAAGTCATTGTTGCACTGTCAACTACTCCCACTGTTTTCCTTCAGCCGAGAAACATTAAGTGAGTAATCACATTACAATGCTCAACCAAAAATTATGCATAGACATAGACACGTATGCATATTGCATACAGAATGTTCGAGTATTTCTTCAAAATATGGAGAAAGTATGTATACACAATTGTGAAGGTATTCTCTTTTTATATATATGTCATCAGCCCGAGCCCAATAGTTAACGGCATTCAATTTAATATCTAGCATTTTAGTTGAATATTCATGACACGTTAAACATGTAGCAAGAGCCGACCTGTATACGGCTGAATTAAAAGCCTGTTAAAAATTCATTTTTGAAGTGAAAACTTCTATAGGTGCGTTACGCAATTTTAGGATGTGTCTTCCGTCGGCAGTCCCCAACGACTGCTTAATTTTTTTTAAGTAAAACTTTTTAGATGGCACTCCCTTGGACGACTTGTACTGCAAAAAGTTAGATTCATGAAACGAAATTTGTAAAAAAAATGTTTTAAGGTTTTTTCGTTACAATACATTTTTTTTACACTACTAATTCAAGGCGATATAATATGCACCAAAATAGATTTTTTTATGTATATTGGGATGTTTTCAACGAAAACTGATGTTTAAAAAAAATAAAAATTAAGGTATCAAAAAAAAAAAAAAACGTAAGTATAAAAAAAAACTTTTTTCTTGATATTTAGTCATTCTTCCCTCGATCAAGAGGCTAAACCCAGTCCAACAAACTCACAGTCACTCCCGCAAACTACAGTAAGCAATTCTCAAATGTTTTGTTAAAATTTGCGTTCAGGCATACTCGTACATCAATGACCGGCTAGTTTAAAATTAATAATATTGAAAATATCAACTTTACGAAAAAAGTTATTGAGCATTCTTTATTGAAATTTGATGAAAAATATAAAAAGAATTGTTTGATTGAAAAAATGTGTTTTCTTTTTGTCACAAAACAAAATTGTTTTAAACAGTATCAGACTAGCTTACCGTAACATGGGTTTTCATAATCGATACTGTCTCCTGAACGCATTCCAGTAAAAACTTCAATGGGAAATTAATTCGAAACGACTGCGCTCATACCACCTGATCTATATTGACTTTAGTCATTATTAGTTTATTATTACACAAAAAAGTAAGAAAGTATAATATAAAAAAAAGTGCGACTATATAGATAAAATTGAGACAGGTAAAATTTATAAACAGTCTGTATAATTATTAATAGAGGTGTAAAAGGCAAGTGTCTATCAATTAATTTTTTTTTATCTACCGCTAGTTAGTTTCATAATAAAAACTTTATAACAATATTCTCCAGGGTCAATCAAGTAGCTGAATGTCAGTGACCGTTTGCACCCAGCACCGACATTGACTCTGACCCAAATAACAAAACAAATGTGAATGCGATGTACAAACATACATATTCTGTTTCTATACATCAGCATACATATTATAATTTATAAGTAAGTGCAGATGACATGCAGGTTTGCATTTATTCAGTACCTGTTGTGAAGAGCTGTGTACACTCCACCAGACCAAGGAATACAATATTGGTTGGGGAAAAAGTAATGTCAGCTTTTTTCGTGTTCTTCAAAGCGATTTTAAAAGTAAAAATATCAAACACTAATCAATGATAGTGCCGTTTTGATCTATGATCTTTTGCCACGTTTCTGGTAAAACCATAATTCCGTCACTGTGGAACTTCTGAGATTTCTGAGCGAAAAACTGAACCAAGTGATTTTCACAACCCTCTTTTGAAGCCCGCTTTACGCTATTAAGAGAGTTCTGCAGAGACCGAAACAAATGGTAGTCGGACGGGGCAAGATCCGGGCTATATGAAGGATGCAACAAAACTACGCAACCAAACTCAAATTTTTGCCGAGTTACTTAAGACATGTGTGGTCTAGCGTTGTCGTGATGTAAGACAACGTCTTTTCTATTGATCAATTCTGGTCGTTCATTTTGAATCGCCTGCTTCAACCGCATTAATTGTTGACAGTAGAGTGTCAAATTAATGATTTGGCCAGGTTCGAGCTGCTCATGATGAACAATTCCTTTCCAATCCCACCAAACACTCAGCGTCACCTTCCTCAATATGGATTTTGCAACCGTTTGTGAAGCTTCTCGGGGGCTTCGGCCATGATCTTTTTTGCACATTACTATCCAGTTTAAAGCCATTTATTGAGAAAAACCGAAATTACACAAACATCACAGAAGAGCAAACTACGACCGACTAGAGAACACTAACCCACTTTGCTTAAAAAAAGAAGGAGCAGCTGCTGTTGACACACTTACCTGTGAGCAGCCTAGAAGTACGCTTCGCCCGCTACCTTATCACTTTTGATAATGTCTACCGCAGTTGCAGACGAAACATCGAGTAGAAATACCAATGGACCACAGCGTACAAGGATAGAAAACCAAGAAGTTTTGCAACAACACCGGCCGTGAAAGCCTACACACATAGAAAAATCAGTCCGATTTTTTCCACTTCTAAATACTTGGCGTCTGGTCTATTGCTTATTTAGTAAATTACTTTTAATACAAGCCTACTGCTGGTACACCAAAGATGAGAAAAATTTAAAGGAATTTCATGCATATAGAGATTATAGATACTCGACAGCTGAGGTTAAGAGTTTAATGTGTTTTACACAGGATGTTCATTAAAGTACCCAAAACAACACTTCGAGTGGACAATGCCTGTTGATTTAGAAATTTTGCAGATTGGATAGATATTTCACGAATTGACTGCTTTCACACATTGCCGGCAACATATACAGCATATGACTATACTGCAATCTTTGTCAAAGTAGTGAATTGATTTTTACTTCTTGAATTACCAAAAGCCTAAAATATTGTTATTTCTAAATAGATTTTTTGCCTAAACCTCCATAAATTGGTAGAATTTTGCAGTATTTTTGTTTTGTTGTTGTTTAGTTAATCGTAGCTGAAAGAAAACAAAATAAGAAAGAAAAGAGCAAAGGCAGGTCATCACAAGACGTTGATCATGATGTACTTATAGCCTATATGTTGAGTTTAAAACATTAACAGCAAATCAACTTTATCGAGATCGTCCCCAGAGCTGCAGACAAATTGTCGAGTCTGCTATCTGATGTTTGTATATGTATTGAACACGCTCCATTAAAATATACGAAGACTGTAATTTAAGCATCACACAGCGATGAGTATAGAGGTTCGTTCAGCTTGTCAACCGAATTGTACAATTTACAGTGGGCTGTTTCACTTCATAGTACAAATCAGTTCACCAGCACATCACTTGAGCCTCCACCACGAATGAGGTATAAGTTACTGTAATAATATTAGTTGTAATAGAAATATGGTACCAACACTATGTACTATATACGTGTACATAGTATGGATACTTATATTGTACCTTAAGCAACGTATATTTTACCTATACAATGCAATGTACGAGTAGTTATTATAAACAGACGTAGACGTTAGTCAAGTACAATGGCTATCGAATTAGTATTTGCCTACCTGGCCATTAGTCCATTATTTATGACATCGAAGTCTCCGCCCGTTTAATGTTAGGGTGGGCATCGCACTCTCTTGTAAAAAATAGTCGAATTTTATAACCTGGTTTATAATACCTACACTGTATGTTTCTTATACACGTAGTTCTATATTAATGTTATTTTTCGGTTACAACAAACAATTTTTTTGTCTAGACTTCAGAGTTAGATTCTTTTGTTTCCTAAGGAAGCTAATCTTTTGCATACACCTTTTTTAACAAAATGATAATTTTCATGAAACTTGTGAGAAACGTTTCTTACATAACATAATATAATCAAAGTAAAACAGTTTTGCAAATTGTCTAAAGGAACCCATTACAATAATGGGGCTGCAAAAAATTAAAAAACAAATGATCAAAATCCTATTAGAAATAGAGTTTATTTAATTTCTGGTTTTAATGCATTAAGTATTTGCAGATTTTTTTTTTTTTTTAATTTTAATATCTGCCTGTGTTATAGGCGCCGAGCGTGTTTCTCTATAACTAGACACACGGTAGTGTGTCAGCCAAGTTCGGAAAACTGCAATGTGTATATTTATCTGAAACATTTCGAGCCACTTTCGACCCTCTTCTAATTCAAAACTTATTCAACATGGACACTTGTATCCACTTGGCCAATTTTCATGTTTAATATTATTTATAACTGGCTCGTATATGAAAAATTTGCTAAGTGTAAGTGTAAGTTTAAACTTGTAAATAAAAACAAATTTTAAAAAACAGGATTTTTTTCAAAGTTCGATAGTCCAGTATATATAAAAAAAAATAGTTTTACGAAATAAATGTAATTAATTAACATAACAATAATAATTGCGGTTATTTAACTTAAAATATTGAAATAAATAAGATAAAAAAATAATAAACTATTCAAGTGGTTTTTAATTATCACGCTTTTATTACATTTTTAGGATTCCGTACCCAAAGGGTCTAAACGAAACCGTATTGTTATTAGCTAATAGCTTTGTTCATCCTGCGATCCCAAACCCTCAGCAACACATGCGCAATTGTTTAAAAGTGTCCATATGCGAATATAAAACGGTTATATGTAGCTGGAACTGCCTCAAAAATCAGTGTGGTCGGAACAGTTTGATTTTGATTAATTGTGATTCGGAGAAATATTTTTTTCCAAATCCGTCTCAGCTCTTTATACGTCAGACAGTGAAGATTGTATAATAAAAAATAAAAAACGTTCATGCTTAGCGGTTACTGCCAACAGTACAGTACAATGGCAGATCGAACACACATATAAACGTCATTCCTACCCTGAAGTGGAAGTAGAACAATAGGTGTAGCAGTCATGTCAAATGAACGGTGGGACAAAAGACCAGAACAAGACAGCAAGTGATTATATGACATATATCGACGGTTTATCGACGAAACCAACAAATCACTCGACCGATATATCAAATGCAGTAATTTATGTACTTCTTTTTTTTACGATACACTGGTTTATATCAGAAGACAATTTGGCAATGACTACAATATGTTTGAATAAAACTCATCTACCACTACATGCACACATTACAATACGCTGATCATCATATTCACATCACATTTATATCGGCATAATACACATCTTTTTCCTGAGCTTTTACAATAATAATAATAATGCGTTTAACGTTTGTTTCTCGACTTTACGTCATAGCAGACGCTATTGGCACTATTACTATTTTTTTCATCTACCACTTCTCGTTGTTATCTACATTTTTAAAATTTCAACTTAATTAATAGCTACGGGCGAATGAAGAAATTATAGGAAATTAGGATAAGGTAGTAAAATTTTTGAACTAGGAGTTTAATAGGTAATCGAAACATGTTTAAATTTGACACTGTCAAATCTTTCACAGCCTTTCCGGCCCGTCTTAAATAGTATCCAAAGCAGACAATATATAATTTTAATTTGTTAATAAAGAATCACTGTTATTTTCCACTTTATGATACTAATGCATTAGAGCTTTAATGTCCAGAATTTTTCCCCTTTAAAAAAATACATAGACGTCCCATAAAAAGGTCATTTTTATGAATAACTGAACAACCCGACGCTCAATTATTTTTTTCTTCTCAGCATCATAATCTACTTAAAAATACTACAAAATGCTTATCTAATGGAAGTTGTAGCTCCACTTTGGACAGCCTGTATAATACAAAGTCATAAATGTTAAAATGAAAAGTAATAATTCAAGGAAAAAAATAGAATAGATTTTGTTACTGGAAAGTAACAATTATGACTTTTTAGAGGAAACGATGATGATATTGTAAATAAACAAGATTCGTCTTGGTTATTTTCTCATCAAAAATGTCTACATATAGTTTTAAATAACTACATTTCAATCTCGGAACACGATGTGACTTTTCGGGAAGATTTATTGTTGTCGACGTTCATGTGACGCATCCGATTTGTCGTTTATTTTTTATGTACTTTTCGATGTATTATTACCATCATCCAAACGCCCATATAAGTATAAATAAATAATTAATAAGATTAAAACTTATTTGCTACAAATCACATTTTAAATATCAAAAATTAAACGAACGAGCACTGGATAAAAAGTGCTACATTAGAAAGTTAAATAAATAAAATGAAAGCCGAGGTAGGTATGTTTTAGGAAACTCTATTTTGATAATATTGAACACAAAATTTTTGTCTTCTCCATCCGTCCTAAGTGAAAAGATTCCTAAATCCCACAGCCTTCTGCTGATCCACTGCGACAAACCTAAAAAGAACTCAAAAGAAAAAAAAAAGACTCGAAAAATAATATGTTCACTTATAACTTATTGAATTTTTTTATTCTTTAAGTTTGGAAATAAGATGATCTATATTATTATCATAAAAAGAATAGTCCTGATTGGAGGGGGGGGGGGGGCTGACTGAATCATCAACGCACAGACCAAGCCGCTGAGATGAGATACTTGAAATATGGACAGTAAGTCTCTTTGTGATATAAACACTTACTAAGAAAGGTTTTGTCGAAACTTAACCTCTAAAAGGATCCAAAGAGAATGTAGAATGTTCATATCTCACAAATCATTTAAGTAAGAAATGTTGAATTCAACACAGTAACTCTTCATTAAAAATAAGCAAATCCGTATTCAGGCGCTTGTACTGTTTTTTCTTTTTTTATTCAAAAGAAAAAATAAACACCTAGGGCCCAGGCGCAGGTCAAACTTCTGATACTAGAAACTTGAAATTTAAAAAGTGACGTAAGAAGGAATATTTCGAAATTCAAACCCCAAGGAAATCAAAAGAGCATGCTTGAAAATTCGGATTGGAGTGATATGTGTAACAATGATGACATTAATATAATCTTCGGAAATTTTATAGAAACACTTGCCTGGTGTTTTGATGTGGCATGCCCCAAAATAACAAAAAAAAGGAGTAGGAATAAGAGCAACAATTGGACTAATGAACGAATAAGGTCTGCTCAAAATGAACTATATGACCTATACAAAATTAAATTACAGTACAATTGCGACTTTCTCAATAAATTATATATTGATAAAAAAAATAACTTTAAATTGTTTGTGAGATGGGTGAAATCTGATTATATTAGGCACTCAATTATGACTTCAACAAATAAAAGTAAAGGTGTTTGGAATGCCGTTAACATGATCTCTGGAAAACCAACAAAAAACTCCAAGATACAGGAGATTGAATCAAATGGTGATATAATAAGAGATTCAATGAGAATTGCACAAATATTCAGTAATCATTTTGTAAATATAGTACCCAATAAAATACAGAGTCACTTTGGCATTAACATGAGCCATCAGTGTACCACTGCCGATGAGACGTATCCCACTATATTTTTATATCCAATTTCTGACTATGAACTTGATTTGGTTATCATGAATCTCAGTAATAAAAAAAGTTGTGGAATAGATGAAATTCCTGTAAAAGTTATTAAGCACTGCTATAATAATATTAAAGATAAATTGATATACATGATCAATAAATCATTTGAAACGGGTATATTCCCAAAATTACTGAAGTCAGCAGTCATTATACCTGTATTTAAGAAAGGTTCGAAGAAAAATATCGATAATTACAGGCTCATCAGCCTTTTAACAGTAATATCTAAACTGTTTGAATATGCCATGCGCAATAGAATTGTTGGTCATCTTAACAAACATGATATCCTCAGTAATAGTCAGCATGGTTTCAGGGAAAATAGATCCACTACTACTGCCTCGGTTGAGCTTATGAATTTTATTCACAAATCTCTTGACAATGATAGATGCACAGCGGTAATTTTTTTTGATTTATCAAGAGCATTCGACAGTTTAGATATTACTTTCCTTTTAAATAAAATTGAAAAACTGGGACTACGAGGGACTTGTGCCAACTGGATTAATTCCTATATATCTGAGAGGAAAGGGATTGTTAGTGTAAATGGTGTCAAATCCACACCTGAGATATAGCAATCATGAATGCAAAATACTTTATGCTGATGATATAACCCTGGGAATTTCATCTAAATCCATTGAAGAAATGTTTACCGAAGTCAGCTTACTCTGTAATTTAGTTTATGACTGGTGCTATAAAAATAAACTTATTTTAAATGCTGAAAAAACTCAGATAATGATTTTCAAAACTAAATCAGTGCCTAATACTGTATTTGATATAAATATAAATTCTAAAAATATCCGCACTTCTGAAGAATGTAGATTTCTCGGAATCATGGTGGACACTCAGCTGAATTGGGCAAGTCAAGTAAATTCATTAATAACTCGATTAAATAAAGTATTCTTTATTATTAAACGTCTCAAAACTTGCTGCAGTATTGATGTTCTTCTAAATGTATATTACGCGTATGTATATTCATTATTTGGGGTCAATCTACTGAAATCTCTAGAATTTTAATTTTACAAAAACGTATTCTACGTACAATTTTTAATTTACCGTGCCGTGAATCAGTCAGACCGTACTTTCTTAAATACAAAATTCTTACTGTACATGCAATTTTCGTTTACAGTAACATTATTTTCGTTAAGCAAAATCTTAATAAATATGAGTTTACGCATGATATACACTGCCGTAACACACGTAATAGAGACAACATTTACTTGACTCGTCATAATCATGCGAGGTTTAAAAAAAGTCCATATTATACTTCTGCTCATATGTATAATGCACTCCCTGAGTCCATTAAACAGATCACAGTTTTTAATAAGTTCAGAAATAAATTAAAAGAATATTTGTGCAATAAACCACTGTACACTCTAAATGATTATTTTTAATATGCTTTGTTTTTTAAGTCTGACCATGTACAAACAATTGTTTTTAATGTACAATAAATTATCTTATCTTATAGTTTTTTGACGAAATGTGCATATCTCACGAACCGTTAAAGTGACAGACAATGAATTCAACGTACGAACTCTTCATTAAAAAGCAGTTGTAAGTTCGATGTTTTTCTTTCTTTATCAACCCTTAAGGGGATGAAAAGCGGAGCTACAAAAATAATCTTTTTCCGAAACTACTTGAGTCAGAAACATGGAATTTAACAAATTATTTAAAGTCGTATCTTAAGGAGTTAAACTACTTACGCTAAAAACGTGAAATTCGTAAAGAAATATTCTTAGAAAATAAAAAAATGCATGTTCGACGGTCTTTTGAAAAAAAAACTACTCGAATGGGGAGGGGGTGGCGTTTATATAAAAGAATTTGAGGATCAAAGCTATCATCTATACCACGCGGACGAAATTTCGGACAAACCGCTGTAATAATAAATCGTCAGTAAAAACTATACCACATTTATGTGTTAAGTTTGCACTTGGAAGAAGCCGCACGGATCGCTACTTATTTTATAAAAAAACAAACAAAATGACCTGTTTTTTATCATTTACTAAGTCTGGTAATAATAGTCATTATAAGGTGCTGATTTAGGAATTTGCTGCCGCGATGTTTATAAATTAAAAATTGAATAACACAAATGAATTTATACGTAAAAGACAATCAGTTTAAAACGAATAGGTATTAAGTATTTTCATTTATTAATATTATTATATATTAATAATTTATCATATTTACTCGTATCACAAAATTCATATAATTTTGATTTTAGTACCCTTAACTTAATGACTAACGACTTTTGAAAAATTATACGTACTTATCGTTTTTTAAATCTCAATGTCTTCACAGTCTATAGCCAAAGGGAAAAGGGAAAAAATCATCATCATTAAACATTTGCCGCTTTACACCCTACGCAGATTTTGTGTGCTATTTATTTTTAATTGATTGGTTACGAGAAATTAGATGTATTAAAGAAAAAAAATACGTTAGCAGGTACCATAAATAAGACAAAACAAAAAATAACTTAAAATGACATTTAACATGCACAAAATTTAATGCTCTGTGAATGATTTCAAGATCCGCACTTTTGATTTCAAAGAAATAACTCATTGTAATCGTGTATCCGAGATCGAATTGAACTTTTATAGACCGATCTCAGCATGGTACACGTAAATTTTTCTTTACTATAAAAAATCTACAAGAATAATGTGACGAACACAAAAGAATTGTCCATGTCTATGCAACAAACGAAATAATTTACACGCGGTGTCAAAAAAACTGCTCTAAGATGAAAGGACTCACAATTCAATGTACTCGGTAGCACCGTGTCGAAGAGAATATTCACACTCTGATATCAAGTAGACGACACATTCTAGATTTACAAGCAAACTGTGTCTTTGAGTGATGATAGAAAAGTGTAGCATTCAAATTTACAGTAAATTCATTCTGATTTATATTCACAAAAAGCTCAGGATGAATTTATTCTACTCAATTGGTACCAAAAATATTATTACCTTGGTAATTGTCCAGGTAAGGTCCCAACCCCCGGTGGGGGTAGTATGTGAAAATGGGGGCCATAAAAATGCCGCGGCGGTCACCCCATAAAGTATGCAATTTTTGAGAGAAAATAAGCGTTAAATTTAAGGTTGTTATCTCGGCGGAGGTGGGATAAAAGTGGGAGTGATCAAAGTGGTGCCCCATAAAGAATTTGCGGTGGTTACCCCATAAAATTTAAGCTTATTTTGCCTTCATGATCTTCGGCGACACACGGTTTCTAAAATTTTAACGCCCCCACCACCATATCCAATCACCTCTATCCCCGGATAGGTGGGGGTTAAACATTTTTGATAATTCCTGCTCTAAGTGGCCAGAAATATGGTTTATATATTTTTTTCGGAGGACCAAACAATGTTTGTAATTTTAACTAAAACTTTATTATACAACATTCTTACATTTAATTTGATTTACACTTATTTTTGTATTTTTTTTATAATTTTTTATACGTCTTGCGGTTTTCTGGTAATATTAAACAGTTGTTTATGCTTTCCTTAGTAACGCAATCATCTGGTTTTTTAACAATTAAAATAAAAACCAACTGTTCCGATCTGGAACACACATAATAAGCTTAAATTTTACACTATTCTCAAAAATTGCAGATTTTATGGGGTTGTTACTTTTTTTATGGGGTGACCGCCGAGAAATTTTTATGGATAGGTGTTGCGGACACCACCCTAAATAATCCCCACTCTCACCCCTACCTCCTCCGGGACTTTATCTGAACAATTACCATTATCTTTAAAAACCGCGCGGATCTATTACGCACGACCAGTTCAGCACGGAGCAGAAAAGCCTCTCCCCATATTATTTAACAGTGTAGCTCACATTAGACCAGTACCTCCAACTAGTAAGCCGGTCAGTCGGTCGCCTGTAATTTCTGTCAAGCCGTGCTGGACCGATCTAGGATTTGTCGTTTTCATTTATTAATTTACATTGGTAAAACTACTCGAAAAACTATAAAATGTCCACCGCACATTACGAAACCTGCACTAAAATTTGCTGGTTTGTATAGTATTTTTTATCATTGAAAATATCGCAGGTACTTTGACTGCAGTAAAAGTCAACGATTATTATTTACTAAAATACATTTCGTCGTTTTTTGCGCTTCCTCAAGTAGATACTATAAAAGTATAAACATATATATTATGTCGTAGGATAATTGAAAAAAACGGACCTTTGCGAAAATCTTAGAAAAATTGCCAAAACCGGATAATTCGTATCCGCTTTTTTGCAAACATCCTAGTATTTTCGCGAAAATCCATTTTTTTTATTATCCTACGACATATACATTTTTACAATTGTATTTAAATATAATAAAATTATAAAGTTGGTTGGTTTTCAGGAATTTATTCAATGACAGCCCATTTGATCTCTCTTCATATTTAAAATTGCAAAGTTCATAGCAATTTTACCAATTTCTAGACTTTTCCGAGAAAAGCGTATACTAACATACTTAATCTCCTTTCACATTTAAAATTGACAAATAGTTTCTTTCCGATTTTTCGGCTTTTCTGAGAAATGCAAGCACCATCATTTGATTCTTCACTAGAGCCTTCCCAACTACCACAAGGCGTCTTCGAAAAAACGCTATATAAGACATCACTTTTTCATCCTGTATACTTGCTAAGATACTGATCTTTCTGCATAACTTATTTTAAAAGCCGATAAGCATCGAATGGGTTTTAACATTAGACATAGCAGGTATTGAATGAAATTTAAAGAGCATTTCTACGTAATTGATAAAAAATACAGTTCTTCTAAAATTGCTGGGTACTAATTCGAAACCCAAACTTATAAGTTTCAAGAGATCATATTCAATTTTATGTAGTAAGTTTGAGAACAAATTCTACACATTACACGATGCAGTTTTTAATGAAACACGAGCTTACCGTAACTAAACGTACTATTATAATGCTATGAAATCTACTCTCCGTGGAAAAGCCACCGACCAAGAGAGAACTGACGATGTTATTGCTTGAGAATGGTGGTGGTGCTGGTGATGGTAGGCGGTGGCAATGACTTCAGTATTGTCTTAACACTTACTTTATATCGTTGACTTTTAATCGAAATATATATACATTCTGTACTTGTGTTACTTGTTAAAAGCAACTTCCCACCGTGAAGTTGATATCAAACTTGTTACTGGATACTTTTTAAAACTAGGTAACTTTGAGCAGTATCAGTGGTTCCGTTGTTTTTAGTTTTTTAGGTATGTCTTTTTTATCACAGTATAATTATGATATTATATAGCATGCTTTCTTTTAAACTTCCTATTTTAGAAGTAAATAAAGCCAGTGAGCGAATTACAAGACGTGACAATCTCTAAATAAATTGTTTTTATTTTTTTAACTATCTACACTGTACAGAAACAGGGTGGTGTGTACGTAAAGGAATAAGGAGATCGAGATTTAGCATTGAAATATGAATAATTTGCGTGATTAACCATGAATTTGTTTTTTGGTATTAGTAAAAATCTGAAGGACTGAGAACCAACGAAGAATATAAAAATGTGTAGTGCACATTTGAATAATAACACGAAATCAGAACATTTATTGCATTCATATGTTTCCACAATTTTTCTCGGTAATATCAATACAAAAATGTATTCAATCTTTAAGTACCTATAAAGATTTAAACGACAACAAAGTCGTGTAAGCCGTATGATAGAAATTAAGGAATCAGCAGTGAATAATGACTATACTGAAATGGCAACATCCAATTTTTTATAGATTTATTAATGGAACAATTTTTTGGTAAAAATTATTTTGTGCGTGAGCTTTTTGCAAAAAAAAATGTTTGAACGTAATTTCACCCTTACAAAAAATTTAGCAGAATTTGTATCTTAGGGGACTACTTTCGACAATTTTCCGCAAAATTCTCTTTTGTTCCCTGCCTGTCGAGATTGGACATAAAACAACTTTAAGGCGCTATATAAATGAAATTTTTCGTTTTTCATAAATAACTTGAACAAATGATTGAATATTTGTCTGAAATTTTGCACATATACGCTTCATGATACGACAAGTTGCGCTACAAAGCCAGATTTTTGAAATTAAAAAAAAAAATAAAAAATATCATTATTTACTTTTTTTTTTACTTTTTTGAGCTTGTAGCGCACATTCTAAAACAAAAATAGACGACTTCTTTCATTAACATTGTGGCGTCAATTGAAAAGGTGGTTTTTTATTTATGAAAAACGAATTAAAAATAATTTCATATTATTACAATCGTCCGGTGCTGCCTCAAATGGCAATTTGAGTTAATAACGTAGCTAGATGGCGAACATTTAAATTAGGGAGATTAGAATTTTAGAAGGAGGTAACGTAATGTAACCTCCTAGTTTGACCTTATTTTGCTGTTTTTTAGCAAATATGTGTTTTCAGAATTTATTTTCATTCATTGTGATTTGTAGTTATAGTAACTAATAATAATACGAGTGTTAAATAATATATATTATAGTATGTTATGAAGACAGCAGAATAATAGAATTCCAATTCTGTAGTGTAATAGTGTTTTTGCCGTTTATGCAACATAAGTGAATTCAAAATGAAAATAAGCAAGAGAACATATTATGGTCGTAAAAAGAGCGCAAAGCAGAGAGTCAAGTTGTAAGTAGAATATGTGATTCATTTTTCTTTCTAATAACAATTTATATATCATTCAAGTTGTTTTGTCAGTATATTCAATAAAATTAGACAAAATCCATGTTATAAAAAGTCCGGGTCGTGTATTAGGACTCAACAAGTCCGATCATTATATATATAATTATTTTTTTTCAATAATGGAAATAAGTAAGTACTAAATTCATTTTTTCATTTTATTAAATAGATAATAATTTTTTTTATAAAGAAAATATTTTTAACGTAAATAAAGTATTTTTGTGGCGTAATCATGGAAACGACCTTTTAAGCCTCCTGTAAAATCCGCTTTTTGCGTTTCTTTTATAAAAAATTGACCTTATTTTGATAAAATTTCTTTCAGACTATATTTACGTCGTTACGCTTCGATTCGAACCCTAACGAAGTCATCATTTTTTTCGAGAAACAAAAACAACTTGTAACAATAATTTTTATTTATTTTAGCGTAAGACAAAGTAGATCAATGTTTTCGCCTGGTACTTCCTCTGAAGTTTTGCCTAATGTCGATATGGGTAATGAGAGTCAAAGGTTATCTGATACACTAGTCCCTGAAGATTTGACAAATAGAAACGAGCTTGTTGAATACATAGATGATACAAATAGCTTAGACATGCTTGATATATCTTCCACTTCAGAAAAAAATGATCTTACAAACAGTTCATATACCGATAGGGACCCATTTAGAACTGACATGGAGGATTCATATTATGAATTGGGAGACCAATTACCTACTGGAAGAAGGGTGATCAATATCCACTATTTTTTTAAACAAATCTTTGAAATGAAAATACATCAGCCGTTTTCTTGTGGTCTACAGGACATGTATGTAATATCTGAAAAGAGAAGTGGATTAAAAAGTATATTTACATTGCAATGTAAAATGTGTAATTTAAAAGATACACTTAGTACCGACGACGATGATCCATCTGCCAACATAACAGTGAATGATGCAGCCGTTCTTGGTTGTATAACTACGGGTATAGGCCATACCCAGTTAGTTGAACAACATGCTGCACTTAATCAGCCAAGTTTATCAGTCTATCATTATACAGCTAGTCACAATAAAATGGCTAATGTTATTCGTAATACTGCATGGCAGTCGATGGAAGAAGCGGGCAAAGAAGAAGCTCGATTGGCTAAAGAAGTTGGGGACATTACAGACGACGGCATTCCGATGATTACAGTTATAGCTGATGGGGCATGGTGTAAACGATCGTACAAAACAAATTATAACGCGCTATCGGGAGTGGGGTGCATAATAGGTCAAAGAACCGGGAAAATGCTGTTTTTGGGGGTCAAAAATAAATATTGCACCAATTGTACAAGAGCTGATTCTCTTGGGTTGATAGCCGATCAACATATTTGCTACAAGAATTGGAATGGAACCTCAACAGCTATGGAAGCCAGTATTATAGTCGAAGGATTCCGTTCTTCTATATTACATCATGGTCTTGTTTATAAAAAATTAGTCGGTGACGGGGATAGCAGTGTCATGAAAAATTTGAAACTGGCAAAACCGTACGGTAATAATTTAGTTGAAAAAATAGAATGCCGTAACCACCTGTTACGAAATTATTGCAACAAATTAAAAGAACTAACTAAAAAGAGGAACAGTTCCAAAAATCTAGCAGTTCCACCTATTTTGCGTAAATGTTTGGAATCAAATATTATTCGATTGCGGATTGCGGTGTCTAAGGCAATTGCGTTTCGAAAAAAATGTTCTGCAAGTTTGGAAACCAAAATTAACAGTCTTAAAAACGACTTAATCAATTCACCAAGTCATGTATTTGGAGAGCATTTGAAATGTAATAGCTTAGGTTATTTCTGTTCTAAGACTGTACCTGATGATGACAACAAGGTTGAAGGTTCGTAATATGTACTTAGTTTACATACACTTATGCTAATTTCTAAACCGAAATAACTGGGTGTTTTATACTTTATTTTATACTTTTTTGATTGCAGATTTAAAATTTTGTGGGTTATATGAAGATATAATGTGCTGCGTATACCGCTTAGTTCAGCACGCATCAAGTTTGTTGATGGACATGGACAACAATGCCGCTGAATTGTACAATTCAATTTTGTGTAAATTCGTTGGTGGAAAGCGAATAAATTTTTCACTAAAAGGAGCATATCAAACAGGATGCGAAGTAGCAGCGTTGTCATATAATTGTTCTTCAGACCTGTATTCTAAGATAAATAAATCTGTAACACAAAGAAGTCCAGGAATGTACACCAAATTTTTCATCGCGTCAAAAACCAAACAGAAAAATTACAACGCTAGGCTACGATTGAATTTTAATGCAGTAAGCAGAAAACCTCATGTGAAAAACCTGGGAAACAATGCAGATCAGGATTATGGATCTACAGAAGACATGCCTGAAAATGTGTGTTTGCAAAAGCAAGAGGAGTTTCTCAAGTCACTAGAAATTGACGAAACGCAGAGATCGGAACTTGAAATAATAACAAGAGGACAAAATTCCAACCCTTTATGGAAACAAGAAAGAGCTATTCGGATTACAGCTTCAGTGTTTGGCAAAATTTGTAAGCTCCAGAAGAAAACATCGTGTGTAAAAACGGTGGAATTATTGCTTTATAAAGACTTTTTTGGAAATGCTGCTACGCGATATGGCAACGAACATGAACCAATAGCTCTCTCAAAATTTTCGCATATTTCAGGCTTAGAAGTTCAAGGTTGCGGTCTCTTCATACACAGAGATTACCCATTTTTAGGAGCTAGTCCAGATGGCCTAGTTGGCGAATATGGCATTCTTGAAATAAAATGTCCGTGGTCTGCTTCAAAGTTAACCATTCAAGAGGCAATTGAGCAAAAAAAAATAAAGTTTTTAAATCTAAATGCTGACGGGGACATTAATTTAAAACCGGAAGATCTTTACATGTATCAAGTGCAGGGACAAATGGAAGTTTGCAATAAAGAGTATTGTTACTTTGTTGTCTGGACCCCCCTTGATACCAAAATACTGAAGATATAATATCTTAGATATTACAATATAATTTAGATACCCTTCCTAATTCTAACTGTGTTTGAAAATTATGTATATATTATTGTTTTTGTTTTTTTTTTCCAGATCAATCGCGATAATTCCTTTTGGGAAGAAAAAATGAAGGACAAGCTAATACATTTTTACAAATTATGTATACTCCCAGAAATTATAGACCCTAGACTGCCTCGAAATTTGCCAATAAGAAATCCAGATAGACCTGCCTAATTTTAATTCTTTGCTATTTACATTTCTGAACGTTCGAGATCATTAGCGGAATATTTTCATATGCATGGAACACGAATTTACGAGCAGTAAAAATTGTGAATAAAAAGCCTATATCACTCGGGGATAGTATAGCTTTCTATTAGTGAGATAATTTTTAGAATCAGTTCAGTAGTTCTAGAAATAATAATTTATGATTTATCCCCCCCGTGAGAATCAAAATAAAATATAGCCGATATCACTCAGGGATAGTCTAGCTTTCAATTATTGAAAGAATTTTTAGAATCGATTTAGAGGTTCCAGAGATAAGAATTTATGCTTTATTACCACCACTCCCCCGCGAGAAATTCTCCCCCTGCGAAGCGAAGTTGCCTCTCGTTTTATAATATTAGTATAGATTTTCAATAGTGAGAAGTTAAAAATTAAATACTTACCTAAAAACCGTACAGTAAATTAATATAAGATAAATAAAATATATATAATTATAAAATAATACTTTGTAAACTGTACGATGATGTCAATTTATAAGATTTATAAAATATAGAAAACTGATAATTAATGATTTATTTTTCTTTTATAAAATACAAAATATTTATTATTATTATTAAACAGTCTGATACTAAATTGTTTTCCTGAATTCTAACATCTAGCATTATTCTTTACAAAAATCAAAAACCATCCCGTCTAAAACCATAAAATATGGCCAATAAACAATAATTATGTTTTGAAAAATGTATAATCAGATCCTTTTATTTCTTTGATCCTAATTCCTCTAAAATATTTATAATTTAATAATTATGTTATTTTCAATAGAAAATATATTTTACATATGTGCATATAAAGCAACTATTTTTATGAACACGATGTCATGTGAATATAATTTTAATATTATAACTCTTCAGCTCTAGCTAGTAAGTAGGTGTAGAAATTTGAACCATGGAACATTTTATAAGCTCTATGGTGTCAACGATGTAAACAGCGCCAATGCAGGCCAGTGTTGCATTTGCTTAACTATGAATATTGTCATCTCTATTCCTATTGGCGGACCGAATTCTCACTGATTTTACCGTCCCTGCACCCCTTTACCTCAGCAAAAACTCAAAAGATTGTAACATAGCGCCTTAAGAACATTAATTTTCCTGTGGATTCCTCAACGGGTCTCTTTACTTGGTGTTGTCGTACGCGTATCAAAAAACTTGAAATTTTCAAAAAAAAAATATATTTTGATGATTTCAATTTTGAGTATAGTTACCTATTTTTTAAAGATATCAGTATAGGAGAAAAAGCATGCTCTAGAGTGTACTTTTCTTTACACATGCATGTGTTTTCATTTTAGAATTCGATATATAACATAATAAATTCAAGCGATTAAAAATACATTACGTTTTAACAATGGGTTTTCAAGACAACACCGCCAAGTGATTTTTCTCTGCGCTGTAGCTTTGAAACTATCAATCTTAGAAAAAAAAGTGTGGAACAAAAGTGTAGAGAATCACACATTCTACATTTTCCATAATGCCCCTTTAACCATTAGCTGTCGACCTGACCTAAACAAAGCACTAACGCCAAGGTAACGTCTGACAGACGTAAAAAAATAAAAAAACAATAAAAAATGTATAAACATACCAATTTTTTATGACTTTTACGATTATTAGATATGTGTCTTAGGTTCATAAATTTAAGATTAAAAAAAAAATCCGCTCCAATTTTAAGAATTTATGACATTTATCATAAGATATCCAATTAATTTACTTACATAATTTTAGAAACTTACCTTAATCTCTTTTCTTTAAACTAACATAAGAATCAACAAATGAACTTAAAAAATCTTTATTTCTATTAATGAGTATCAAAATTAAACAACACTAGTAACTCTTACTTCAAAATTTAAGAAACTAATATCACATATATGTGGTACATTTATTGTCATATTTTGCAATCACTGCGCATACTTGAACACAAGTAAGACACATTGGTTTTTTGCATTAATATCAAAAGTACTTTGTTCGCTTTTTCATTCGACTGGGACAGATCGCAATGATCTTTCGGATACTTGGATCTGGATTAGTACTGTTTCTTGGCGGCGAAGGTTCAGGTATACCAATGGATCCAATCATTCGCTCCATAGTTAGCCGTAATTCACGTGGGATCCTGTCATGATACGTGTACCATATACGTAGGTTCATTTCGGATAAGACTAATTCCCGTGTAAGTGAAAGTATAGAAAAGGGCCACGTTTCATATTGACTTTATTTGTATATTTATTATATAGCACATAAGTATTGACGTCGCTCAGATCTATCAACCTATAAAACAAAACCATAGGCCAGCGTCGTGTTCTTCGAGAACTCGAATAGTTAGAGCATTTCATATCGACTTCATTCATACCTCCTTTGGTTTTGTTGTAATTAACATTCATTGCGCGTTTATTGGTCGCAGCATCAGTCTCTTTGCTATAGTGCATGGTTGATACCAGTATTTTTCGGTCAATGAGACCTATGCAAACACTGAGGTGACGACCAAGAGACGTAAAAAAATGTGCATAAACACCGTACTCACGTCTGTGAGACGGCAATGGCTCAGAATTTGAGCCCGTGTACACTCGCCGCGTTCGCGGCATCAACTGGCGGCAAGAAAATTACGGGAGAGGAAGGTAGCGGGAGAGGTGACACCCCGCGTCGCGTACTTTGCAAAATATTGTAATAGTAAAAATAGTGACGTCTATGAGACGTATAGGTCGTCAGCTAAGGGTTAAATATCTCTTGCACCGATATCGAGATAATAGCGAAATCCCGGTTTTCCACCTGTGTAACCTAACCTAAGCCTTTTGCAAGATAAAACTACCTACTGACTGAGCGAATGGTCATTTCACTGAAATTAACTATTAAAATCATATGAGAATCACTATGCTAAGAGTAGCATAACGGAGCATAACCTTCCAACTAATGACAGAAGGAATGTCACTCTCGATGAGTCTACATATTCCTTTTGTAATTTATTATCGTGGCGGTGTAAACACTGCATATGCACAGCTTATAGGTGAAAACACAGTTGATAAAAAAAAACAGTTGACAAGATGTGTAATGTGAAGTGCGAATCTACCGACTTTGAAGAAAACTACTCAATATTTTGTTTAATTTAATTAAAAAAAAGACGGAGCTAAGTTATACAGCCTTAACTGTATTACTCAATATTCATCGGATAACTGTGCAGCAAACTTTCGTAAAAATGTTGCAGTGTTTGAATGTCTTGCTGAAAACCTGGGTATTTTATCTTTTGAAAGCCTCTGTGGAAACAACTTTACCGGAAGTAGATAAAAACACTATCCGAAAATTCGTATATATAATTACCACTGGTGAAAGAAACAGTTTAATTATACTCTAAATATAAACATTACCATACTGTAAAGTTTTTAGGGGAATGTACTTCAACTGAATTCTTGACCTTTGTGTCAAACTATTATGGCGCTTACTTTATTATGACAGACGATTGCGATTTAATCGAACCTAGAAATGTTGTTCATGCTGATGTTTCCCAAAGATGTGAATTCCGGACTCAAATTGAAAATATGAATTCAGTTTTGGTTACGCCCCAATTTCTTCATTCTCTACAAAATTCTTCTCATTTGTTTTTGTAGAACTAACCGTTTATTAGTTATAGGGCGTCACAGTTTATAAAAATTACTTTTTGAAGATTGTTTCGTAAACTACTGACTGTACATTAATCTTATAGAGCAATAAAGTTTCTGCAATTTATTTCACAACATATTCAGACACGCGTATAATCTGCTTAATAACCGAGTGAGGTACTGCTTCCACGCCAAATATAATAAGGAAATAGCATATCGGCCGTAGTTATTCTGCTTGTGAAAACGTTTCAATACTCTTAGCCAATAAAATTTGCTCTACTTCTCGTTCGAAGCGTCCAAGTATTATTAGTTCCACCTGTTGTATTTCAGATTGTAGAAATTTTGCTATCAAAAATAATCTACCCTTGTCTCATATTGCGGTTGGTGTTGATGACTACAATAATAATTTATTTTCTTAAATCGCCTTGAATTTGTGTTCCCCAAAAACATGTTTTATTTTTTCAATGTCGGCTTGCAGACGCAAATATTAAAAAAAACCCGGGTCGCAGTGCCAAAACCCTGCCGACAATATAGTGTATTTGCTAATACAGGTATTGTGGCTTTATTAAATGAACTTAAGTTTGTTTTTGGACAAAATAAAAAAAAAATGAACCCCTTAATACACCCCTTACAATAATAATTTTATTAGTTGAAATATTGTTATCAATCCAACATCTGCACCAAATTAAATACGACCTTCAGTAAGTACATTCGTATACGCAAACTAGTGTTTTCATAAAATTTGTAAGTCCGGTCCTGTCGGGCCGATTTGCTTATAATTTTAGGAGCACTTTTTAATTGCTACTAAAGGGTTAAATTTCAATTTTGAAACGATTCTGAGAATTTTTTCGGTATTTTTGGGTCCAAAAACTTTTTTCAACCCTTAAAAACTACCCTTAAAATGACCCGATTGGGCCCATTTTAAATACGCTTCGTGCGGTGATGGATTCCAACATGTATGCCAAATTTCGTTAAAATGAATTAACTCCTTCGAAAGTTATTGCCCGCACATATAAATATATATATATATATATATATATATATATATATATATACGTATATAAATATATATATATATATATATATATATATATATATATATATATATATATACATATATATATAAACATTTTTAAAAATGGTGCCAAAGTATTTAGGAGGTTATGAAACGGCGAGAAATTTTGGTCCGACACCTAGGTCCCGCCATCCGACCAACGCCAATAGTGTATGTTGCCATATGGCAAATACACTTATGATACAGGAGTCATTTTTTTCATATCTTTATAGGAATATTATTGTGAATATGTGTGTATGTACTGAAAAAAAGAACCTGTATGTTGAGATTATTTATATTTTTGTATCAACTTATTCAAAGTGATATGAAACGTGGATATTTTATGATCCGACCCTTACATCCAGCTATCCGAGCGATTTCAATAACATATGTGTCATATGAATATTTATGAATAGACAATTATTATGCGTTAATAGGTAACTATAAATTAGGAAGTGCGAGTAAATAATACTAAAGCCAAGGGTTTTATAATTCTATATGTTTTATAGCGGATGTGAACATGTCTTTTCGAATAAAAGCCAAATAATGCATGGATTCATTCATTTAAACAATCAAAATTTAAATTTGTCATGCAGTTGTCATTTTAGGTGATGTATCATATTTCGAATAAAAATTAACATACCTACAGTATATTAATATTTTAATTTCAGTTTCGAATAATTATGTCAAAATAAGTTTCAACACAAGTTTAGTTCGAAATTCTCTACAACAAACAAATCTATCTTTTATCCATGGGCAAGTACTATCGCATTAGCGTATTTTCCATATGACACACACACTATTGCTATCGGTCGGTTGCTAATTAATGTTGTTAAGACAACAATGTAACGCAATCTACACAAAACAAATTGGCCCTTTAGAATTTTTTTAGAGTATGAAATCAATATGATATTTTCGTTCACCAAATTAAACCCGAAGATAAACACAATTTACTCATGTAGTTACAACTGGAACTTCACAAACAGATAAAGTGCTACACCAACAATGATCTAGACTATATTTTATCCCAAAAATTTAAACCTCCCAGGGGGTGAAGGAGAAAGGAAACCTTCATAAAGGATACACTGTATCTCTGTAATTACTTCAGCTAAAAACGTGACTCGGAAAAAATAAATAAAGAAAGAAATACATGTTCGGCGGTCTTTCAAACACACTACCCTAACGGGGTAACCGAGTACAAGTATATCATCTGTACCTTGTGGATGAAGTTAAGGTTCCACTTCTGTTGTCGCTGCGGTGTTTCATCTCAGCCGCGTGCGGAACCGCAGGTAGCGGCTAGTCTATTATAATATAGTAATAAATTAAATATAATTATATGAAAACCAATATTAAATTGTCGTTTTCCGCATTGAAACAGTCCTAACGAAACAGAAAAATTTATGTGACTTAGGACCGTATTAATAATGGAAAGTTCATCTTTGATTCATTCAAGAGCCCTCGCTACTGTGAGAGTCTAGCTATAGCTAAAAATAATTGGCTCTCGCATGTAGTGAATTTGAGTGTTGTAAATCGCTATATTATGAAGGATTAAAATGTTGAATTGTGTGCACCGTAGAGTAATTGATTAACTCATTCCGCCGCGAAAGTGGAAAGATTCGGGTTTAAATCCCGACGGTGACGTGTTGGAATAATAAATTTTTCTAATATAGTGCTACAACAATGAATGTTTCTTAACAATTATAGCAGACAGAAGCTAATTATACTAAATAAATAATAATAACAAATAAATAAAAACACTTGAAAATTCTACAAAAACCATTATAAAATTATTTCTCGACGATCGTTTCGGACAATACGTCCATCCTCAGGAATATAAAACATTAAAATGTTTTATATTCCTAAGGATAGACGATATTGCACGATATTCAAAAAATGTACATGTCATTTTAAAACTAATAAAAAACGTATTATAAAATTAGAAAGCCTATAATTTTGGCATTAAATTTTGTCCAAACTGTCCTAATTAGAATTAGAAATGGATATTATAAGAGCTTTGCATTAAAGTATATGCTATTTTCATTTGAATCGAAAATTCGGAGTAATACACTTTTATAGGTAATTAAAATTATTGATTATCATTCATGCATAGGTATAGATAATCTAAAACAACTTAAATTTCTAAATTTGAACTGACTATCGTATAAGAACTAGTTTGCATCAAATTACATGAAAATTTCTCATTACATCATGATGCGATAAAATACACCGTAATCAGTGATGCGTGGTGGTTCGAATTAGTCTAGCATGGTGTGTTTATAATGCAACTCGACACAACTCTTTTATGTATTGTATTATGCAGGGTGTGTACACTGCGTACATGTATTATACTATAGGGGTGAACCATGTTTTAAAATACTCGAACTACTGATTATAATGTAGCATGAAACGGATGAACATTATTTTTTTATATTGCTAGTTTATTTGCCACATGCGGCACATACATTATTGGGTCGATCGGATGGCAGGACCTAGGGGTCGCACCAAAACTTTTCGACATTTTACAACATAGCAAGCAGCTTGGGACTATTTTTGGCAATGTTTATTATATATTTTAAATGAAATTTGGTCCACGGGTTGGAATCCATCGCCGCACGAAGTCTATTTAGGGGTTGAAAAATGTTTTTGAGCCCAAAAATACCGAAAAAATTCTCAGAATCATTCCAAAATTGAAATTTAACCCTTTAATAAAGATTAAAATATGCTACTAAATCAGCCCGACAGTAGCAGACTTACTAATTTTATGAAAATACTATCTCGCGTATTCAAATTTACTTATTGAAGGTGTATTAAATTTGGTGCAGATGTTGGATGAATAACAATACAGTGTAAACTCCATGTAACGTAAAACTCCCTAAAACGTCGAAATTACTCGACTTTGCTTAGTTTGCCTTGTTGCCAATACAATGATACACTCTATATAGTAACACACCCAATCTAAATAACGACCATATGTCATTATAAAGCAAGTATTTCGGCAACTTATAAAGCACCTACTGTTTGAGCCAGCGTCGGACTGGCCATATAGTCGAGGTGGCGATTGCCAGCCGGGCCCCAGCCTGCGTGGGCCCCACACGGAGCATTACGTTTCGTAGTACTAGTGCGTAACTTTGTCTATGACTTAAGGCTGTCGGAACGCTCAGAATTTTGTTTGTGCTGAGACCCAGCGGTAAGGGGCGAGGTAGGCAAAAGACATATTGTGAGTGTGGCCTTCTTTAGCTATATCTCGCTCAAATCATCCGCACGTTTCAATTTTTGGCTGGTGCCAACTACGAGGCTAAAAAAATTTATTGCAAGGGTGCCGCTGTCAACTGATTACTCTAATTTTTGGAAATATTTTGAAGATATAAAAAAACTTTTCCGAAAAAGGAAGAGTCATTTTAGGTTTGTGATGGAACAGTTTTGTGAAATAAGTACGAATAAGGTCATAGTGTGACATTGAAAACGTGTGTTTTTTTAGCACAATTAATGCCAAATTTTTTCTAGTAAATCGTACATAAATTACAAAAGTAGTCCATTGACCTAGATTTGTCCTTTATCTTCCTTATAGAGAAAGAATTTTTGCAAAATGTTGACGAATAAGTCTACAATCAGTTGACAGCCGAAGCTCTATTTTTGGCTTAAATTCAAAGCGTTCCGACAGCCTTAACACCAACCATTTTCTATCTTAAAGAAGTCCTAAGATGTGTTTAAGAGGAGAATTGATTTGTCCAGATCCATAGGAAAAGTTAATTTTTTATATCCTAAGCACAAAGTTAAGTAGTTTCGGAATTTGCTTTTTACGTAACGTATTTTCAAAGTTCTCTGCGTTTTCGGCACGGGTTAAACTGTATAAATTGAGCTGAAATTTTAAGCTATTCATTTTTTCAATATATAGAACCATTTCAGGGGGTGGCAACGCAAAAAATTTGAAAAAAAAAATTGACTTATACAAAAAAGACTGGCCCTTATTTTGACAAGTTGGAAATTGTCACATGCTAACCTTTAAAATGGTTCTTTACATTGAAAAAATGATTATCTAAAAATTTCAGCTCGAATGATTAAAATTAAGCCGTGCCGAAAACGCTGTAACGATTATAGGTTATCATTTTCATTACATTCCGTAGTGCGAGTGCGTAACTTTGTCTATGACTTAACACCAACCAATTTCTATCTTAACGAAGTCCTAAGATGTGTTTAAGAGGAGATTTGATTTGTCCAGAAAGTTAATTTTTTATACCTTAAGCACAAAGGTAAGTAGTTTCGGAATTTTCTTTCTACGTAACGTATTTTCGAAGCTCCTCTGCGTTTTCGGCACGGATTAAACTGTATATTTATCCCTCTTTTGCCCATTAGTTTCATTGATGTTTGAAAAAATATTGTGTGGATAATTTAATAAATATGTTAAAAGTAATTGTCGTAGCTAAATTCATAACAGTGATAAATCCAATTTCTGGATACTAAAAAAATATAATACAAATATTACATATGCATATGTTGTGGGCATGGTTAACTTCGCCATGTCGAAGTTATTAACTGTGTGATAATTTTCGAGTTAACAGTCACTTAGCATATCTGCGTGTGTACAAGCATTATTAAAAAGTCGGTGCTACTGGCTTAAGAAACGGTGTATTAATATTAATATGGAAATTAATTATCTCTGTTATAAATATTCAAAATGAAAAATGACGATAATGTTTTCACATATTATTTTTCAACTAACATGTATTACAACATAAAATTAATTTGCATATTGCTGCGTTTACTTAAAATGATGTGTCAAAAATAATAGTTATCTGGTTAGTCGTTTTCATAACAAAAGGATCTTTCAAATTATAACGGTTTAAGAAGGGGAATTATGAAACAGGAAACAATTACTCTTTTTTGTGACTGAGTAAGATAGATTGTTTTCACTTCGAAAGGCAAGGTTCTAATAATAACTTGTTCAAATAAGCCTAGTAGATATACCCGTCCTATACCTGGTAGTCTTTCTTTAATATAAAATGCGACAGCTTAATTAGAACCGATACAAACACGTTATACCAAGTATTTATTATTAAATAAGTTTTACCTTAGTACATTGATCATAACGCTAGGTAATTCAAGAATTACACCACACAAAAATTTCTCCACAAAATTATTACTATTTGCGACTTTAAAAATAATATAGTCGTATCATATTCCTCAGTCTGATATGTTAAAAATCTCAATAATTATTATCTTAACTTAAGTATGTACGTAATTCAAGAATTACAAGACGTCACAAGTCCACATTATATATTCGGTGACCATTTTTAAGCAATAATACCGACTATCAACTTTATTGAAGTATTTTTTCCCTTAGCGACTCCCCGTAAATTTCAATGACTAATTGGCATCATTTCAAAATCTACCTCCATTATTTTTTTGCATACTAAAAACTCACAAAAATACATTTTCAAAGAAATCATTATACAATATTTTTTAATAATTAATAAGATTCTTAAAAAACGTAAGACATAAGTCGCTCTAACTCACAAGACCACGATTTTTAAACATGATAATCATATCGTCTGTTTCGAAAAATTGAATTAAAATGTTAGAATATACACTCTGTTATTATTCTAGAACTGGGTAAGCAATCCATATAGAGGCACTGTTAAATTTGCAGAACCGAAACTAAGCAATGATATTATACGTAATAGGCCAAGAGCCCGTGAGTGCCAGACCTTCGTTATTTTATAAAAGCCGAAAGCGCGGTAATCTCAGGAAATACTGGTTTGAATTGAAAAAATATTTTTTTGTTGGATAGTCCATTTATCGAGGAAGGCTATAGGCTACATAATCAGGGCTATTCTACTAATGATAATCACGGTGATTACCAAGTGCTTAGCAACATAAACACTCTGGGAAACCACTTTTATTTGTTTCTTATTCTGCTAAGCAAAGTTATTGCCACAAGTGGTTAAAATGATCATGTGACGTGTTTATAAGAGTGGATAAATTGTAACTTGTAAATAGGTGTTGTTAAGCTGACACTTCGAGTGTTTATTAATTAAAATGGACGGGAAATATGTCACTTACTTATTTTGGAGTTAATTGTGAATGAAAACAGGTTAATAATAGAATTATATTATAACGTACACGCGTTATACATTTTTTTATTATTCTTTTACGTTTTTTTTTAATTCAAAATTCGAATTGGAATTCAGTATAAGGGCTAATTTTTTCCATTTTTTATCCACAATAAATTGTGGATTCGGTTGATGAAAGTTTTCCACTCAACATATTTTTATTAGCGTCAATAAAACGTCATTGATTCTGTAATACCTCCTATGTGCCAATAAATCTGAAATTAGCGTTAATTAATATTTTTAGAAAATACTTCTTCTTAATAAACATGTTGCAGTGAAGATAAGTATGAATTAGAAATATACCTCTGAAATTGCTAGTTTCTTACCATCTATTGCTGAAATAATCACTTTTTAGCCTTTCCTGCAACATTTACTTTTTGCACATAGGAGATATTACAGAACCAATGACGAAAATCAATCATCAAATTGTATTGACTAGATGATACTTTTTTTGTCGTCTTTTTGTAATTTTATTATCCATAATAATAATTATTATTATTAATAATTAATTATTTTCAGCACTTGACAGCTAACACAAAATTCAAAAGTATATAACCGTGGTAACCGCACAAAAATAGACTTGTAATTAAATTCAGACAACTCTTTATAGGTACGTTTTTTTGAAAACGAGTGACAAAAAAGATTTGTAAACACTCGCATAATCACTTGTTATTAATGCTTTACCTGAATAGCATATTAAACATTAGTGATTACAGCCAGTGTTTATAAATTTTGTAATCACTGTGGTTACGTAAGAACAGTGATTAGAACAAAAATAGTAGAATACGGCTAAATATCAAGCTACGACCAGTAGGAACGGAGCATCAATGAAAAATATTGCAAAAACGGGAAAAATTATTCCTTTTGAGAGCTTCCGTTGCGGCGTAAACGGTTATTATAATGCCCAGTGTCACCCGTAGGTGACACGGCATATTTCCAACGTCGTAAAAAACGTGTTCAAAGTTATTTTTACCAATAAAAAAATTTGTGCGATAGCTTATTTATTTATTTATTACACGCAATAAGAAAAAATAACAATAGTTACGGTTTAGGCATTTTTATTTCACTTTTTATCGCAAGAGATTACACAAACACAGACTGCTCGAATTTCGCGCGAAACATCTGATTATATTTGACAGATGACATTTGGCTAGTGTTGTTAGAAAAAAAATATTAAAAGTTTTACTTATTGGCTTTGCAACAATGTTAGTGGAATTAAATAATAAAATCTCCGTGTGGTAGAAAAAAAATATTAAACTTCTGTCACCTACAAGTGACACTGGGAATTGAAGAGTTAATCAAGTTTTTAATTAGGGGATGGGATATTTTAAGTTATGTAATATTTTGCAAGGAGATATTTTGAAAAGGGATATTTGGCACCTTTCTGGAAACTCTGTAATAGCGCATACATGATTGGCGTTAGTTGAATAGCAAATAACTAAAGTATTAAATTATAAATTCAAGTGCACCCGGGCAAAATCGAACGGGGATAATAGTTTATCATAATTAAGTAGGAACAAAGACATCTCTGTTTTTGCACTTGACACAAGTAAAATTTTGTCGTGGATTTATTCACACACACATACTGTGTGCATAGCATTCTTGTAACCTGGTGGTCTCTTAGTGTAGGAAAGGAGGCGCGGCGCTTAACGTGGTGTATGCGACGTTCGACACGGCAACACACCTTCGCTGCTGATCGCCACACTGTTTGCTACTCTGGCTGGCTGCTCTGGCTTTGCTCGTGCCTCATGATCCTCATTACCGACATCACACATTTTCTTAGTTGCACTCATTCATTACGATCAATTAGAACTGACCGATGCAACGTCTAAATAACAAAAACCTTACATTCATTTAGATGTGTATTTGCATTCATATTCGCATTTAGTTAGTCATTTTTCGGCGCTGTATTGGAAAGCGGTTTTTGCTATTGAAATAATATAGTATGAAAAAGGTCTCAAAATAACTCTTTATTTTTTCAATATTAAATCTACCGACAGTAATGATATTTGTTTAACGAAATGAAATTACTTGCCAATACTGTCCAATGTTTATATTAAAATACAATTAAATACGTTACAACCACATTCGTGGTCTCTAGATTTTTTTTTTAAATGCGTCATTATAGGATAAAATTTAAATTATGACTGTTTATATAGTATAAAAAAACCATAAATACATGCAGGCTTACGGACAGACAGAGAAAGCATATACACCGCGTTCCATTTGGAAGTATACAGTAGGTATGTAAACAGGAAAAAAACGGATCAAAATGTGCCATGGCAAAAAATGTACAGCAAAACTTCGACTTATTGAAAATTACCATAACAACCCTACATAAATATAATATAGCCCTGGCCCATTCCAATCCACTCATTTCGTCCCAATACTACATTTCCTATGTATACTTTAGTGGTTTACATACTGTATACGATTTGCATGTAAAACATTGTTTTCTTGTAAGAAGAAAGTTTGATCTCAAGTAGGTTTTGGGAGATAGGAATATCAGCTTCGTTATAATGCTATTAAGGTGTACACACACTCGTACACTTTTGTGGTTAAATGTGTCAACGTCACTTTTAAAAGTGGAAAGGTTGTTCACACACAAAGCTTCACTTTTTATTGCGCTACTCAAATTGCAACTTTCGTTTGCAGGTTATGTTGATCTTATAAAATGGCATTAAGAAATCATGGAGCTATGAAAATAAGAATTTTAAATTACTACCGAGGTGTTATTTTTCGCGAAACTAGTCTATCTTTTTGCTGGGCTGAAAATTTTATCTCTTGGAGTGTTTCTTCTTGGTCATTTTTGCGTTTGAAAAATCTAATCTAAATGTTTTTCGGAAACCGTGAAATTGACTGATCTGCGTAAGAAATTTAATTTTAACTAAAAAAACTCAGAACGTTGTCCAAAAATCCGGACGTCTCGCAACGCCGCTGGTGAAAAGAAAAGGCTAGTAGTGTAATACAATTTGAGTATTGAGCGTCAGGCAAACTACACTCTACTTGTATTTATTATGCATACAATAAATTTAGAAACCAGTCACTATTTAGATCAGATCATTATTATTCCTAAAAAATCGTGAATTGAATATAAAACGATGTGAGAGAGCAATATGTAAATCGAATATGCAATGTGATTTTTCAACCTAATTTCATGATGAAGTTAGTGCTGTACTGCTGCGTGATATACTGATTACATGAAATTGTATAATTGACAGGTTTCGTTCACGTGAATGAAAGCTGTGTAATTGTATACAGCTTACTCGCAATGCATATACTTTATACCGTGTGATTCACAACTACTCTAAATCGGTTTCCTAAGATTAAATCAAAGTAGATTCATTTGGTATCCAACCTACACTTGACAGCGATCCAAATGTAAGAAAAAAATGATTTGCGAAACATTATTTTAGTCATCTTTTCATATTTCTGACTTGCTTTCCGTCACTATTCCCAGTAGAATGTAAGAATATTATATCTGTCGAAATTATTATTAATAAAAAAAACCCGGGTCACAGTGCCAAAACCCTGCCGACAATATATTGTATTTGCTTATACAGGCAGTATGGCTTTATTAGGCGAACTTAAGTTGGTTTTTGGGGCAAATTAAAAATTTGACTCCTTAATACATCCCTTAAAATAACATTTTTTTTCTTAATTGCAATATTATTATCAATCTAACGTCTACACCGAATTAAATACACCCTTCAATAAATAAGTCACTATCTACAAATTAGTGTTTTCAAAAAATATGCAAGTCCGGTCCTGTTGGGCCAATTTTATTAAAATTTTAGGGACACTTTTTAATTGCTACTAACGGGTTAAATGTCAATTTTGAAACGATTCTGAGAATTTTTCAACCCCTAAAAACTACCCTTGAAATGGCCCGATTACGCCCATTTTAAATAGGCTTCTGGGAGGGATGGATTTCAACATGTGGGCCAAATTTCATTAAAATCAATTAACTCTTTCAAAAGTTATTGCCCGTACACACACACATATATATATATATATATATAAACATTTTTAAAAATGGTGCCAAAGTGTTTAGGAGGTTATGAAACGTCGAGATATTTTGGTCCGACCCCTAGGTCCCGCCATCCGACCAACGCCAATAGTGTATGTTGCCATATGGCAAATACACTAATAATAACGTATTTATTGTGTATTTATCTAAAGATTTACATTTTCTTAACACAAAAATGGTAAAAACAAATATTTTTATTTCCAGTTAATTAAGTACGATTTTGTTTAGAAGGCTGAATGTAATTATATTCCAACAAAAACATAAATGTGAAAAAAGGGGCCAAGTTCATTATTTAGGAAGAACAGCTTCGCCGAAAAAAGAATTGAGATTTAAATGAGTTAAAATTTTAACAGAATACTGAAAGACGCAAGTTTGATTGGTTATCACCTAAATTTATAAAATTAATTAGATTAAGAAAAGAAATAGAACAGTATTTCTTGAAAACTAAACAGGAATACTTTTGCCACAGTTAGTTTTCTTATTACCAACTGACTTGAACAAAATTATTTCTCTTCCAAAAGTGGATTATATTTATGCCATTAGCACAGGAAAAAGTTAGAATGAAATGTATAGATAGAGAGATATTTAGATATTGTTTGAAGTGACAAATAGAGTATGTAACAAGTCAGTGTTTTAAAAACGAATAATTAAATTTAATATTTAAATGCTTTTGAATTGACGCACGCAATTAAAGTGCATATATTTTATGGATTTCATTCACCCATGTACACATTGTATGGAATCGTATGCAAACCTATACTACATATTATGCAGTATGCACTCTTATCAAATCAGCGAAATGTCACACAATGAACATGAATTCATGATTTATTAACAATTTTTTATTTCATTGTTTTGTATCAGTAACCCTCGAGTATACTATAAAATTATATGAATGAGGCGTTTCATTCCTAACCCGTAGCCAGATGCTCAAAATTATTAAGGTTGTCTAACTACCAACATTGCATTTAATGTCTCTTCATTTATTGGGGAAAATATTTTTACTCTCAGCTTTTTTCATTTCTTTAAATTGCAGAGCAATGTGAATGCTCCATAGGTTAGTTAGCCTAACTTTTGCTTTCCTATTTGATGAAATGGTACAAATAATAAATAATAATTTAGCTATTAGAGCGCAATTTTACCAAGTGCTTACTTAAAGCAAAAAAGACAGTGGAATATTCAAACCTTTGTTGCATTGATCTAGTAAGTAATTTTTTAAATATTGTTCGGGGGTGTCTCCAGAGTATTTCACCAAGTTGGCGCGAACTTAAAGTTTATACAAAAGCTGTCATCTTTGCGAAAAAATAATGCTAAATATCTGGCAAACCGTTAATATGATGACAAAATTGGCATGAATTTTTCATGTAGAGCATATTCACCGTAACTGCCTTCTTTTCGTAGAGCTAACCATTTATGAGTTACACGGCGTCAAAATTTGCAAAAAAATAGTCTAATGATTTTTTTTTTAATTATCAATGTTTCTGTAGTGTTAGTTCTTTAGATGATCTGGTTTCAATGTCTTCACCAATTTTACGTGTTACTGTTTTACTCGAAATGAATGTCATCATTGTATCTTTCTTTTACTGAATGCTAGTAAATGGTTAGTTCCGCGAAAATGACCCTGTGAAGAAAATTGTAGGAAATTTTATTCTCTACAAAACAGTTATCCACGACAACCGAGTTTGAATAGGTATACTCCTTTAATCTTTTGTTCCAAATTTCGGGTTTAACAAACATCTTGGATATCATAATATCCGTAACTATCACTAAACACAGCAAAAATTACGTTTTGTTGCGTCTTCTTATCCAAATCTAAAACCAAAGGGAACAATTATTATGATAAATTATTTGGCTCAAACGACCTGCACATCAACGCTGTTACCTGCCTTTACTATGCGTAAAACAAGGCCGGTAATCGAAATTTGATCTGCACTCTTCATGTAGCTTAATGGTGCATCTAAATTAAACAATCTTGATTCTATAACTAAGTCCGTGTGTCAGGACAATTTCTGACCTAAACAATTTATTGATCTAAGAATCCTCTCCAAAACAGTACTTTACGTACCTAGAACATAGAGTATTAACACTTACACGAGGAACAATACCAGTACGTTCGAGATACACATATTTTTGCACGTAGTCTCTTTAAATTAACTGATTTTTACAATTTTCGGTTTTCAGTATTTCAGAGTGTTCCAGCTTCACATCAATTTGGTTGTTTATAAACGTTACTTCTCCTATGGGTCATCATAAGTGTTGTCAGGTATCTGTAGACACGTCCCAATTCACCCTTGATCAGGATGCCAAATGTACCGACTGATGAAAGCAAATTACAATTGCTTAAACCAAGATGATACTTTACCATACTTATCAATTGAAAAATCATATATATTAATACGCTAAGGTTAAGATGTTTGCCTCCTTTTTTCGAAAAAACCACACAATTGCTCCACATAAATTTTATATCATTTTATAGATAATTGCTTGCTCTACCGACATCAACAACTAAAAAATCTATTATTGCTTTTATTTTTGCAAAATAATTAATTATAACAATTATACATTTATTCAGTATATGCAGCAATGCTGCCATCTGACGGTTCTAACTTTGAAACGTCAACATGATTGACGGTCGGTAAATTTTTTTTGTTTAATTTTTAATCAAAATTCACGTATAAATACTTTTCGTATGGCGGCGCTTCAGCTCAACGTTTTCGATACTTGCGATTCTATATGACAGTTTTAGAAAAATATTTTCTTGAACCGTCACTGAGCTTTGTAATGTAATACAACAAAAAGAAGAAAGTTATAAAGAGTGTGAGAAATTAGAAACGAATTTTAGTGCGAATAATTCGCACAGGTACCGCTAGTATAAATATAATATATTATATAGTAGGACTTATATTTTTTGCGTTGGATTCTCGAGGGTAAAAGATAAAGTAATGTGTAAATATCCATAGCATACACTCATACATATATAATCATATACAGTTTCTCTTTTATTTGGAAAATGCGCATACACAGGTTCTACATAGATAGAGCAACAAGTAACAAAACGTAACGAGAGTCTGAGCCAAAGCCACACAACAATGTTTCCCCGTTCCCGTATACTGTCCATGATTGCAAGGTGGATCGCTCTAAAGCGATCTCGGCGAACATTATACGTAGACGATATAGTGACCAGAATGGTGTGCGGTCGCCGATGCACGAACTTAGCGCACGATTCAGGCATTCCAACAGTCACGAATATCGCGGCCTGCTTACGACAGCTCAGCTTCCATACATATATACACACACATGTACGTACAGGATGACCAAATTACTTTGCCATACGGGGAAATAACTCGTTTTTTCCCACATAGAGACATTCGATCGTATCATTCTCGAGCGAAAACAATAATTACACTAAAAGAACGCGAACACTTGTAAACCAGCAGCATAAACCTACAATCTGCACGATGTCGCAGACCAAACCAGCACACACCTGCACAGACCAGCAAATTTTAGTGCAGGTTTCGTGATGTGCGGTAGACATTTTGCAGTTTTCAAGTAGTTTTTTTGATTAATGCAAATTAATTAACGCTCGTTGCTCGCTGCTAAATTCAGGTTGCAGGTACTGGTCTAATGCGCACTACTTCGTTAAAAAACATAAATAGCTTCATGAACCCTGCTGTGCCGGTCGTGCTTGGTAGATGTGCGCGGTTTTTAAATATTTAGCGTTGATTTACGCAGAAACTATCGACTTTACAAAATAGTAATTTATGTATCTAGTATTACTGCATTATTTTATGACGAGTTGTGTTAATAGCAAGCCATTAGGGACTCAAAAGCATTACAATCAATAAACATAAAAAGTATATTTGTAATATTTTTGACAGTTCACGTTCAACCATATTGACATCCATGCGCCTACTATGCTTCTCTGTCGCTGTTATGGATTTAAATGATAACAAACAGGTACTGGATTGGTGAAATTGCATTACTTTTGTTTTACTTTACGCACGAGTGCGAAAAGGACTCTTTTACGACCACTATACAGATATGAAAAGCAGTATTTTATAGGGGTTCGTGCAAAAAGTTAATCTAAAAAAAATATTCGTAGAGACTCTATTCACGATTGTAGTGCACCGGAAGTCACCAAAATTGACGAAAAATACACTCTGTAATGTTTTACAGAGCATATTGTTCGTCGATTTTGGTGATTTCCGGTGCACTACAATCGCGAATAGCCAGCAAATTGGATATGAGTGACTAAATTAAAAAATAGTTGGTAGTACTGTACGTAAATAACAAACATCTATCAATTTAAAAATACGAAAATGTCGAGAGTTACTGTTAAAACGGGCTAGGTGGTAAAACGGTTTAATCGAGTGTTCAACGTGAGATCACGTTTGTCCACCAATTAATTCCGTGACTAAAATTTTTTTTTCAAAAACGAAAAAAAATTCTAAAAAAAATGGTGGACACACGTGGTCCTACGTTGGACAATCGATTAAGCCGTTTTACCACCCAGCCCACCTTTTTTTCGGGCCAACTTCACGTACCTCAAAAAATACACCTAAGAAACGTTAGTATTATGGTACGAAACTAAAATCTACAGAAATTTGAAATGACAGATCAAGAACAACAAATTTTAGATGTCCTCAAAGCAAAAAAAGAAGGATATTACGGACGGTAAACAAAAATTAGACGTGACGGACTCTCGGTTTCAAGAAAATAATAAAATATTATAAAAACAATCAGAAAAGAACAAAAATTTGCGCACTTTAATAGGTGCACGGGATAAAAAAATAGAAATACCTGAAAACGCTGAGAGAAGAAATAGTATTATATTCTATATAATAAAGGAGGAAAATAACTATGTGGAATTGGAGCAAACAATTATTAGAATAATATAGACAACATATAAACAATAACGAAACCCCTGGACCGGTGAAACTCTCTTTAATGCCTGTGAATGAGAAAATAGAGATTTTATCGAATAAAACAAGACTCATTGATTCACACTCGTTTATAAATCACGATACAGCAAAAGTAGAACAAATCCGAGGTAGTGAAGTATAAAGAAAAATAGTAAACAGTCAGTCATCGAATTATGGTTACCAAAAAGTGATGTGAAAACGTATACCACTGTTAAGCCACAAAAAAAAAATAATAAACTCGAGTCGCAGTGTCAAAAACGTGCCGGCGATATAGTATGTTTGCCAATACAGGCAATGTGGTGCTATTATGTGAACTTACCTAATGGTGCCTTTACACGAGCAATTTTTTGAGCAATAATTGCCCGGCAACACAATGGAGCAATCTGGAGTAATTAATGGAGCAATCTGGAGGAATTTCTATAAAATTGCGGCAATAGTTTCGGCAATATTGCTTCGAATTGCTCCATATATTTCTATTGCCCAAAGTGGCCGACATGAATTGCCGAATATCTACACGGTTTGGAAATTTTAGTCAATTTTTCTTCTATCTCGCTTGTGTACGTATCTATTGTCTCACTTTCGTGTGGGGACAGACCGGTGGTGGGAATGAGATGCGCCGCTGTCATTTCATTTTCTTTGCTTCTATTGTACAGTGCAGTACAGCTGTACGTGGATTAATAAAAATAAAAGTAATTCAAAATCAATCCGAGACATTTAAGTTAATATACACATTTAAATATAAATTTGAGTTTAACAATTATTAATAAAAAGTTTATAATAATTCCGTTTATTAAAAAAATGTTTTTACAGTTGATTTGAACATCGACTGTAGAAACATTTTTTTAATAAACGGTATTATTATAAACTTTTTATTAATAATTGTTAAACTCAAATTTATATTTAAATGTGTATATTAACTTTTATATCTACTTAATCAAAACATTTAATAGTTATTAAAGCTTGATAAAGTTCCAAACAAGGAACGAAACGTCGCTGTAAATAAAAAATTAAGTGTTTTTTTAAAAAAAGTCCTTTTTCCCGAAAAAACGTTTTTATATTAATTACCAAGTACAAAAAAGAAATAAATCAATTCTGGTAAAGTTTTTGAATAAATAATTGTCCATATATCATCACACAATAAAGATGGCTTTCGTCTTGCTAGATACGTTCGCACCCAAATCTGTCTATTCGTTTTCTTTTTTTTCGTTTTAAACTTATTATAATAAAAGCACTACACGCCGCTGCCAGTAAAACCTCGTCCATAGCCAGTGACAGTTCAATTGAATCGCTATGAATTGCTATAGTGTATGAATGATTGCCTTGTATTGCCTAGTTGCTCAAAGTTGCTCCATATTGCGTGATATGGTGTGGCGGTATCTTTGGCAATAATTGCTCCATGTTGCCATTGCCGTGAATTGCTGATGTACATAATTGATCAATATTGCCCGGAATTGAGCAATTTTAGTTGCCCATGTAAGCGCACCATAATGGTGCCTTTACACGAGCAATTTTTTGAGCAATAATTGCCCGGCAACACAATGGAGCAATTAATGGAGCAATCTGGAGCAATTTCAATAAAATTGCGGCAATAGTTTCGGCAATATTGCTTCGAATTGCTCCATATATTCCTATTGCCCAAAGTGGCCGACATGAATTGCCGAATATCTACACGGTTTGGAAATTTTAGTCAATTTTTCTTCTATCTCGCTTGTATACCTATCTATTGTCTCACTTTCGTGTGGTGACAGACCGGTGGTGGGAATGAGATGCGCCGCTGTCATTTCATTTTCTTTGCTTCTATTGTACAGTGCAGTACAGCTGTACGTGGATTAATAAAAATAAAAGTAATTCAAAATCACTCCGAGACATTTAAGTTAATATACACATTTAAATATAAATTTGAGTTTAACAATTATTAATAAAAAGTTTATAATAATTCCGTTTATTAAAAAAATGTTTTTACAGTTGATTTGAACATCGACTGTAAAACATTTTTTAATAAACGGTATTATTATAAACTTTTTATTAATAATTGTAAAACTCAAATTTATATTTAAATATGTGTATATTAACTTTTATATCTACTTAATCAAAACATTTAATAGTTATTAAAGCTTGATAAAGTTCCAAACAAGGAACGAAACGTGGCTGTAAATAAAAAATTAAGTGTTTATTTAAAAAATGTCCTTTTTCCCGAAAAAACATTTTTATATTAATTACCAAGTACAAAAAAGAAATAAATCAATTCTGGTAAAGTTTTGAATAAATAATTGTCCATATCATCACACAATAAAGATGGCTTTCGTCTTGCTAGATACGTTCGCACCCAAATCTGTCTATTCCTTTTCTTTTTTGTTCGTTTTAAACTTATCATAATAAAAGCACTACACGCCGCTGCCAGTAAAACCTCGTCCATAGCCAGTGACAGTTCAACTGAATTGCTATAGTGTATGAATGATTGCCTTGTATTGCCTAGTTGCTCAAAGTTGCTCCATATTGCATGATATGGTGTGGCGGTATCTTTGGCAATAATTGCTCCATGTTGCCATTGCCGTGAATTGCTGATGTACATAGTTGATCAATATTGCCCGGAATTGAGCAATTTTAGTTGCCCGTGTAAGCGCACCTTAAGTGTATTTTTGAGGAAAATTAAAAATATAAGTCCTTAATACATCCCATAAAATAATGTTTTTTAGTGTATTTGCCATATGGCAACATACACTATTGGCGTCGGTCGGATGGCGGGACCTAGGGGTCGGACCAAAATTTCTCGACGTTTCATAGCCTCCTAAACACTTTGCCACCATTTTTAAAAATGTTTATATATATATGTATATATATATATATATATATATATATTTATATATATATATATATAGGTATATATGTGTGCGGGCTATAACTTTCGAAGAAGTTAATTTATTTTAACGAAATTTGGCACACACGTTGGAATTCATCACCGCACGAAGCCTATTTAAAATGGGCCCAATCGGGCCATTTTAAGGGTAGTTTTTAGGGGTTGAAAAATGTTTTTGGGGCTCAAAATACCGAAAAAATTCTCCGAATTGTTTCAAAATTGAAATTTAACCCTCCGGTAGTAATTAAAAAATGTTCCTAAAATTTTAATAAAATCGGCCCGACAGGACCGGACTTACAAATTTTATGAAAACACTAGTTTGCAGATAGTGAATTATTTACTGAAAGTTGCATATAATTTGGTATAGAGGTTCGATTGATAATAATATTGCAATTAAGAAAAAAAATGTTATTTTAAGGGCTGTATTAAGGAGTAAAATTTTTTTTTATCCAAAAACCAACTTAAGTTCGTATAATAAAAGTATAAAACCACACGGCCCTATACAAGCAAATACACTATATTGTCGGCAGGGTTTTGGCACTGCGACCCGGGTTTTTTTTTATTGCAATATTATTATCAACCTAGCGTCTATACAGAAATAAATACACCCTTCAGTAAATAAGTCACTATCTGCAAAGTAAAAAATTCTGAAAAATTCAGAAATAATTTTTGCAAAATAGAGTTCATCGATAAAAAATACAAACGCTTGACACGAAGTTCTCTGGTAAGAGGGGTATTTATTATATAATGAATTCTCATGTTAAACCTTAATGTTCTGTTAAAATTTTAATACAATAGAGTCAACAGGACTGGACCTATACATTTTCTGAAAATACAATTTTGCGGATACGGATTTGCTACAAAAGGGTGTATTTAATTTGGTGCAGAATTTGGATTGATAATATAGCATTAAAAAATACTTTAAGGGATGTATTAATGGATTAAATTATTAGTGTATTTGCCATATGGCAACATACACTATTGGCGTCGGTCGGATGGCGGGACCTAGGGGTCGGACCAAAATTTCTCGACGTTTCATAACCTCCTAAACACTTTGGCACTATTTTTAAAAATGTTTATATATATATGTATATATATATATATGTATATATATATATATATATATATATATATATATATATATATATATATATTTATATACGTATATATATATATATATATATATATATATATGTGTGCGGGCAATAACTTTCGAAAGAGTTAATTGATTTTAACGAAATTTGGTCCACGTGTTTAAATCCATCACCGCAAGAAGCCTATTTAAAATGGGCGTAATCGGGCCATTTTAAGGGTAGTTTTTAGGGGTTGAAATATGTTTTTGGGCTCCAAAATACCGAAAAAATTCAAAGAATCGTTTCAAAATTGACATTTAACCCCTTAGTAGTAATTAAAAAGTGTCCCTAAAATTTCAATAAAATCGACCCAAAAGGACCGGACTTACAAATTTTTTGAAAACACTAATTTGTAGATAGTGACTTATTTATTGAAGGGTGTATTTAATTCGGTGTAGACGGTAGATTGATAATAATATTACAATTAAGGAAAAAAATGTTATTTTAAGGGGTGTATTAAGGGGTTTAAATTTTTATTTTGCCCAAAAACAAACTTAATTTCACATAATAAAAGTATAAAACCACACGGCCCTATACAAGCAAATACACTATATTGTCGGCAGGGTTTTGGCACTGCGACCCGGGTTTTTTTTATTTTGTCTAAAAACAAATTTAAGTTATCATAATAAAGTTACAACAATACATCATATTGTCGGCAGGGTTTTGGCACTGCGGCCAGAATATTTTTTTTTTTTTTATACCAGAAACTAATTTACATAATACTACATTAATTATGTACCAATGTCATGTATTAGCGAATACTCCAAGGGTTTACACTGTGAGTGTTTTATTTTGTTCATTTTCTTTTCATCTTATTTCCCATACTCACATTATAAAACTATGAAAACTGTAACAAATAAATATTCTATTTGTTGAAAATGGAAATAATTTTTCACTTTGATGTTTGTGTTGTTCGAGACTGACTTCATTAGACGTTCATATATTTTTGTGTGTGTGGTTATGTGTGTCTGTTTACACCACACATATTATGATTCAACGTGTGCTACCTGACTTGTTTGTTCTATCGTTTAAACTTTAAAGTGTACGAATTTGTGTGTGCACTGTGTGTTTTTGTGCTTCTAGAATAATATAAAATGAAAGTATGCATCCGTATTCATATAGTATTGTGGCAACGACTACGCACACTATGTCTATGTATTGTAGTCTGTTTGTGTTCGGAAGGCAGGACAGAGCAAAAGCCCTTTGAGTAAATACAGACTCAGTCAGTTCACCCTTGGCTGAATGCTTATCCTTGGCTAGAGCCAAAGGTGATGTATCCTCTTCTATGCACCTAATACATTATATCTGTGGCTTAAAGACAAAATCGCATAAATGTTACTTTTTTCAAAATTGATTTTTTTAAAGATTTTTTAACAACAAATTCACAAAATCATTACTGAAGATGTTGAGAACTAGTTCATAAAGAAAAAAATAAGAAAATACCTTAACGAGGCGTAAATATTAACAAAACATCATATTATTTTGTCGGAAATACTATAGTACACAAAACATTTTAAGATCATTTTTAACAAACGGTTAGAGGCGTTAATTAAATTAAACGCGAGCAGTCCAAAGCATCCCTTTTGAAAATATCTCATAATTTAAAAGATTTCAAATCAAAATATTCTTTAATTTAAGCTGTTTCCAATTAAAATTATCCCAAAAGCAGAATAACTAATTAATGTAATCATAATAAGTCATCTAGGGGTACGAAAGACGTCATTAAAATTTATAAAAAATTATCAAGCATAAAAAAATATTGATTTCGAATCGATCCGCAAAATTCATCTATAAAATAAGTCACACAAAATTCACGTATTTTAAATCCCACTAACTCACTTCGTTGCGCTGCGTAAGAGTACTTGGAAGCGCTATTTTCTTTGATATTTGATCTACAGAGGCCCTGATTGCAATGCATCACACCAATTTCGATGCCGTATCAAACATGAGACTAACAAGTTAAGAAAAAGATTAAAATAAAATCGAAAAACTGCGAACATCACATTTTCTTAGACACCCCTCGTATTTTATGTATGACCCCTTGCACGTCTCAACCAATAAAAATAGTTTACTGTCGAATGCTGTTTTTATGAGTTTAGTCGTTGAAAAAGTGATTCATTCATTGATGGTTCGATTCGGTTTACGCTAAATGTATTTGTGTATTTTGGAAAACAAGTTATCGCATTGAGCTATCAAAATAATATACATTTTATATACATAATAAAATATGTCGTTAACGTAAAACGAATGAGTAACCTAATAACTACAAACGTATTAATCGATAGAAATTGTAATTAAAATAAGTTTAAAAGAAAACCGTAGTGTAATCTGCGTGTCAAGCTAGGCTATAGCCCTGCTTGACTGTAAAAATTTATAAAATGGTGGAGCGACAATTGTTACTGCTGAGTGAGGCGCAGCATCGCGAGGCAATACTGTAATGAAATGGTGTCATACATATTTTCTAGAAGTGGCTGCGAAGCCCTAAAACGGTATCAACGGATGTGTGGACCATTTAAACTTTAGGCTAAATTTTTTGCAGCTCTGAAAATCATCGCAGTCGATTACACCCTTCTAACGAAATGAACGTTACAAGAGAATCATTATGAATAATTTCATTCACCACGGTTTTCGCTCATGTAGTAATAGGAAGGTACCCCGATGCATGTGTTCGGCTGTGCTATCTCTTTTTTGTTACGTAAAATAATTAACGAAATAATTTAAATCATCTTTACCACAAATTCCACATAAGCAGTTTTTTTTTAGCCACAGATATAATCGATGTGGATATACCCATCCTTTGTATGTGAACGTGTATGATATTATTATCTGTTTGTTTAGGACTTCTCTTTTTTCTTACTACCGAATCAGCTGTTCATTGCTACAGCCCACAGATCATTTAATCTTATAATCAATTATGCGGAATCGTTTCTTTGTTTTATTGGATAATTAATTGTTTTGTTTATTATTAATTAGTAATCACTCACTATTGCTCCATGGAAAAAATACCAGACTATTTTTTCTATGGACATTTAAACATTCCGTAGTAAAAGTTATTTTTTTCTAAATCTGCTTTCAAAGCGCAAACAAATTGAGCATTGGTCGATTTACATTGGGTGACGACTAATAGTTAAATTGATAACTCGTAAATATTTTTGGCGCAAAATAATTTCCTGAGTGCTTATTGATTCAAATACAAATTAATCGAATGTTATGACGTTGTTATATAAAAATTCACTTTTCCTCAAAACAATGATATAAAATTTTGGGTCGCAGAGCCAAACCCTGCCCACAAAATAATTGTAGTTTTATTATGGAAAGTGTTTTTGAACAAAATAAAAATGTTTTCCCTTAATGCATTCCCTAAATACGAGTAGTTCAATTTTTCTAAATTTCAATATTCGCCATGAATTTTATCAATACATTGGCATCAAAGTATATATAGGTACTCTTCAGTAAGTTTTTTCACTATATCTGTCAACTGTATTTTCGTAAAATTTATAAGTCAGCTCTGTCGGACTGATTTTGTAAAAGCTTTAACAGCACATTTTAATCTTTACTAATAGGTCAATATCAAATTCTGAAACAATTCGATAATTTTTTCAGTATTTTCAACCGCTACAAACAACCCTTATAATGGTTCGATAAAGCCTATTTTAAATAGGTCTGTGCGGTGATGGTTTTAAATTTGGTCTTTCGATACTTATCCAATGTGGTGTGTTTCACCGTATGTGAGATATAGGGTTTTAACGTGGGATTATGATGTTTTGTTAATTTTTGCTCCCCGTTAAAAATTTACGGCAATTTTTATGGATAGGCTCAAAAAATCCTTAGTACTTAATGGTTTTTATGAATTTATTTTTATTGTTTAAAAATGTGGAAAAACTCAATTTTAGAAAATAAAATTAGTACTGCATTTTGTATTACTGTTTTAAGGGCATTAACCAAGAACAATCGGTAAACGCGGTCGCCAGACCATTACCAACCAATTGTTATTAACAGAGTCACACCTCCAAGTTGCATCAGTTCTACTAGCGGGTCTATAAGAAAGAAGTTGCATTAATGAAAAATGGGTTTCAATCTACCATTTTATCAATCCAATACCTGCACCATCAAAGAATGATATTCTCGTAAAGTGTACATAAGCAAAAAGTTCTCTCAAACAACACCATTTGTCAAATAACGTGGTCTGAGTCTAAAGTTTGCAGCTGACCATAGCAGCTGACGATCCGCATATGTTTTAGTTTTGATGTCGGGATATGACGTTTCGGAATTATATTTGTAAAGGAAGCATCCCCTGTATAAAATTAAAGGGACATTTGTGTGTATAAGTTGTCTAGGTATATTTTATTGCCTTATGGAATTTATTATGTTTGTTCATTGTGTCTAAATTTGTGTTTAGGCTTCTTCACAATAAGCTTAAATGTTTGGAAAATATTCTTTTATTCGTCATAAAAAAATTAATGAACCGAAAGTGTGTTTTAATATTCTTAATACACAATGGCATTGCAGAGAGCTGTAGTATCTACTATGTCTGTCTGCTATCAGATATCAAAGGCACTGTTATTTGTGTTGGTGTGTATTTATTACGCATCTTATTTTTCTTATTTTCGTCCTGTTCACCAATCAATTTACTGATTAACAAAATTAGAAAAAAATTCTATTCTCTCAATCTAGATTTTTCCGAAACAAATGAATGACGCTCTCATACATCGTGAGTTTGCTGACGGTTTGGAATGGTTGTGCGAACAAGACTGAAAAATTTTAGCCTTTTTAGTTGATCGACTATTTAACTTAATTGTTAGAGCATAAAATAATTCCTCCAAAAAGCATTTACAATCTAAACTTGAAGTTCGTAAGTGCGACAAAAGTAGCTGATATCAAGCTTCGAGAGTAGTAAGAATAAAATTAATGGAACGAATCTATTAACGGCGAAAAATAAACTCATTGTATTAACACTAAACCTACCATGACGAGTCAAATGATCCATTTTAAACTTTTTGTCAGAATTTCTTGAAAATAACATTATCACATCGACATTTGCCTTTACGACTTTTATTAAAAAATACATGGAATGTATTTTTCAAGATTTACTCCTCTCTTGTTAATTTTTTACCAAGAAATATATGTAATCTGCCCTAACTACCGCAAGGGGTCATTTGACCCGTGCAAAGATTCTGTATCTTAATTTGTATTTCTTGTGATCCGAAACCGCAGTATTGGACATTTTTGTTAATGCGTGATATATTTTGCTGCATTGTGCTATATTTGTTGTTGGCTGACGGATGAATAGCCAATTTCACTCTATACTCCAAGCGAGTATTACAGTAAAAATTTCAAGTTATAGTGCTATTTTGCGAATCAAGACTTCTTATTTCATCATTTTACAATTAATTCTTATCCCCAAAATGTCGAAACATTCAAGATATTTGAAATCATTAGAAATTATAAATAACATAGATGAAGAGTGTTCGGAATTTAGTGAAGAGAAACTATCTGAAAGTGAAGTGGCTAACATAGAACAATATAGTAATTCATTTGACACTACGGACGAATGTGAGTTCTTAAATTTAGTATATAAACTATTTTGAATCGTTATTTGAAAAAAATTGTTTTATTCATGTACCAAATTAGCCTAATTGATATATTTTTCGCTAGACATAGTAATATATGTAACATTTTAAAGACGGGTCATTTGACTCGCTTTGGTATATATAGCGTTACCAAGTACTTTTTCTTTTTATCTTTTATATTATAATTTTATAACATAAATGAAATATTTAAGTCGGCTCTGTTGTTTAGTTATGTAAGTTTATTGTATTTGCGTAATAGCCGTCAATACCTTTTTTGTCAGTGAATAAATTTTTAATCAATTTAGTATCTAGGAACTGAAAAGAAAATACAATTTATAATAAATGGTTCTACAAAAAAATGAATCAAAGTTTCAAGTAAAGATATTAAAAGAAATTGTTTTAAATAAATTTTTAGTGTCGTTCAAACTGTTCGAATTATTGGGCTCAGCACCTTTTGTATTTCCTTATTCCATCCCGAGCAGTTTCGGCTCAGGTAGGAATAGGAATACATGAAGTATCGGTAGGTTTAGTGTTAAAAAGCATCTATTATTTAGTGTCGTCGTTCGATGAGTTTGTTTTATTAATTTTATTCTTACTACACTCTCTTAACCTAAAACGGTTATTTTTGTGGCACTTCTAGTTCACATTGCCAATTTTTCCCTCCATTCTTATTTTACAGGTATAGGGTATACCTAATACGTATATTTTTGAAAATCAGATTTTGTGATGAAAAAAGATAGGTATACTTAAATGTGAGCCAAAGGTTGTATCATATTTAATATTCAGTCTGTATACTTTATACATTATACTTTAATTCGAGTGTTTGTAACGCACGGAAAGAAACGTTGTTATATACCCAATTTCCGAAAAATATATTAGTGCCCAAGTCAAAAACGAAACACATATGCTCAAATTGATTATTACTGAGCGAAACGCTTTCTTTTTGTTTCTTGTTGCTTGAGTGACGTTTGAACAATAATTTTTAATGCTTTTAATGCATTCTCACTGAAAATACTTCATGAATTCAACACTAATAATTTATTGTCCTTTGTATTTAACTACGTACTGTGACTCTCATTAAGTTTAAAGTAATTAAACTACTTGAGCAACAAAAGTTACAGATATGTTTTTCGATTTGTTTTGATTTGTATAATTTTAGCTTGTGAGAAGTACAGTAATACTTTGTTTAAAATAACTTGAAGTTTTTATTCAAGTTAGACTTAATCTTAGTAATAAAATAACATATTTTTATGCTTTCAAATTTGAATACAATCAGTATAGAGACAATAAGCAGTTTTTTTTTATCATAACTTGATAAGAATTTTGTGTTCCTGTTTCGAATTATTTTATCTAAAGGTGTCTCAGTAAAAGTGCACTTTTTAAATTTAGTGTCATTTTTTTTCTGTGCAAGTGACAACTCTGACATTTGACAGCTGTCACCTATGTTTATTCCATTTATTAAAAATGGAGTGGTTTACGAAAGAATAACGCGTTATAATTGTAAAAACTTTTTACAAAAATTTGGAAAGTTATGCTGAGACCGCTCGCAAACTTCGCGGAATTTTCAGTCGAGAAAGTGCATCTAATGTGTCTACTATTCGAAGAATGGTCAAAAAATTTGAAGAAACTGGATCGGTTATAGACAGTACGACTCCTGTGCGTCAACGTACCGGTCGGTCTCTTGAAAACATTGCTGCTGTAAACGAGAGTGTCGCCGAAAACCCGAAAACATCAATTCGGCATCGTTCTCAACAACTTCAAATTAACGAAGCACTACGCAGCGAATTTTGACAAAAGACCTCCACCTTCATGCGTACAAAATTCAGCTTATTCAGGAGCTCAAACCAGCAGACCATGGAAAGCGCCGGCAATTCGTTAAATGGGTAATGGAGCAAAGTGAAGTCAATGCCAATTTTTCGAAAAAAGTCATCTTTTCCGATGAAGCGCATTTCCATCGTGAATACACAAAATTGTCAAATTTGGGGCTCAGAAAATCCCCATGCAATCCATGAGAAACAAATGCACCCACAACGAGCAACTGTTTGGTGCGGATTTTGGTCAGTCGGCGGTATTAGGCCTTACTTTTTTGAAGATGAGGCCGAAATTGCAGTGATTGTGAACGGCATTCGTTACAGGAACATGATAACGAAGTTCTTGTGGCCTTAACTGGACGGCATGGATCTGGACGACATGTAGTTTCAGCAAGACGGCGCCACCTGCCACACCGCGCATGAAACAATCAATTTATTGCAGCAACGATTTCCTGATCAAATTATCTCAAGAAATTCTGATGTCAACTGGCCACCAAGATAACGCCGTGTGAGTTTTTTCTTTGGGGTTTTGTGAAGTCTCGGGTTTATGCGAATAAACCAGAAACAATTCCTGAGCTCAAATCCGAGATCCAACGCGTCATCGGTGAGATACAGCCACATCTCTGTGAAAAAGTCATGGAAAATTTCATGAAAAGAGTAATGGTCTGTCATCAGAGTCGTGGGGGCCATTTGACGGATATTTTATTCCATACTTAATAGGAACATGTCTTCTTTACAATCCAATAAAAATATTTTTTTTTAAATGAAAAGTGCGCTCTTACTGAGACAGTCTTTAGGTCAATATTTAAAAATATGTATATGTCGTAGGATAATTGAAATAATCGGATCTTCGCGAAAATCCTAGGACGATTGCAAAAAACCGGGTAATTGGAATCCGGTTTTTTGCAAACATTCTAGGATTTGCGCGAAAATCCGAATTTTTTAATTATCCTACGACATAATATATAAGGCAATAAAAACTTAAGTTTAGAAAAAAACTTTTTCCAATACTCTGTATTCCGTCAAATTGTATATTATATGATTTTTACGTCTTGTAATTCCCAAATTACTTGTGTGTACGAAATTTTTAGGCGCGAGTAGCGTTTTGTCTGCACGACTGTGTCTGTGTGTTACACTTTTTTATCAGTCGTACAAATCAAATGGCTCAACTGATTTAATAAAACATTTTTTGTTCGATTCATTTTGGGGTCTATTTGATCATAATTTCTCCTGGTTTTTGAATTTTGATCGCAGAGAGGAGAAAATTTAAAAACGATGTTTTTTACTTATAATTCGCTCAGTTAAAGTCAGATCGGTTCGAAACCTGTATTAAACGAAAGAGGAGAAATTTTTGCCCAGACTTCGCATAATTCAAACTGTTTTTTTTTTTTTTTTGTAGAGATTTATATGGAAAACAAACTGTATAGTGTCGATATAAGCACATTAATCTGTATCGTGGGTATAATTGTGTTGGTATCTTAATGTCAGATTGTTCTGTCGAGATTATTCGACCCGATCGTCAAAGATAATATTATATAGAAAGAAGACGTATGAAAAGAATAGATCGGAGGCGAAGAATATAACACAATATTTACTTTGGTCATTGGAATAAGTCGAGTTTTGTTTGACTGCAATATTGTGCAAAGTCACTATACTTAGCACTGACAATGAGTACTAGTATGCTGGTGCTGTATGCGTATGCGCTCTTCTTTACCCAAAGCCATTCATCTCTATGCTGTAATCAGTATTGTCAGGGATGCAACGGTACAAAAAAAAACATAATGAATGTATTTAGGCACTTATTTAACTCCTAAGAATTGATTATTCGTGAAAGAATTATACAGTTGTATGTTTGTATTCTGAGGACGCGGACAAAACCACCTAAACAGTTTCAATAAAAGCTCTAGTTTAAATATATAGACGAACGAAATAAATATACAAACAAAATAAATAGAATCATCAATAATTCTCAATTAGGTACGTGCAAAATGGTCGTTCTATTGCAACCTTAATTACTATAATCAATAAAAAGGCTGTCGGAACGCTCTGAATTTAAGCCAATAATAGAGCTACGGCTGTCAACTGATTGTAGACTTATTCGTCAACATTCTGCAAAAAAATTTTCTCTATAAGGAAGATAAAGGACACATCTAGGTCTCTAATGAACTACTTTTGTAATTTATGTACGATTTACTAGAAAAAAGTTGGCATTAATTATGCCAAAAAAACACACGTTTTTAATGTCACACTACGACCTTATTCGTACTTATTTCTCAAAACTGTTCCATCACAAACCTAAAGTGACTCTTCCTTTTTCGAAAAAGTTTTTTAAATCTTCAAAATATTTCCAAAAATTAGAGTAAGCAATTGACAGCGGCATCTTTTAGCCTCGTAGTGGGCACCAGCCAAAAATTGAGGCGTGCGGATGATTAGAGCGAGACCTCTTACCGCCTTTTACCGCTGGGTCTCAACACAAACTGTGTGAAAGTGATCTAACACTGTTAATATTAGTGATGAGCAAAGCAAGACTAAAACCAAGGCTAAAATAGTCCTGGTCTTGCATATGCAGTCTCGGTCTTGTTCTTGCTCAAATATTTCGTCTTAGTCTTGTTCTTGCTTATTCAGTCTCGGTCTTGGTCTTGGTCTTGCGTATTGTCATCGTCTTGCTTATTTGGCCTGTTACTTACGTCTTTTGAAAAATTTTCCTACACACTATCATCGTCAACGTTTTTAGAGGTATAAATTACAATTAGTGTCTAATTAAGAAAACTTTATTTCGCTACAATCAGAAAACATCAAGAAAAAAAATTCTTACCAGTAAACTAGTCATCTTAACTCCAGAAATACCACAAACGTGGTTTACAAAGAGGCACTGGGGTAAATGAAATTCGATTAAACCGCAAGTTTTTATACTTTCAGATAACGTCATTCATGTACCGACGCAAATTTTAATTCAGATTTATCGTATTTCGAAAATCCATAGTATTTTGGAAATCTAAATAGAACTTTTGCTGTTGAACCGAGTCAATTTGTTTGAAACAACCAAAAGCAGTATTGGTTCACTTTCTAGTTTATAATATTAGTCATTTATTTATTAAATTAATCAAAACTAAAAATTAAGGATCTTAGAGGAATACCGTGAGAGAATTATTTCTCTCAAAATACTAGATCCCCGCGAATAACTTCGCGGGCCACAGCTATATCGAGTTACAAAAAGAATGTGTTATACACGTTGGTATGATCCGAAATACGTTATCAGTGTGTTTGGTATATTAGAGTAGAGTAGATAACTCTGTGAAAACCTACTCTGAAAGTGAATTACCAAAAGTGTGCGCTACTGATGCACTTATAACAAACGGGCTAGTGATTTTGAACATGTTCCTGAGTAGATTGCACAGAATAAGTAAATGACACATACGTGACAGATTTCACAAGACTAGATTTAGATGAGAGTTAAAGACAATTTGATTTTATATTTCATATTCTTATTAGTGTATTTGCCATATGGCAACATACACTATTGGCATCGGTCGGATGGCGGGACCTAGGGGTCGGACCAAAATTTCTCGACGTTTCATAACCTCCTAAACACTTTGGCACCATTTTTGAAAATGTTTATATATATATGTATATATATATTTATATATATATTTATATATATATATATATAAGCGTATATATATATATATATATATATATATATATATATATATATATATATATATATATATATATATATATATATATATATGTATATATATATATATATGTGTGCGGGCAATAACTTTCGAAGGAGTTAATTGATTTTAACGAAATTCGGCCCACGTGTTGAAATCCATCACCGCAAGAAGCCTATTTAAAATGGGCCTAATCGGGCTATTTTAAGCGTAGTTTTTAGGGGTTGGAAAATGTTTTTGGGCCCCAAAATACCGAAAAAATTCTCCGAATCGTTTCAAAATTGAAATTTAACCCTCTGGTAGTAATTAAAAAGTGTCCCTAAAATTTTGATAAAATCGACCCGACAGGACCGGATTTACAAATTTTATGAAAACACTAGTTAGCAGATAGTTAATTATTTACTGAAGTGTGTATATAATTTGGTATAGAGGTTCGATTGATAATAATATTTCAGTTAAGAAAAAAAAATGTTATTTTCAGGGGTGTATTAAGGAGTCAAATTTTTTATTTTGCCCAGCTAAAGTTTATTTTGCCCAACTAAAGTTCGCATAATAAAGCCACAGTGCCTGTATAAGCAAATACACTATATTGTCGGCAGGGTTTTGGCACTGCGACCGGGGTTTTTATATTGTTTTTATATTGATACTTATTCATTTCAAGACACAAAAAAATTTAAAAAACGGATAATGAAAAATGTATTTGATTTAACAATTGTCAAATTCAGACATCTGTCGCGACGTGATTTTACTCTACTCTACATTCCCTTGCTCGGAATGCTATAGGGTTTACTTCTTTAGTCGGATATTGCAATATTAAACAGATCAGTGTATCCTACACACCCAACATATGTTAGAAATTTTTACACTAGAGTATGATACTATAGTGCGCCCCCAATTATTACGCTACTGGAAGTGACAGAAACTTCTCAAACGAATTGACAGAACATTCTCGAAAAATCTCAAACCAAGATTGTTACATATATAAATAAAGTGAGAGTACGCAGTTAAGAGTCAGTTGTTACAGTGCAGTGAATTCAGTCGATATTATCGCGACAGTCAGGCAATTGGTACGGCAGTACAGAAGACATAAATAATCAGATATTAAATAAAAAAGACGTGTTGCCATAGTACACAAATTTCGGTGTGTGTTAAGAATAGTGTATTGTGTAAATAGTTATTGTTGTGTTATTGTTTATAGGAATCCATTTGTTTGTTTCATTGTTTAGTTTATTTCATTATTAGAGAAATACTTTTTAGTAATTTGTTTTGTATTTATTTCGTTTGTTGTAAATTAATCAGTTTTGAACCACCACAAAGGACAGTTTTGTTACAATACCAAACATAGCTAATGTGTGTGAATAATACAATAGGAAAATGCAAAGTTTCAATGAAGCAGGGCTAATCAATATTCTATAGCATAAAATTAGATATAACATAACATAGGTGTTGAATAGGTGATTCACTAGACTGTACCGTTAGATAAAATTACCAATATTGTAATTATTAAAAAAAAACATGTATGTGAAATTACGTTGTTTTACCGTTAATTTAAAATAACAACAACGTTACAAATTGCACACGATGGAACGATAAAAGCATTATTCTTTTCTGTAATCTGTTTCTAATAAGTACTAAGCTACGCTGTGTAATGGATCATTAACTGTAATATCGGCTTAGTTACCGTAAACTTGTAATATATCTATAAATATATACATATGTGCACGAATAACAATATATAATATGTAAATAAGAAGGAATATTAGCCAGTTTTATATAACTGTCTATTTTAGAAAATCGGGACTTTAAAACTTCTGAAACCTAGTTATGGATATTGCTATCATGCTGTATATTAAAATATACGCAGTGCGTTTGATTATAACGAACATATTAACTTTGCATGTTAGATGGCTCCATTTGATTTACATTGCATTCAAGTTAATGAAAATAATAGGCTAGCTAACTCTGAATTCTATTCAAAAGCATGTAAACAGTTTTGAAGTTGTTTAGGTACCTATTAAAAAAATATCAACGGCACATCGTTAATAAATGTAAAATGTTCAAATTCTAATTGTTAGAAAATATTTCCCAACAATGCGCTCTGATATAATTTGAAATCAAATGAATATACTTTACATGTAAAGCAAATATGAGAATTTAAATCTAATACCCTGTAACAGTTAAAATCGAATCTATGTGCACACTAAATAACTTGGTTACCTAGGAACTATTTTGTTCTTATGCAAACTTTTTCATTCATATTTAGGTCAGGTGAATTAGTAGGTCAGTTGTAAACGTACACAAAAAATCGCTGAAATTGCAATAATTGCGGTAAACTTGCCTTTTTGATATGTTGTTTAGGTCCCCTTAGATAGTATTTTTCCAAATTTGCAGCACTAAAATGTGAGCGGGTTGAGTTATTGCTGAAAAACTGCTAATTTTTTTCATTTTTCAAGTTTTATGCAAAAAAAAATACATAGGAAGGCTCTGACGAGAAAGGTCCCTATAACTTTTTTTAAAGTAGACAAAATTCCCGACAAACTTGAGCTCTAATTCAGTTTTCTAGGTCTAATAGCTCCCAAAATACAGGGTTCCCAAAATCTGCTATTTTTTTTTCAAAAAGTTGAAAAATGGAAAATGGCTAATTTTCGACCAAAATGTCAGATATAATGAAGTATCTAAGGGGAAATTATTGAGAAATGAAGTTGTAGCAAATTTAATTACTTTCGTTTTGAGACTACGTAACCTAGAGCCCCGGTGCAAAAATTAAATTGGAGCCTTATTTTCAATATTATGTAAAAAGTATTAATAATAAAGATGAAGTTCCGCTAGCTGACATTTTTTCCGGAAATTTCCTCTTTTCTAGGAATCGTATTTTTAATTTCATTAACATTAATAGTTCTAGAGTTATTTTAAGAAAAATCATCTTTTTTGAGATTCTTTAATTGTTAATAACTTTTGCAATTGTTTATGTGCGGATTTCAAACTTTTGCACATTTTTCTAAAATGAGTTATGACACGTATTTTAACTCGCAATACCAAAAATTAACACGTGTGAACCAGACTACAGAGGCCAAAGAGTCATAAATCAAAACTTCTTTATTCGATTAGGAAATTTAAATAACGTTTTCGAACGTCGCTCAGGAGGCTGAGGGATCCCCTGAGCTTGAGGGCCTTGGCTTAAGTTAACCTACGCGTCTTCTTTGAGTGCCCAGGAGTATCAATATCGACTTCGTCGAGGGAGGAGATGCCGATGGGGACGTTGATGCGGTACAGCAGTTTCGAAGATATTTTATTTTTGAGATTTCCCAAAAAATATTCAGTCAAATCAGTTTCAATTTTCAGAAAATCTAAATTCAGCAAGATCCTTTGCCACAAACTGCTTTTCGATCGGTCCAACCGTTCAAAATTTAGGAAAGGTTTATATACACATACCATCAGACATCGAACATCATCGTGGAAATGGTGAGAATAGCTTCCTAGGATCTCAAAACGTCGAGATCTGACGAAAACTCAAATTTTAAAAATCGGGGTGAAACCAATAACTTCACAATTTTTGAAAATTATCGGAGCGTAATTTTTTTTTTGAAAATTTTCATTTTTCTTAGCGAGAAGTTAAAAAATTGCTTGATGAAAATGTTTTTTCTCATCTTATTGTTATAAAAAAATGTTTCAAACAATATCAGACCAGTTTACCGTCTGGTAACATGTTTTTTTTTACAATCAGTAGTCTCCTGAATTGACTACAACAAAAAAATTGAAACCGAATTGAATTTGGAACAGCAGCACCGATTCCACTCGTCTACTGTGGCTCAGTACAGAAAAAACATTTCATTTTCTTGTATGATTGATAATTTTTTTTATTCTTAAATTTAATTCATGCTAGTCATTTAAAAATTATGAAGAAGCTGACTTACTAAAAATTATATTGAACAAATTTCCACGTCTGTGTGGTGTTATTATTTATTGTTATTATTATTTTATTACTATTGTTTCCCATTACACATGTCTGAGCTATAAATTATCTGCACTTCATATCACGACAAATTGCATTTTCTGAAACACAATCATGATGTATTTAATACTGAAAAAATGCACTTACTAAGAACTTTAATTCATATTCAAAACAGTGTAATTGCAATTCTAGGAATCACATGCACACAGAATATTTTATACACATAATATTATTATTATGTATTATAAAATATTATGTCCACACAAAGACATAAAATTCTCCTACTGAACATAATATCATCCGTGGGTATATTATTCTATTTACGTGTAAATCAGTATATGTGTAGGTATACACGTATTGAGGCATACAAAAAATAAATCGTACAAAATAATTAACAAAATCTTTTTGATATATGTAGATATAGGTACAATATACGTAGCTGTGTACATTAACATTTATATAATATTCTATCTCCCACATCATTGATTTCAAAAATAATTATCTCAACAACATTAAAATTTATTCATATCGATGCTTCGTTTGTGATCGTTTGCCGGCTGTTTTCTGTGCGAGAGAAACAGAGGCGAACGAGCGACGAGAAGCGCGATGTCGAGTGTGTGGGGGGGAATGGAGGGCGACGGGAGACGGACAGTGACGGCCGCGGTGTTAAGTGGAAGTCAGCGGGAGGTCGGGGTTCGGGACCCCCGCGGGCCTCCGACCGCCGCACTCTCGGCTTTATAACAACACACACACACATGAATACACACACACATACTTTAATAAAGGTAGAGATATCTACATACCTGTGTTGATATACCCAATATCACTGACCACTCCGACTCACTTGTACAAAGCCCGAGCTCCGATCCAAAATCAACGTTTTGCCAGGGAAGTTCGAAACGTTGCAGACAAGACTTTGCGGATGACAGGAAAACTGTGCAATTATGAACTGAACGGAAACGGAAAACTGTGGCAGAAAACATAAAAATCGATGACCTGTTAACACGCCTTCTATTGGGTTTACCTTCGAATATTCTAAAGTGGTTGAAAATAATAAAAAGAGTATTTAAGAAATGAAGCTACTTGCTATACTGTTCAATAAATACATTTGAACAGTATAGCAAGTAGCTTCATTTCTTAAATATATCTATTACTGTTGGTAGAGTCAATTTATTTAATAAAAAGAGTAAATTCAGTTAACAACAGAATTTAATTCAACAACGTAAATATGTCTCTCTATCTTTCAATGTTTCAATATTGAATACCGTACTTAATACCATCGCACTTAGCCAGTGTTATAATTCACATAAATATGCAATAATAATAATAATCTCAGCAATATTGTAAACCAACATGTACAGTAAAAACAGAACATGTATACAATAAAGCATTATAAGGTTGTCGATTGAAAACCAAATATCGGAAATCCGAAAATTTTCTTAACAATTGGGAAAAATAGGGATCGCGGAGATAAAAAATTTTGTATTCCTTTCTTCTTGATTAATTGTTTAGTTTTCAATGATCCATGATCATTGATCTTCAGTGATTTATATAAGAGTTTTCCCTATTTTTGGCGCATAAAATCTAAAGTACTCAGTAACAGGGGCAAAAAGTGTCAGGCCTAGAAGGGGTTAATATAAAAATACAAACATATTCACAACACGCCGATTCGTCGAACAGAGAATAACTTTTCAGTGGTTAGTGTTTGAACTATTTTGAACGTCGCTGGAGTTTAATTTGCCCATTCCTTTTTGCAAGACAAATTATTGTAAAATATTGCAAAAAAGTATCATGCTAAAGTAAATGATTTCTGAAATATCTAGGGTCAAAGTTGGAGAAATTAGCATACAATTCTTGTGTAAAGTGTCACCCGCAACTTAAATTTTTAACGAATTGAGTTAAAGAGATAGGGCAAATCAAGGGGAAATTTTATCACATAAACTATCACTTGAAGATAAATCTGCAAGGTCATAAGAAGTACACAGGCTACCTCGTTCATGAAGCTGACAGACTGTTCATAATTTTATCCTTCACGCGATATTAATTGCCAGTTCGCTATATGACGTCATCCCCCCACTACTATCCAACGGATCTTGATAAATTTGATTTTGAAAATACAAAGATGGTGCCAGGGGCATTATCAACTTGCAATTTTTTGATAGGAAGAGAGATCATACTGCAACTCATTTGAAAGATTTCAATTCTCCAGTTCTGAATAAATTTAAAACATAATAGAATAAGATTTCAAAAATTTTAAACCCGTTTTTTAATTCTGGATCAAATCAATAAATAAACTGAAATTTTCAACCTTTTATCATATCTCGCCTACGTGTAGAACTTTAGAATTAGCGAAGCGTCTGGCAGATCAATAGATTGAGTTGCTTCAACAATAGGGTTTCATTTAAACCCTCCGGGTACGGAAGTCTAAATATAATAAATTGAAAATATAAATCAGTACTAGGTCGAAATAATCTTGACTATATGTGGCCTTAAAAAATAAATGCAATCAAAACATTTATAGCTTACAGTGTTTAAGCACAAAACACTTGTCAAATTTATAAATAACAGCATAATGCGTGTCTATCTCTCTCGGACACATACATAAACTGTTGGATTTAAACTCATAACCAATTAAAATTTTGAATATTGTAATAATGTTGTAGATTCATGTTACACTATAGATTGGTATTGTCTATTGTTGAAAGTGCAATGTTAGTGTCATTGCCTTAATGTGCTGACGAAGTATATTAAAGAAGACGCTTCAAAATTGTTTGATCTATAATAATTATTAGTGATCAAAAAATTAATATTAATATTTCATGTTAAGTGCAAGCGGCTCTGTATGTTACACTTTTTTTTATTAGGCGTACAGTCTAAATGCTGGAATCGATTTTGAAAAAATGTTTTTGTTCAATTATCTTAAAGACTCCATTACCATTGTCGCTGTCGGTTTTTATCTCTATCGTGTGCGAAGCCGCGGGTAGCGGCTAATAATATTTGCCTATTATTTTATATTATTTTTTTCTTAAAAAAAATGTAGGTTTTGAAAACAGATTTGGTTAAAGCGAATTTAGTTGCATTTTGCGAACAATAATTTTTATAATATTAATATTATCATGCATAATTTTTTAAGATTAAAAATTATCAGGAAATATAAAATATGCAGAATTGATTGCATATTTTATTTTGTCCAATTTCCTGATAATTTTTAATCTTAATAATTTTTATCGTCCGTTCTATTGACTTTGCAGGTTTAGATGTAACCACACATATGGAGTTTGGACTTAGTTTGAGAATTTCAATATTGTAAAGTTTTCAAGGAAAGTTCGACACATTTGAGTGCCTGAAAACAATTCCGTGTCGTTTTACAGTGTTTGTTTCAATGCCGAGTAGAAGACGAGCTAACATAGGTCGTCAAAGTCAATCAAATGCGAGGCGAGTTACTTCACGTGCAAACCGCACTGTTGACCAGCGAGCGACGGATAATGAAAATACTCATATTGGCATGTCCAAATTATGTTCGAGAGCGACGGAAAATGAACGACAAGCGAATACATTGAGAATGCAACGAGTTCGTGCACAGCATACACAACGCCAGCGAGCGCGGCAAAATGAACATGACCAATTGCGTCGACGCGGTGCTCCTGTGAACTCGGAACGAGCGGCATTCCGTTACGATCCGGAAATCGATTACGGTTGTGGACAGATGAGTAATTACTGGAGAAATGTAAGTCGCTTGTTCGCATTGTAAGGCGTTGAAATTCAGCGGTGAATCTTCTGGATTGTGTTGTGCAGGTGGAAAAATGAAATTGCCACAATTAGTTTCGCTACCAGAGACCTTACGCTCATTAGTTTCTGGAACGGGAAGTGATTCTACACATTTCCTGGCCAACATTCAAAAATACAACAGTTGTGTTCAAATGACGTCATTTGGCGCAACGCATACTGTACAGGACAACTTCAAAGTAATTACAACACAATTGTCTTTCGTATCATTCTCCGTTGCATCAGAAGCAATTTCATAATTTCACACATAAATGCAGATTCAAGGGAAAACATATCATTTAGTAGGAACGCTGTTACCATCGCCGGACGCGGACCATCAGTTACAAATTTATTTCATGGGGAATTTGGATGGGGAAATTAATCAGCGTTGTGCTCACCATTGGATAACGAAGCGAGCCATTGTCAAAGAACTGCAAACCATTCTTCATCAGAACAACGAATTGATAAAATTGTAATATCGTCATCAGGGCTGACAAAACGCCTGTGGGCTAGCATGCAAGAAGGTTCGACGAAGTGGCTGTTGTTATTGTCGGAGAAAATTTGCAATCTAGAGATATCGTGCTTCATCGTCGGAACAATGAATTAAAACGCGTGTCCGAAACGCACAGGACTTACGATGCGCTACAATATCCATTGATCTTTTGGCATAGCGAGGATGAACACCATTTTAACATCGAAATAGTTAATGAACTAACAGGTGAATGTAACAGATTTAATAATTAATTCGTTGATTTTATTACATCTAACCGAATGTCGATTGTGATTGCAGGCGCTGAAACCAATAAAAAAGTAAGTGCTACGAATTTTTATTCATACAGACTTATGATCCGTGAAGGTGAAATAAATCACATTTTGAAATGGCGCCGTCTTTTCCATCAGTTCTAAGTTGATATGTGTGTCAAAATTGAGACTGAACGATTGACATATATTCGTTTGAACCAAAAGCATCTCCGATCTGAAGAATACATTTATCTCCGCGATGCGATTAATGACGACGGCGATGCAAACAACGTGGGAAAAATGACAATTTTGCCGACTACTTTCTTTGGAAACCCGCGCCACATGCACGAGTACGCGCAAGATGCGATGTCGTATATTAGACAATATGGCCGCCTAGACCTATTCATAACATTTACCTGTAACCATCAATGGATAGACATCAAGAAGAAACTGCTACCCAGCCAAACACCAGTTGACAGACATGACATCACTACCAGAGTTTTTAAACAAAAATTAAAGTCTCTGATGGATTTCATCGTTGTTGGATGTACTCTGTTGAATGGCAAAAGCGTGGTCTGCCTCATGCGCACATTTTAGTTTGGTTACTTGACAAAATCGATTCCATCATCTCAGTCGAAATCCCGAATGAAGCTGTTGATCCGACATTCAGGGTTCCCAACTTAGGGGTTTTCCCCCCAAATTTAGGGAGTAAATAAATGGGATGGGATTTTTAGGGGTATTTTTAGGGATTTCTTGACTCTGCATTTTGATTTTTTTTTATCGAGGAAAATAAAAATGTGAAAGTATAGGCCCAGGGAGAATCCAAACTAGCCAATCATTTGTTACGTTTAATCCATCCCCAAATGCTAAGTTTATTCAATGTCAACATGTATGATTGTAAAAAATCGGAATCTTCCGAAGAAAACGAAATTATATTTGATGTATTAAATAATTTATAAATAAAGAGTATTGAAAAATATGACAGCATATTGTATGAGTGTGAATCTAGAAGATATAAAACCATTTCTAGGTTGTAAATAAAAGAATAAATAATTAAAAAGTTACAATGAAAAACAATCCGCATACTAAGTTCTTAGTTTGCTAAATGTCCATTTTTTTATTTTCAAATTATTAGTTTGTTAATTACTGTTTTTTTATTTATAAAAAATAACGAATATCTGCTAGATTCATATCCATGCATATTATATATAATTTATTAATTATTATTTATTATCTTTACAGAATATTATTTTTTATGGGGATTTCTAAATAATTTGGACGATTTTAGGGGTAAATATTTTTGATAGTTGGTAACACTGCCGACATTGCATGCAGTGGTGACTAAGAATATGATCCATGGACCTTGCGGAGTTTTCAACAACCACTCGCCCTGTATGATCGATGGTAAGTGTTCCAAGCGATACCCGAGAGACCTGATTGCTAACACCATCACAAGCACAGCACATTCGGCCTTGAAATTGCCACTGAACATGCGAATCAACGAGACACTAGCTTGCAACGTCGCCAAAAACAGCGCAATGGCGAAGGTTTTACAGATCGTTTGGGACGAATGCACGATGACCCACAAGAGGTCACTGGAGGCGTTAGACAGAACGTTGAAAGATCTTCGTGACAATCAAAGCATTTTTGGTGGAGCCATGATTCTGTTGTCCGATGATTTTCGTCAGACTCTTCCAGTTATTCCACGATCAACTGTAGCTGACCTAAAATCAGAAAAATTTGTGGCAGCATGTGGGGATACTCCGATTGACGACTAGCATGCGAGTTTTTTTGCAACAAGTTCGAAATGCAGAAGTGTTTGCGAAGCCATTGCTGGACATTGGTAATGGGACAGTCTCAGATGACATCTCGATCGGATTCATGACATTTCCCACTGCTTTCTGTCAGTTGACCGAATCGACGGTGAAGCTAATTCGGCGTGTTTTTCCGAACGTAACACAGAACTTCAAAAACCATAATTGGCTGAGCGAACGAGCTATATTGGCGATGAAAAACGAAGATGTCGAAGATCTCAACGCGACCATTCAAAATTTCATCCCGGGACAGTCGTTTTCCTTCAAATAGGTTGACACAGTTATCAGCCAAGATGAGGTAGTCAACTATCCACAGAATTTTTGAATTCACTGGAATTGCCGGGATTACCACCTCACAATTTGCAATTGAAAGTTTGCTCAGTCATCGTCATGTTGCATAACATCAATCAACCTCGATTATGCAATGGAACAAGGCCTCATCTGAATGTTTTCGTCAGAATCGCTGCCTCACCTGGATATTTTCTTCACAATTGTTGTCTTACCTGGATATTTTCCTCAAGATCGTTGCCTCACTCAGATATTTTCCTCAGAGTCGTTGCCTCACTTCGATATTTTCTTCAGAATCGCTGCCTCACCTTGATATTTCCTTGTGAATCGTTACCTCACTTGAATGTTTTCTTCAGAATCCTTGCCTTACCTGAATATTTTCCTCAGAATCGTTGCCTCATCTGAATATTTTACCAAAACTATGTACATATATACACTATGCGTACTTTTAATGCGGAAAATCATATAAAAAAATGCCAGATCATCTACGTTAAAAATCTTTAGGTAGGTCAACTTTATTTTGTAAACGGGCGTCTCTTTTAACAGTCGTCTTTTTTATTCCCATTCTGCCATTCATTTCTTCCAAATAAACTATTGATCATTTCGTAGTAGTTATCTCAAATTTTCCACTTTTAACAATTAATATCTGGGAAATTGTTAGTGATAATTTGCTGAAAACAGAAACCTACAAACAACTGAGATAGTACTATAAAAAAGGATATGACGTCATTTCGAAAAGAAATGGAAGGAGGGTGAAAAGACGGCTGTCAAAAAGTTCTGTCCGAGGACATTGGGCGCAGATGATTTAGGCTTCTAATATAAAACTTAATTCACAACACCGCATATATTTACTTTTAAAAACAATTTCAAAAATAAAACGTCAAAACCCAAAATTTAATTAACGGAAAATTTATAACTAACACGTTTTTACGCAAAGCTATACACAACACAATTTAAAAAATTGTGAGAGATTTTGCCTTTTGATCACAGAAATAGTAAGTAATATAAACTTAAAAGTTACTTCCTGAATCTATTAGTCTTATACACTACTGTAGAACAAGATACATAGATGAAAACTGCTTTTTATTTTTATTGACATATTAACCGCTACCCGCGACTCCGCACGGAATTGAGATGAATAGCAGTGAAGTCTTTGGCAACGACAACAGTAGTGGAGCATTGAGTTCGTTCGAGTAGTATAAATGATATACAGTAGGACCTCGATAAGTTAAACCTCGATAAGCTAAAAATCTCTGTAAGTTAAACATTTTTTGAATTCCCTTCCCCTGAAAGCATAAAACCTCCATAAGTTAAATCACAAAACCTCGGTAACTTAAGCAAATATTCTGAACATCGCCCTCCATAACTTAAAATAATATTTTGGTGACCTCCATAAGTTAAAGTATTATCAGTTTCATAATGTGTCTCAATGGGTAAGTATCCAAACAAAAGGTTTTGCCAAGTTCTTAATTGATTTTCACTTTAGTCTTAGTTTAAGCAATGTCGCGATAAAAATATCAGTATTAGTGAACCCATACTAAAAGAAAAAGCTGAAGAATTCGCAAAGTCGTTGAACATTAGTCAATTTAAAGCTAGCAGCATCCTCTATAAAATCCACAAACCTCGGTAAATTTTACTCTGAAAACCTCTCTAACTTCAAAACTAAAAACTCGATAACTTAAATTTTTTAACGTTTCCCTTGGATTTTAACTTATCGAGGTCCTACTGTATTTGTACCCAGGTACTCTTTTATATTAAATCCACCACCAACCCGTTCGGCTAGTGTGTTCCAAAGACCGTCGAACAAGTATCTTTAGCTTAAGCAGTTTCAAAGTACAGCGTTTTCTTTAATGAAGATTTTCACTCTCTTACAGGTTCTTTTTGGGATAAAATGTAGCCTACATCACTCCTGGCATAGCTCACAGCCTGTGAAGTGCTATCAAGTATTTCAAGGATTTCCTTCATGAAGGTTTCCACTCACTTTCACTTCTTAGGAGTTGAAATTTTAGGGATAAAATAATGCTTCTGGTCAACAAAATAGCTCTTTATCTGTTAATGAAGTATCATCACAATCGGTTCAGCCCTTTCTAAGATTAGCCCGGAAGACAGACAAAAAAAATTAAAACGGTTGTTTACGTTCTGATAGCATGCAAATAACCGTGATAATTCAAAAATACTAGAAACATACACTTCCATTTTATTTATATCAACAGACGTATAGATCAATAAAAACCTGGTTGATTATGAAGTCCGTCCGATTTAGTGTTTGACTTTGATGAGGAGAGATATTACAAAAAAAATGGCAGTTTAGACGAAAGCCGTATTATTTATCTGTCATTTGCAGTTTGAAAAAATAATTAGATCCACCGATTGGAAGTAATCCGCTACAAACATTACTTTCCGTTTGTAATTGTTACGTTAGCATGTTACTATTCATCAATCAGTTATAAAAAACTTTATTTTCATCCAACTGCGAAGGTAAATGTGTTTATCAAATTTATGGATATGTTTGTGCCACTATAGCACTCAAATGGCTGAACGGATTTTTTGTTCTGATGGTTTGTAACAGTTCAAAACGCGTTGCGACTGATTAAAATCAATTATGACCCAAAATTTCACGCTCTGGATATTTGACGTATTGCTCAGAAAGCATTCTGGTCGGTTTTTTCGCGTAACGATATTTGTGCATAACATATTATTGCGAATATATTGAGTAAATTGATGAGTTAATACACAAGCACTGATCGATACGCCAGTTCATAAATATTCAAGAGTTGTTAAGTTCTTTATGGAAGTACATAATATTATTATGTATGTCCATAAAAAAGGACCTCCTACATAAAAATAATAACAAAGAAAATGTCCAATTGGAATTTAAAATACTAAAAGATACGGAGTAGTACAATATATTACGTGTAACAAAAACAACGTAAGTGTATTGGTATGTCACTAACGTACTACATTGATTAGTAGCATTGCGTACTACATAGACAGTTATTGTATATAGTCTATCTAGGAGAAAGAATGGTGATGCAAAGGCTAAAGAATTCGATCATTAAAATAAGAAAGTCAAAAATTCTACGCACAAAATGGTGTGTATATAGGCAGTCAAGTTTTACGGCAGGTTACGTTAAATAAAGACGCACTCTATCCGAGACAAAACATAACATTAAAAATATTGGATAAAAAAAACTTTTCACACTTAAATCTCCTTCAGAAAATAAAAAACAAAAAATAATCAAGTTTTGAGGTCGGTGCCAATTTAATTATTATAACGTTTTATGTACTGTAACAGTTCGACGTTCAGGAAATTTGGGAATAAAATCATTTGTATGCACTTGATTTGCAACGTCGTTAAACTGTTTTAGAGTCATTTCGAAATTGCGTTTTATAAACGACTCAAATTTTTCAATCATCTTAATTACTCTTAAATATTCTCAATTAGAGCAGTTTTTTATACACGGGCTTTTTGTTTCCCACCAAATCCTCGAAATATGAACTGGTCAACCGGGACATGTTAAAATTTCCGGAAATTTATGAAAATAAGCCTACAATTGCACATATCATATACTATGTTTGCTGGCTGAATAACAATTATACACGTGACGCATGTGTAAACGAACAGCTCGTGTCCACGAGCAACTCGACGAAATCTCCAACGACGTGCAAGACGAAGCGTGAGCCGCATGTGCAAATGAGGCAAAAAGTGCTACGGAGGAGTGAATAAAAATAGAATTGGAATAAATGAAACATCTCGTAGATACGGCATTATATACAGAACTCTTACAAACAAAAACACTAAAAGCACTTCTGTAATGAAATAGCTACCAAAAAAGAATTTTTTTAAATTCCATCCTTAAGGAGGTAAATAAGGACACTCCAGATCGGAACAGTTGATTTTTTACTCTTAATTGTTAAAAACCAATGTTTTCGTATCTAAGGAAAAAGAAAACAAGAATTCAATATTTTTCAAAATACCAACAACGTATCAAATTATACTAAACAAAAAATACAAACTTAAGTGTATATAAAAATAATTATAAGAATGTAGAATATAATTAAAGTTTTTAATTAAAATTACAATTCAAAACCATTCTTATATTAACGGTCTTTCGAGTATATACAAAAGAATCAATTTCTGGCCAATTCGAACCGGAAATATGCACAGATCAAAGCGTTGTACCTAAAGGGCTCAAATATTGCTTGTGTATTCCCAAAATGACACGATAGCTGCTAAGAAAAGATTCCTTTTCTAAGTGAAAAATTGGAGGTGGGGGTGGATTTTACATGAAAGAATTTAATTGGATACAAATATATCATCTATCTATACCCTGCGGACGAAATCAAATCGTCACTATCGTTGTCGCTACCGAGCGGGGCAAACTTGTATTAGAAGATGCAAGATTGGAATACAGTGAAACCGAAGGTTCCATTACTGTTATCACTGCCGTGTTTCATCTTAAGCGTGCGCGAAGCCGCGAGTAGCGACTAATATTAAAATAAAATGTATTTTTTGTAGATAATATTTAAACTACCTCTGAGGGTGCTATAAAAATATTTTTGTAATCGCTGGTCTTTTGGTTTCTATGTAATAGCATTCTCTTGTACGCTATGTAAATCTATCCACCTGTATTTAAACACTTTCAAAAATGGTGTCCAGTTATTCGCAATAGTGTGAAACGTTAAGATTTTATGGTACGACCCCTAGGTTTCAGCGTCCGATCACCACCAACAGAGTATTTGCTATACACTAGAAGTAAATACACTAAAAAAATGTTTATATGCATAGAGTTTAAATATGCATCAGCATTCAGCATGTATGAATAGTACCATTACCCAGTATTATGGTCAGCAAACCTGTGTCTATTATCTAAACATCAAATACCCGTCTTTATATTTCCAGTTACACTTCAAACAATGTTCTACCAAAACCGCCCACATGCTTATTGTAGGTAAGATTTAGGGCCCAATAAAATTGCTACACAAACTATTTAATGCTTTCCCAAATATACGTATTTGTATGACTGTCACAGGCACACAAAAGATGTATCGGATGTATCGATCGGTGACGTATAAAGGATTTTTACAAAATATATAAAATACATTCACTAGCTATATAATAATGTTTACTCTGCCAAAAAGAGACGAAAATATATTATTATTTATATTATTCAGTACTATTAGGACAGTAATATGAAGTTTAAATTCTTAAACACAATAAAAATAAATATCTGCCTTGCATTATTAAGCAAACAGATCATTAAAGCTATTTAAAAAAATGTTTCGTTCAGAAAAACGAAGGTGTGGCCAAAATTGGAATAAAAACGGAGCTCGTTTAGCCTCGGTGTCTGTCCGTCCGTCCGTCCATCTATCTGTCACAAGTTCCCAGAGTCAAACGGTACAAACTGTAAACTTGAAAATTACCATAGTCAAAGCTTGTAACAGGCCAATGCTGTCGTTTTGAAATGGACCTGGGCAATGCTTCCGCCCAGGCGAGCACTGCTTGTCTTTCCTCGAAGCATTTCGGTGTATTTTAAACCCTAGTAGCTTCGGTTCTGATAACACTTCAAGTCTCAAATTTTCAGGATAAGATGAGGATACTATGCTTATGTAACATACCAAATTTGACTTTTATTGTCGTACTATTTTGGATTTTATTAATACGCTAAGTTCTCTAGATGGTGCAAAAAATGATAGCAATATAGTTGTTGCATATCTATTTAATACTACAACTCCAGCATCACCCTTCCTAATGTCTTTTCCATCTACTAAGCAGAATTATACGCCATGCTCTTGGCTCTACATAAGATCCTAAGCCTTCCACCAAATATGATCTGATTCTTGCAGCGCAGTGTATGCTTTGAAAAATAAACCAAGACAACTCTATATTGATTGAAGTTCTAAGCTTACTATACACATATAACCAGAATCTAGACTAGTCTTTATATAGATTTCTGGACATAGTGGAATTCCTGGGAATGAACATGTAGACGGAATAGCAAAACCGGCAACGCATTCCAATTAAGGATCCGGCAACTATCGAAATCATAGCTGAAGACCTTAAAAGTAACTGTCAGCTGATAATTAATCAAGACTGGTGAACTCTTTGGTTAAATACCGTAAATAACAAACTTCGAAAACTAAAAGAATTTACCAAAAAAATGGTTTACCTCATCACAGAATCAGCGACGATCTGAGACAATCCTAACCAGATTAAGGATAGGGCACACATCCACTTGTATCCCTTAAAAGAGGATCTTCCTCTTTTATGTAACTACTGCAAGGAATAATCAACAAATCACAATTGAACACTTATAATCTGCATCCAATTCAGTAAACAACGCTTGATCACTTCAAAACATTCTTCAAGATGACGAAGGAACTTTTACTAATGTTCAACAGTTTCTTGAACTAACCCAAACAAAAAATATAAATTGAACAGTTAAAATTAAATTAAATTATGAAAATAGTATAAATAAATAATAATAAGATATTACTCACTTTATAAAAACAATCATATTTATGTAATTTATGTAATCATGTTTATATATTACGTATATGAGCAATGTAACCATGTGGATTGTGCGGTGTACGTATGTACGCATTATGTGTGTGTGCTTCTATGTATGCATATGGGTGCGCTTCTGCATAATATTCTCTGCAATACGTTACATTCTCAAGCACAAGCACACTCGCCATTGCCGCTGAACGAATATTTTTTTAAATAAAAAAATTTAATATTTTTTATTTAAATAATTTACCTTTACGTTTCATTTTGATTACCCGCAAATGTTATATTATTAAAGACTAGCCACTACCCGCGGCTCCGTACGCGTTTGAGATGAAACGCGGCAGTAAGCACAGTAATGGAGCCTTCGCTTGTCGGTTCCACTATATTACAGTCTTGCCTCGTGAGGTTAAGCCTCGCTCTGCAGCAACAACAGTAGTGAAGCCTTCGGCTCCACAGTGATTCAGCCTACCTTCGGCTCCACTGTACTAAGTACATGTTGAAACTATCATGCAAAATTTACATTTACGATAGGACTAACTTACATACCTACCTATAATTAATATTATTTAAAGCAACTTGCTGGAAATATTATAATAATGTTATATATATTATAATTTTATATATATACTATTTTAATATTTTACTTTGTAATTTACTATAAGCTTGCATAAATTGACATAAAATGTATCAGTCATTTTAGATACAGTTCTATTTGTTTTTCCTATAAGCCCCCCCCAGGGGAGGTATTGGAATGTAGTTGCGATGGCAGTTGCGTTCCAATGCTTTTTGGGAATTAGCGGTCCCAGGTTCCTGAGCTCGCACCAGTTGGTCGTGTATTCCAGCTGGGTGAACATTGTTTGGGGACTATTATGAAGGACAGACGGTTGCAACTCTTTTCTTCTTCTGTTCTCCCTTCTTTCTGTTTGTTGATAGCGGCATGTCCCTCCGTTATGGGTACGTTATTGTTGCTGTCTCTTGTTTATAATAGTCCCCAAATAATACACCTGCGTGTTTGCCGTGCGTGGTGACCCGTAAGGAGGAAAAGGGTATCCTGGTAGTTGAGGTTTGTCTTGGACACGCCAACACACTGCTTTGGGCTCGGCTTCTTTGTAAACGGGCGGCTAGACCTAACCCAGCCTAGTCAATCGGCTAACGTCGTGGATATTAAGTATTCCGGCGGGGTGAGCCAGTATCTCTTGATGGAGTGACACCGTCTTTGGAGCTGACTATGTCGACTGTGTAGCCCTGGCGCTCTGCACCGATTTGCGGTCATCGTCCCCTTGTTGGGCTCCGTGGTGGGTGGGGCGCACGGTTGATGAAAATCATAATAAACATTATGACTTCTTACCCTTCCTTAACCAGCCCTCCTTTTAAAAGAGAGCGTAATGATGAAAATTTAGATTTGTTGTTTGGTAACGACACATTAACTGTGACTCCATGTAACAGATACTTAGTTATGAGTAAAATAAACGGAAATTTCAATAGTGACAGTCCTTTTTACATTAATAAACATCTCGATGGCTTATTTGGAAATTTTAAAAGTGTTAAAAAGTTGCGTGACGGATGTTTACTAATTGAAACATCATCCCAACGTCAAGCTGATAAGGTATTGTCTTGCAAAAGCATTAAAGCTTCAGACATGACTACTGACGTACCAGTGAAGGTAGACCTACATAAGCAGTTAAATTTTTCTAAAGGTAGGATCTATTGTTACGATCTACTCAACTGCTCGGTCGAAACAATAAGAGACGAGTTAAAAGATCAAGGTGTGACTGAAGTTTATAGGATTCATGCTCGTCGAGACGGTCAGTTAGTACCGACTCCATCCCACATACTGACATTTTGTACACCACATCCTCCATCGACGATCCAAGCCGCCTATTATAAACTCCAAGTACATCCTTATATTCCGTCGCCTCTTCGCTGCTATAAATGCCAGAAATTTGGACATTCGCAGAATAATTGTAGCTCCGCCAGCATCTGTGCAAACTGCAGTCAAAGTATGCATGAAGATCAACCTTGCAAAAGGAAGTCTCTGTGTGTGAACTGCAATGGTGCTCATTCTGCCAGATCTAAAGAATGCCCTAAATTTAAGGAAGAATTTAAAATACAGGAAATTAGAACATCCTTGAAAATTTCATTCGCAGAGGCGAAACGTAAATATAAGGAGGAAACTGCGCCTTCATTTTCCCGATCTTTTGCGAACGTTACTGGTACTCCTGTCAAAAAAGTTGACATGTCCACTCAGACATGTGATATGTCAACACAGACCATTGAAATTTCCCCTAGTACTTCTAAAACTGTCGAAAGCAAAATTATCAAAGAGGTTACAGTTAAAAATATAAAAAAGAACCCGGCTAATCGATCTAGATCGCCGGTAAAAAAGATCAAATCACCGATAAAAAAATCTAAAGTCATCCTGAACCGTAATAACACTAAAAGTATGACCATCAGTCGTGTTACCAGCAGCTCATCAGAATCTGCGATGGACGAATGTCCTCCTCCGCATTATCGAAATGATGCGAGGGGGAAAACATAATGAGGCAGTGTTTTTATTTTCAAATTTTATCCATTCAATTTCCTACAGTGGAATATGAACGGATTCTATGTCCACTTAAGCGAACTAAAATTACTGCTCAACGATCATAATGCTACCGCTGTTAGCTTACAGGAAACACATCTAAAAGACATCAACACTCCAGTTCTCCGTGGCTTTGCCATTTACCGTAAAGATAAACCATTTGCCGAACGAGCAAGCGGCGGAGTCGCTGTCATAGTTAGAAATAGTGTGTTTTCGGAAAATGTCTCGATACGATCTGATTTGCAGGTCATCGCCGTCAGAATTTTTGCGCCGAAACCGGTTACTTTGTGTTCAATATACATTTCTCCGACAGAACAACTGACACTCGCAAGTATTGTGTCTGTGATCGATCAGCTTCCACGCCCCTTTATCATCATGGGGGACTTTAACGCCCATAACCCCACTTGGGGTTCAAATCACTTGGATGCTCGTGGAAGACTGATGGAGACGTTGATTCTGAATTTGAACCTGGTAATATTGAACACGGGTACTAATACACATTTTTCGGCAGCAAATAGGACATTTTCAGCTATTGATCTCACTCTCTGCTCTTCTTCTATCGCCCCATCCTGTGAATGGGAAGTAAATGCCGATCTCTGTGGAAGTGATCATTTTCCAATCATTTGTCGGGCTCTTTCATTCCATGTGGATGAGAGACGCTCCCCGAAATGGATAATACGACAAGCGAATTGGTCACTTTTTCAAGAAGCGCTTGATATCGGCGAAATGAACTTTGGCAACGTCGACGCAGCTGTAGAGCATTTCACGGATGCGGTAATCGAGGCAGCTTCGGCTGCGATCCCACGCACGTCGACAACACCACGACGCGTGCCCGTTCCCTGGTGGAACGAGACCTGTCGGGAGGCCATCCGTGAACGTCGAAAGGCTCTCCGTCACTTCAAAAATAATATGACGGACGAGAATCGGATAATTTTCATGCAGAAGCGTTCCGTTGCCAGACGTATCATAGCAGAGAGTAAAAAGCAGTCGTGGACCGAGTTCGTATCCACTATAAGAAGTTCTACTCCCGCCCGCGAAGTGTGGGAAAAAATCCGGAGGATCTCTGGCAAACAGAGTTATAATCACGTTTCGGGATTGATAATGGACAATGACGTTATAACGTCACCTGCCGAGGTGTCAGATTACATGGGTTCATGCTACGCAAGAGTTTCTAGTTCCACTAATTACCTCGAGAGTTTTTTGGCTCAGAAAACCTTAGCGGAACAAGTAACATTGAACTTCTCATCGCCGAACGATGAGAATTATAATGCATCATTCACCTCGTGGGAACTACAGTCGAGTTTGCGCGATTGCCATGATACTTCTCCAGGACCAGACGACATCCATTATCAATTTTTGAAAAGGCTACCTCCCTCCGGTTTTGCATTCCTTCTCAAGATGTTCAACTTGATTTGGTCATCGAACATGTTTCCATCCGCTTGGTACAACTCTATTGTAGTGCCGTTGTTGAAGCCGGGAAAAGACCGTAAACAAGCTTCCAGTTATCGTCCTGTTTCTCTAACCAGTTGTTTGTCAAAACTCCTCGAACGGATGATCAACCGACGATTGATCTGGATCCTTGAATCTAGACGCTTGATCACGAACGCCCAGTGCGGCTTTCGAAAACACCGTTCGACGATGGATCATCTCGTCCGGTTGGAGTCTGCAATACAGGACGCTTTTCTAAATAAACAGCACTTGCTGGCTGTCTTTTTCGATCTCGAAAAGGCTTATGACACTACATGGCGGTATGGGATACTCCGCACACTACACAATTGGGGTATCAAAGGACATCTTGGGAAGTTTTTAAGTAATTTTCTATCTGAGCGTCATTTTCAGGTACGTATCGGCAACACGTTGTCTAATGACTTTATACAGGAGAACGGTGTGCCACAGGGTTCTGTACTCAGTGTCACTCTTTTTTCCATCGCTATTAATGGCATAATTGAGAGCATCCCAACAACTGTAGAGTCATTGCTCTATGTTGACGACTTGGCGATTTACTGTTCGTCAAAGTACATTCGTACTGCACAACGTCATCTGCAATTGGCCATTAATAGCATACAGCGCTGGACAACCGACAACGGTTTTAATTTTTCCGTTGAGAAAACGCAGTGTGTGCACTTTTGCAGAAATCGTGGTTGCTATCAGGAACCGTTCTTGTATCTGTACGGCACGTACATTTCTGTGCAAAACAGTGCCCGTTTTCTTGGGCTTACCTTGGACCGATCGTTAAACTGGAAGGCGCATATTAATATTTTAAAGCGAAAATCGATGTCCTCGATTAATATTTTAAAAATTTTATCCGGCACCACTTGGGGAGCGGACCGTACGGTTATGCTGCGAATCTATCGGGCACTCGTACGGTCTAAACTGGATTACGGTAGCATAGTGTATGACTCTGCGCGTGAGTCGTACATACGAACACTAAATGCCGTCCATCACGCTGGAGTTCGACTATCTACTGGAGCGTTTCGATCCAGCCCAGTAGTCAGCATTCTTGCTGAAAGCGGAGAGCTTCCGTTGAACATCAGGCGGAAAAGAAACATAATTTCTTACGCTTCCAAGCTCCGTAGTCAACCTGATCACCCTACATATAGTTGTGTATTCGAACCTCGTTTTTCTTCTCTGTACAGACGGAAAAGAAATGCTACTCGTCCCCTCGGTATCAGGTTGGCAAATCATCTGAACGAACTTCAGTTAGTGCTTCCTAGACGGCTAAGAGTTGGATGTAATTCTGTGCCTCCGTGGCTTATCCCTCAGCCCATCGTCGATATGTCGTTGTCGGTGTATCAACGCGATACAACTACTCCAGAATTCTATCGTCAACTGTTCCTTAATTGGTTAGACGAAAATCGAGACTTCCGTCCCGTTTATACAGACGGATCGAAGTCTCACGATCAAGTCGGCTGTGCGTTCGTTACCGATAACGAGAGTTACGGTTATAAACTGTCTCAGCAATGCAGTATTTTTACTGCGGAGCTATTTGCAATTTTGCAATCCTTGAGACATGTTCATGACCCGAATAAGTATGTCATTTGCAGCGATTCTTTGAGTGGTCTTCAGGCTATACAATGTTTGTATCCTAGTCATACGCTGATATGCTTAATTCAGGACAAATTGTATTCCCTGCGGAGAGGTGGAACCATTGTCCGTTTTTGTTGGATTCCCGGTCACATGGGGATCCGGGGGAACGAACTGGCAGACACTGCTGCCAAAGACGCTGCAAATAACGGACAAAATGTGTTTTGCGTTATCGGTGACGATCTGAAAAATGAACTTAAAACAGCAGTCCAACAGGAGTGGAAAGACGAATGGAGTACGACGATAGAAAACAAACTAAGAACAATTAAACCTACAGTTGACCCCTGGATCACATCTTGTCGTTCCTCCAGGTGGGAGGAAGTATTACTCACACGACTTCGCATCGGTCACTGTAGGCTGACGCACGGTTTTCTAATGGCTCGTGAGGAAGCGCCCATCTGTGAGACGTGTGACACTCGTGTCACCGTCTCACACATTTTAATCGAGTGTGTCCAGTTCAGGGACACACGACAGCGGATCGGATTGTCAGGTGATCTGTCGGTTATTTTAGGAAATGATCCTGACAATGTCGATCTGCTGTTTCGTTTTTTAAAAGAAACCGGTCTCGACCGGTATCTATGATTTTATTTATTTATTTATTTATTGATTTTCTGTATCGTTTTGTTTTTTATTATTGTATTGTTTTGTTTTTTGTTATAGTATCGTTTTGTTTTATGTTTTTATTATTATTGTATATACATTGACTATTGTCATATTTTTATAGACGCTGATAACCTCAGATGTTGAGCGTCTATAATCTACAATCTCTCTCTCTCCTATAAGCCTATTTACATATTACACTATTTTAACTTACATACCACATTCAGATCTGTTTAGTATATAGCAAATTCAATCCAACTTTTATCCGGGTAAAGCCTGAACGGACAATTATAGATCAAAACAATCCCAAAGAAATATACTATTGAATGGAAAAAACTGCATTCAAATCCCTTCAGTACATTTCGTGTCCATAAGCTTCACAGAAACGAGCATTCATTTTTATATAGATAGATTAACGTTATTATTTGACATCTAGTTTATTTTTTCTAAACCTCACTTACTATATAACATTATAAGAAAACGAATTTTTCCAAGGATGAGAGATGACATCTGGCTAGATCAATTTTTACCCCTCGAAACCCATTTTCATGTAATTTCATCCAAATCGTTAGAGCCGTTTTCGAAAAAAAAGCTCGTTCAATAATGCAGTTGTATATATTAGGCTGTCTCGACTGGGTATAAAAATGAAAAGCCAAACTGCTTTTGAATTACGTTAAATTAGGCATTTAGTAGATCATCTGTCTCACAAACTCGGTCTTGATAGAAAGTAAAACCTTATGTTTCAAATGCGGTGGAATACTGGGTGTTCCACTGCACTTAGAACATAAGAATTTAGCATGAGGTTATGGTATTTTGTTAATATTTTTGCCCTCATCAAAGATTTTTAGTATATTTTTTTAATGGACTGGTTCTAAAGGTACTTGGTAATGATTTTGTGGATTTATTTTTAAAAAAATACTGTTTAAAAATTACAAACACTTTAAATATAAAATTAGGGTTGCATTTTGCTATTAGAAATACCAAAGCTTTCGGGTTCAAATCCCAAATTAGCGACAATTGTTTTTTTCTTTTTATTACTAATGTAAATTTTTTTATAACAATTTATATTTTAAAATTAAAATCGCAATTACATCGATGTATATTACTTAAATTAAATTCCTTACATGTTTGCATCATATACATAAAAAATACGCGTGCATAAAGAGCCAAACAGACAAAAATTCTAAAAATGATTTTAATGTATTCTATCACCTATCCCAATTATTTTTTCTTAATATTTTCGATGCACAGACACGCAAAGTTTATTGTTTTATTATATAGATATAGAAGAGTATAGATCTAATGATAAATATTTTGCATATGCAACTTTTTTCCGATAAACTGTTGTACAAACACAGAGGGAAGTACCGTCGGGGGTGGGTTTTCTCGAAAAAAGGTATGAAGCCGGTTTAGGAAACCCTGGGAGTTTTAATATTTGTTCTACACATTACACACAATATTTCTATTTAGAAGCTTGCAAGATATGTATGAAATTCAATGAAATAACAACTCTTTCCCTACATCTATCATACATTTTAAAAAATAAAGACTGTCTAATATGTCAGGACAGGAGTGTTATAAATAGAGGCCATTCAGGCTTTTCATTTTGAGGAATATATATACTTACACTCAATGAGCATTGTACACGACCATAAAAAAAATTATTTAAAAATGGGTCGTCATCAACTATAGGGGCAACAAAAGAAGCAAACTAATTTATTTTAATGAAACTCATTGAGCCCGTTAGTTTAACTTTTAGATGTACATTCGACGATACACCGTCTATATTGCACAGTCTAAAAATCATACCGGAAGTAACCCTTTTTGCCTTTCGCGGGGCGTAAAGCAATCTCAGAATACTTGGTTTGTATGTGTTAATACTAATATTTTATTCCATAACGATATAAGAATAGTGTCTGTCTACCTATAATGAAACGTTTTTACAGTACGCAGTAGAAATTGTAATGCTGGATCCAGCATCCAGCTGGATCCAGCACATTTTTGATCTTGCTGGATTCAGCATCTGGCGCTGAATCCAGCGGTGCGGATCCGCAATCAGCTAAAGACAAGTAACTAACTGGGTCTGAGAAGGATGTTGATAAGATATTGAAGAAAGAAATTGCACTTTATAAAAGTGAGGGAGTAAGAGGTGAAAACCTAACTTTATGATTATTTGAAGACTCTCAAAACAACCAACGTAGAATTAGAGAGAGCCCTTTCTGCATTCGGGTCTATTTGCAGTTCTTTAAGAAGTAGGCTGGAAGATAACACCATCAATAACATTTCTTCTTTGAGATCTTACTTTAAAAAATGTAAAAAAAAAACTGTTACCTACATTGGCTTTATTCTTTAAAAGACAAGTCAAGTCTTAAATTATATAATATAATTTATATTAATGTTTTGTTTCTAATAATAGTTAACCAAACATTTTATAAGCGGGAAACGCAATTTCATTTCTAAAATTATTGAGACTGAGACACTGAGATTACATAGTTTGTAAAATAACTATTTCAGATATCTAGAATACCAATGTAGGTGATTTAAGATTCGACTGTGATAATTAATAATTACATTCTGAATACTCGTAACTATTACTTTACTAACGCCAAAAAAACGAATATTTGATGTAAATGTAGATAAATAGTTATTAAAGTTTCTGGAGTTAAAAAAATTGTTACATTTATTTGAAAAATTGATTAAGGCTAGATCCGTGCTGGATCCAGCTGGATTTGCTTTAATCCAGCATAAATCCAGCTGGATTGAAAATGCCGCTGGATTGCAATCCCTAGTACGCAGACGCGAGAAAAATTGCAAAAAATTCCGCATAATTGATTTTGTTTTTTTGGTCAAATATTAACGTATTATAGTATGTAAGGTACACTATATTAAGTAGTATAACAGTAATAACTATGAATACTTTATATAAATATAAAAGCGAGTGTAATAGAGTTTTGACAGTAATTAAACATTTGTTAAAACGGTATGCATGCGGCGGTGTCGTGCGGCGTTACTTGATCATAAATAACACGAATGTGTCAGCCAACAAGCGTTTATTAATACGGGATGCACATGCAATCACATGGCTCACAACGAGGGCTTGTAAACTTGAGATAAGTACCTACGATACGACACCTTAAAAATCCGCCTATGGAATTATCTACTAGCCTTAGTTAGTTCCGGACATGCATAGCTTCAGGAAAAATGTCCTCTATTAAGGATGCTTTCTATCTTTTCTTAGATCGCATCTTATGTCAACACTCCAGCATATATTCCGATTTCATAATGAGATCTGTCGCCAACAACGACCATAGTATGTGTGTTCGTTTGTTCCCGAATGAGAGTGCATATATACTATCTATATCGAATGTCTGACATATTCAGATAGACTCGCCATTTTTTACTACGAAGCATATTCCTGTCCGTTTAAACTTTAGAACTGTGAAACGAGATCAGTCTGCAAACCGTGGACATTTATAATATCATTTATTTCCTTCAATGTAAAGGTGCCAGTGAAATAGTGAAACGAGATTACATATTCGATCAGCAAAGGAAAAGGCAATGACGCTCCCTCTTTGGAATTGTTTTACGGAAAACTACTATAGTTTGCAGATCTTAACGTGCCAGTCATAAATCATAAACAAATCTTCTGGAGAACTCGTCCCTCTAGACTGTAGAACCTATATCAGTGAAAGGGCTTATACGTCTCTGTGATCTAAATCTGATGACCTGTTATGCCAATAGGGGGCGGAAACCCAAATCCCAATAAGGTTATCTATGCCAAAAAGGTCGGAGGTAGAGATCAAACCGGCAAGCAGTTCTCTCAGGGAGAAATGTAGGTGGAATCGTAGTTGCATTGCAATGGTTTATGGGAATTAGGAATCCCAGTTTCTCGTACTAGTCGGTTGTGTTAAATAAAAAGATAGAAAAGAAAAGTGGAGAGTGGTCTCCAGCTCACAAACGAAAACCTATACGTATGCATTGTATACGTGTAATCGTACGTGGAGTGAAGAATACTATATCAACTTTTCTTCTTCTATCTTTCCATTTTTTGTTATCGGAAGCCGTATGTTCCTTCGGTATGGGTGCACTATTGTTGCGGGTAATACATGTGTTTATTATACGTTATTTGAACAAACTTTAATTTCATTAACATATTTCTTTTAAGAAATACTTTATTTAAAAATTGTTTGATTTAAAGAAATATATTTAACTATTAAAATAGAAAAATAGGTTTGTGTTAATAAAAAAAAAAGGTTTTAAAGTTTTTTTGTGGGGATACTACTATTAATCCCCACAAAAAAACTTTAAAATCTATTTTTCTATTCTAATAATTAAACATTTTTCATTAAATCAAACAATTTTTAAATAAATCCTAATCGACCTGCAAATATTAATAAAATACTGAACAAAATTTCGAGAAATAAATTTGCTAGGAAGTATATTTGAGCTTCCTCATTTGATAGTTTTTTCCTAAATTGTCATGTTCTTGAATAAAATAAATTACTGGTCAAAATTGTATTTTTTTAGCTCTGAAATCAAATATCTCAAAAACTTTTGTTTCCAACATGTCATTTTTTTAACATCTCTTTTCAAATTATCATATTTTTAAAACAAAACACTTGTCCAACTATTCACAGAAAGATTCAGAAAAAATGTAGTTGTCACATAGTACAAGATTACGTGTTCACTAAAATATAATGGGTGAAATTTTCTACATTATCGACATGTCTCTGTACAGGCCTGAGAGGCAAAATCAAAACTTTTTCCCTCAAATTACAACATATTTTAGCCAATACAGAGCTTTCTAAATTTTTTTCAATCATGTATTTAAATGAAGTGTAACATTATAAAATTTTCGATATAAAAACACAATTAAATATTACATAAAAACCAATAGCCTACTTGATATTAATATCAGAGGTACCTGATAGATGCATAATGTACATATACATTGGTATTGTATATAATGTTTCATAATATTAATAATAAAACAATTAATCTTTATTTTTCAGAACTTTGCAGTATAAACAGCGCCATAGTAAAAATTGTCTACAAATTGTAGTTTGCCTGTTGTATAAAAGTATTTTTTAGCTGTTTTTTAAATTTCTTGCTATCTTGTTGTTTAATATTTAGTTTTAAGTTATTATATATTCATATCATAGCGTTTCTAACTCCTTTATGCACGAGTCAGAGAGGACATGTCGACTTTAAAATTTTCTTTTTTACTTGTTGATTTCTATGAACATAAGTGGCGCAATATGATTTATATAGGTAGTAAACCGTCAGTATGGTCAATTTTTAAAATATTCGTGGCAACTCTCTCTAGGAACCAGACCTGCTATGATGCATACACACATCTTTTTTGTAAAATTAAAATGTAATTTGCATGGGTAGAGTTACCCCAAAAAATAATCCCAAAACGATAGATTGAAAGTAGGCATAATATAAATGCCTCAAAGATTTTGTCTCTAGACATTTGGTATACCCAAGTGTTCTTAGAACATAGGTGTAATTTTGGTACTAAGTAATTGATATGAAATTTCCAATTGATGTGCTGATCTGTGTTGACGCCTATAGAATTGCGATTATTATGAAAATTTTATAGTGCGACACTGGCATTTAATTGCACGGTTCAGAGGAGAATAAAAATCTCTATCGGGATGGCTAACAAAATACATATGGTGCTATTTAAGAGAAAACAAGCTCTAGCCTATACAGATATTATCGATTTACGAATATTTGGGTTTGATGCGGTTATCTTAAAAAATAAATATAAAACGCAGGCCAGAGCAGTTATGCCTGAGACACATTGAAAATGAGTGCAAATTTGTTCGAAATGTTCAGAAACATCCAATGGTATATCTATGTATGTTCAGTTTATAGATACCATGTATAAAGTGATACAAATATAGATATTACTAATCTTTAAGATGATTAAAAAGTCTTAAACTTAATTAAATTATTTATATATTTTAAATGCTGATTTTTTTGTAAAAATTAAAAATAAATTCACAGTTATTGAGCACTGGTACTTTTAAGAGTATTTTTAAGTGCCTTTGTCATACTTTAATGGTCATACATTTATGTGTATAATATTTTATACGATTTTATGAACACTTATGTCATATGCATGTTTCTCTGGTACTGCGCAGCATTCATATTATGTGCATATATTACTACCTATGTGTGTATGGAAAGAGTATGTAAACGAGCATTCGAATTTAGTCACCTATAAAAAAGACAAAAGTAAATTAAATTACACTGTTAAAGTATATTTACGAGTGTAAGTTATTGCGTTTTTATGGACTAGCATTCCAACTTCCCCACGTAAAGTGTTGTTATACAGTCAGATGATAATAGTGCATTTTACCAGAGGAATATAATATAAAAATTGCATCTTTAATTAAATCGATGCCACTTTTACATAAAAGATTTAATTAAAAAGATATAACACTGAACTTTGTTTTTGTACATTATTTGTTTATGAGCGTTAAAAGGTGAGAATAACACTTAATAGAGTTGATTATATTATCTAAATTAAAAAAAAAACTTACTGACCCAACAGACGTTGTCCGGTCCAAATTTCAATAAGTATGTTTGTGATCGTTTTGTGAATTCGGCTCCACTGTATTACTTATCTTGCTTCGCGGGGCTGCGCCCCACTCGGAAACAACAACAGTGGAGCCTTCTTTCGTGGGGCTACGTCCGACAATCAGCTGTCAAATAACATTTACGCACGTAGTCCTATATAGAAAAAAAACCCTGCAGTTTTCCCCGAATATTCCACTTTTACGGACATTTTTTTCGATTTTCTTTTCCATAAAAACATTAGTCGGAACATTGAAAAAAATAGCCAAATTGGTTTTCAAATGATGCGCTTACTAACGAACAGCAGCGGACCCGGTACGCAGGCGTTGTCCTGACACAGACCTCGCTAGCAAAATATATTTCTTGACACAAAATTTGAGATAGGTTTTTTATGTAACAAATAAAAAAAAAATCCCGGGTCGCGGTGCCAAAACCCTGCTGACAATATAGTGTATTCGCTAATAAAGGCAGTGTGACTTAATTACATGAATTTGTTCTTTTTTTGTAAAAAATAAAAAATTTAACTCCTTAATACATCATTTAAAATAATAATTATTTTTTCTTAATTTAAATATTTCGTCTCTGTTTTATCAATTCATCATCGGCACAAAATGATATACCTACCGCTTTCAGTAAGTATGATTCTCTATCCGCTAACGTTTTCAGTCCGGTTAGACCTAGGGACAAATTAAAGACAGTCCTATTTCTGTGAGGAACAATTCATCACAAAAATGCGATAGGATACCATATTGAATGAGTATAGCTACTGTAATGTAACTTACCTCAACAAAATGCGCAAAATCAACAGCTGGTAAAAGCATTGAAAGCGATAGATCGTTACAAAAGAAAATCAACAAAAATGTCTTAACAGAAATCGAATAACAATCGAATTAGCAATAAAAACGTATTACCAAAATAACAAATTAAGATTTGTATCAATATTTAGTGAAGTAGTAAATATAATAAGATTCACCATATTTTGTGACCTAACTTCTTCGAACGCCAACTACGAATTTAATAAACTTAATTCTTTTATTTTTTCAGGAATTTTTGCAGGTAGGGTTAACGCAATAAAAATAGGATAGAAGGTTAGAAATTCTAAATTTTTTTACAAAACATATTTTTTAATTGTGATGAACTACATCTTGATACATGCTACATTATGATTTTAATTGTTAAGTATTTTTTAGAAATTTCTTAATGTGTGTATTTGTTTAAATTAGGTGAACTGGGTGTGACACTCACAACTTCTGCTTTGAGGTCATTATCTCAGCAGTGAGCAGTGATGTAAAATAAACCAAATTAGTTTTATTACGTCCATAATGAAATTGATTGATTATTGACATGGGTGTTTAATAACGGCAACACATTAGGAAGAGATAGTTTTTACCGATATCGACTTTAGATGTGATTGATTGATATGTTTATACCCTTTACTGGTACATGCCTTCGTATACATAGGCACTGGCTAGTCGATACATTGTCGATGAATTGAAGAAGGTTTAGACTCTATACGACCATAGAGTATCCATTGACTAAGAGAATGGACTGCGCAACACGCTAGAACAACATTCACGTAAAAAAATACAACAATAATAGTACTTTTTTTTATTTGTTTGCTGCAACAGACTGCACACTAGGACAACAAATAAAACCATTTTTTCATTGTTGACTTAAACCTAGAAGCTTTTTTCCAGAAGTTTAATTTATGACTTTTTATAAACATATCTCGCGATAAGCTTCTAGGTCAGGTCAACAATGATAAAATGATTTTATTTGTTTGATTGTTTGTGAATTTCTTCGTTTCAGTACATTATAATAATACGAGCTCGTTTTTAAAAGATTGTTTTTACTTATATTTTATTATGTCCGCTTTAGTTATCTACCCTATAAGCTCGTAGTATGAGAGTATTATCATTAGAACCGTCGGCCGACCAAAAGGAACCCAAGTACCATAGACTGCATAGTAATCTGACTACCCTGACTGCAGGTTATGATTATCAGATTGTTGAATTGAAAATTAACCATAGTTTTAAAGCAATATACTTTGATCTATTTTTAAATTAATTTACATTCTAATTTAACACCGACAGTAGAGCATAATTTGCTAAATTAAAAAGGTTAAAATGGTGCACGTGACAAAATGAATAAATGACAATCGGCACAATTTATGTCGGTAAGCTAGAAATTTAACAACTGTGCGATCATCGATTGACTGAAAGCTTCAACAGTTACCTTATAAAATTTCTAACTTATTATTATACCGATACTCCTTTGCATAAACTGAATGTTACTTCCATGAGAAAAAGTTACTTCCGATAATAAAGATCTGAGTTATCCCTCATAATGCGTCTAAAGAAGTTTTACTTTAAAAAAATCATAATGAGCCTCACCCTCATAAGCTCACATAAGAAGTTTAACTGTTTTTGTTTTTAATATTATAATTACGGCGAAATTATTACACATTTTAAGAGGGCACTTTGATTTTCAAATGACATAATCATTTGAAAATGCTCACATAGACAGATCGTCAAATTCATACCATAGTTTTGCTTACATACTATAGTCTACAGAAAAACATTTTTAATATGAATTGTCTGTAGTACATCAACATCATAATCTGACATGTGACGTTTCAGCATATACTTGTATTTTAAAAATGTTTAATCCGAAAATTGTTCTGATATCTGAAAATAGAGAATATGAATACGATATTTAATATTTTCCTTTCTGAATTTACATGAAACATATATTATGAATTCCTACCGTTTGTACGTGAAATTACAGAAATTATTTTTTACTTCAATTGTTCGTAATTTTAAACATCAGATTCAAGCCGTTATTTTTGTCTTACTATTTTGCGAATCAAAGTGCAACGCTCTATAAACTTCTGTCCTTGTCAGTTTCATGTAATTTAGGAGACTAACTTCCTCTTTATTTGTTTCATTCTACTTCCTCTCGATTTCTTACATTTTTCAAACAGATACGTCGCTAAAGAAGTTTAACTTCAAAAATCAAACATGATTTCGTGCGAACGGAAAGTAACTAGGTACAATATATACAAAAGATTTTAAAATAATGTATATTAAAAAAATGCGCACAGATGTCTGATTATCAACTTTCAAACATCATATTTAAACTGAAATATCTCAACACACCAAATTTTCACTTGAGCACTTTTTCCGTCCATCGATTCAATTGCAAATATTTTTCCTTTCACGAAAATAATACATTTTTTATAGTACATTTTCCATGTACATCGCTAAAATAGGAAATGCATACTGCACAGTCGATGCTCTGAGTCAATGATTACATCCATGCCCACATCTACCTGCTTGCTCAGTAGGTATAAAAATAGTGTTCGAAGTTGCTCTCTGCGTGTATAATATTATCATTTTGACTGAATAACTGTAGCCAAAAGGCAAAACCACTTATGTCGAATTTATTGCAATTTTTTTTTGTCTTCAAATAGATTTTTGACTCTAATTTATGTACCTAGGTAACATTGTAGGAACAATTTGCATCTCTCTGTAAATTACAGTTTAAAAGACTTATTAACCCTCCTATGGATGTATGTGTCATCCCGAGTTTATTTTTTGCAGCACCATCGAACACATGTTTTGAGGTAAACCACTCGGAGAAGTGATCATACATAGATACTGCAGACACTAACATTTATTGCAAAAAAACGACCTGTCTAATTTAGGATGAAAATGTTTTAACAGTACCTAAGATAAAATACTAAACAGAACTTTCGTGTTTGACCTACTGAATAAACAGTATACTACGTGGAATGACTCAGAAGTTACCTTGTTCTAATAACCCTGAAAGAAATTTAGACAGGAATGAAACTCAACAAAAGAATCTGAAAAACGGTGGAACCTGCAGACCATTCCTGGAATTTCCCGCTCAAAACGCTCGAAAATATACATATTCGCTGCACGTAATTGTCCTCTTCGAGCTCAAAAATGTAGATTTCAACAAGTTTTTCGAGCTCGAAAGTATAACCTTCTTTATATTTTCAAACTCTTCGAGTTAAAAAATCTTGAAATAATTTTGAAAAAACAATATCTCAAAATTATTTCAACAATGACATTTTTAAATGAATCGCAGTATATGGAATTCGATATAGTTTTTTGACGACAATTATTAGGTCCTAGAACTCGATCCGAGAGAAATCCAGAAGTTATTTAAAAAAACGTTTTTTTAATAAGATATAATTTTTAATTTCTACGAACTGCAGAACGGCTATTTAATTGTTAAACATTCATTGTTACAATGCTAAATCAGAAAAATTTATTTTTATCCACCAACACCGCCGCGAAAGTGGAAAGATTCGGGTTTGAGTCCCGACGGTGTTGGTGGATAAAAATATTTTTTTCTGATTTAGCATTGTAACAATGAATATTTAACAATTAAATAGCCGTTTTTTAAGTTTTGGATTGCGATATCTCTCGAACAAATCAAGTTGCTTAAACCTGTTGTCGTCAGGCGCAATATCAAAGTTCAAAATTTGGAAATGTGTTTTAAATATTCGAAGGGAAAGCAGACGGTCTTATCAGATTTGATTGAATGTCGATTTGTATACGTCAACTGCGCTGCTGAGCGGTATTTTGAGGTAAAAATTAAATTTGTTTGAGTTTCATTGCCTATTAATAACCTGTCTTCGCCAGGTAGCTAATAATAATTGATATGTGAAATATTAAAATTAGTTACAACAGTCTTAAGTGTTTGTTGTTAGCCTATTCTTTTTTCAAAAAGAAAACCTTGTGAAAAAATAAAAAATCCGGCTACATTAGGTTCTGCCCACGTCCTTGACTATAAGTGTGCAATGTTTCAGATTCATCGTTCAACGGGTGCCTTTTTTTGAAAAATCTCGGTATTGTATTTCCGGGGAGAAAATATAAAATTCGGTTCGTTAAATTCTGCTTCGCGCTCTATACTATAATAGTTTAAAGTTTTAGCTTCCTATAGACTAACGTGTAAGTTATATAGTATGTAGATTTTTTAACTGCTATACACGAAAAGTAATCTCTAGTTTAGCTACTGTAATGCTGCACTAACGACTAACGAGAATTCATATTTTCAATGTATCTAAAATTCACAATTTTCTTATAGTTATAAGACGACAAATAGCAATCTGTATTTGTTTTGGGCAATTCCGTTAGCTTCGTATTTGTTAATATTTGGAGGTGGTGTTTGAGGGTCGCCATATTTTCCCAAAACATGTTAATTAAGGGATTGTAGTGCACATGGATTTCCGTGGTAATGAAAATATGCGCGTACTTGTGAAAGTAGAGAACATTTAAAAAATATGTAGATTAAAAAAAACTAATAAACACGCTTTTATCACGCACTGAAAATAATAAAATAATGACTAATTCAAAAAGCGTGGAACATTTTTGGTCATGTGTAATTTTAATTAATTTAGATAAAACGCTCTACACTTTTTGAATTAGTCATTATTTTATAATTTTTAGTGCTTGAAAAAAATATTTTTAAGTTACATATTTATTTTTACTTTTTTTAATAATAAAATGAATATTATTGTAAAATTTATAAGATGTTATTTGTTTCAATTTCATGGTTTTAGCAGAAATACTGGTGATACGTTTATAAAACCTCAACGAGGTATGTCTATGAATCGTTCATAACGACTCATACAATAAAAGTTCAGATATGTGTCCATTGAGGGCAGCACGTGGATCAAGTAATACAAAATAAGTAAATAATATATAATAATAATTCCATCAGCTCGATGGAACCAAATTATTTGATTTTCGTCGGTATTACATCCATTTGCAAAGTTTCAAATCAATACGCCAATTAAAAATTGATTAAATTCGAGTTCCAAGATTTGTTTACATATTTAGTTAGTTACAGGTGAAGCTAACAAAACAGTGTTAAAAATTATATCACGAGCAATAAATGTGACCAAAAAAGAAAGAAAATAAATATCAAACATTAATTAGTTAATTAATGTATATGTTGTAGGATAATTGAAAAAATCGTATTTTCGCGAAAATCCTGCAAAAAACCGGATTCCAATTGCCCGTTTTTTTGCAAAAGTCCTAGGATTTTTCGAAAATACGATTTTTTCAATTATCCTACGACATATACATTGCATTGTATTTACCAGAAATTATACTGTATAGTTTTTAGTCATATTATCACATAACACAAACCATTGTCATTTATTTTTCTCTAAAATTCGTAGTCAGTTTTCTTTCAAATTACGACACGTTGGAATAGTAAAGTTTACATTTTATGCCTCAGCCACACACTCTCCTCGTCATGCCCAGTGCTCCCTCGATTGTCGGTTTTTTGTGCGCGAGTCAAAGGACCGGCAATAAGAGCACGAGTAAGCCGGCCACATACTCCCGAGCCAAGCGGTCTAAGTGTAGCGGTCTAAGTGTAAAGGCATAGTGCGCACGCTGCCACAGTATCGACCTCCATTGCCGAGAGGCGAAAGCCGAGTGCGGAGCGTCGCGAGTACAGCAGTGTCTGGCCGCTTAGGGCAACATCGCGACAGCGCGATGAGCAGAGCGAGGAGCAGTGCGAGGAGCATAGTCTGGCAGTAGGGTTAGACATACTAATGTTTCGTATATTTTATTATATAAACAGAGAAATAAAATGTGTTTCCGTGTTTCAAAAATAGACTTTGAAAAACTAAGCGTTTTTCACTGACATCAGCTGAAACAATTTTATACCCTAGAAAACAAGCAGAAAATTTAAACTTTGGTTGGAAAACTTAGCGGATCGAACGAACTAATCAGAAATCGTTACTCTTTGTCTTAACTCCTGCTAGAGAAACTCTAACCAGTGATTCTCACACTGGGCAGTGGGCAGTAGAGAAAATTGGTGGGCACTATGATGTAACGGGTCCAATAACGTGTATTGTCCGTCACATTATATTTTATAATTTCTTTTATTTATATTTTATTATAAAAAGTATATTACTGGTCTGACTCTGTCCCTGAAAAAATTCATTATGCGATAACAATGATCAGTTACATAATTGCAACAAGAATACACATTTTTAAGAAATACCTTTTCAAAAATGTTTTTAATAGTCAGTCTGAATTTTAATCTAATAGTGCAAAGTCGGTCTCGGCAATTTATCTCCATTTTAAATTTCAATTATTAAATCAAACTTCAAGAATTCCGTCGACCGATACGCACTGTAATAAATCACTTACATTTTGCGAATTTAAATTTATATCAAAGGTGGATTGAGACCAGTAATAAAAAAAAAATCTAATAATTAACAATTCAATGTAATATTTAATTGCTAATAAATATTTATAAAATTCTAATTATTTATTAATACATCTTAAATAATAAAACCTGCACCCTGCTTCCACTGCAAAAGGGGTCAGGTTATAATGAGAAGTTCACAATTTTGATGGGCAATGGAAGAAAATAATTGGGCACTGGACATTCAAAGGTTTTTTTCCCAACAATTATAAAAATAGAAGTTCGTTCTTTTCTAAAGAAAACTCTTCATTTTTCATAACATTATTTTGTATAATAAAAAATAAATGACCGATAACTGATATCTTTATTCATAATTTGTTTTACACTTTCAGAGAAAAATTACGCAGGAAAGATAGGCACAAATCGTACCATTGTTGGGGCTTACTAGTAAAGGGGATAAAGATTGAGAAATGTGTGGGTGGGCGGTGAAAATAATTGGGCTGTCAGAATGGGCACTGAACTAAAATAGTTTGAGAATCCTTGCTCTATATACGTTACTTGCCATTAGCGCTACCTAACGAATACGAAAATGATAGCCCTCATTATAAAACTAATTTGACACTTGTAAGATGCCGGAATGTTGATTTTTAATGCACTGTTTATATTCCTAACTAAGGAAATCATCCATTGCCATTCATTACTCGTTTTTTTCCAATAGTGTTAAATGTGTTTAATTTTTATTCATTTATTTATGTTTAGGAATAAATATATAATAATAATAAAAAATGAAAACATTTCAAAATACATTCTAATCCGACAGTCACATTCTTCTCGCCCCGCAACTGAAAATATAATCTCCATAAAAAATTAACATGATTAAAAAAATAAAATTTAACAGGCAATCAAAATGTAGATGTTATAATTAGACAGGCATATGAAGGGTGGCCTAGCACGAGGCCAGTAACTTAATATTATTTAACCGTTACATAACCTTCCCATCACTCGAATCAACATGCATGCCGTCAAGAATGTCGAGTCGAATATACAGATGGGAAAAACAGATCTTTTTAGTGATTTGCATCTGGATTCCAATAGTATCCGATTCTCCGAGCCGGCTCAAAAACTCTGAGTTTTAAATATGTCACTGTAACTGAATTTAGCTGATAAATATGACACGACGTTTTGCTTAAAAATAAAATTCATCTTTCATTTGAAATTAAAATGATTACCCTAAGATCTAAACCAGTGATTCCCAAGCTTTTTGACCCACGGACCCCTTTTCATAGTTAAAAATTGCCCACGAACCCCTCTCATAAATGCATAATAGAAAAATTAAAAATTTAACTTTATTGTCTTGAATGGTAAATGGTGACGTAAAAATAAAATACAAATAAAACATTTTGTTGAAGAAATATTTATTGAAATTATAACTTTTGTTTTAAAGTACCGTAAAATGGGGTGACTTTGACCAATTTTTAGGTTTGAACTAAAATTTCTATGTGAAGACTACAAAAATGCAGGGATAATGTTTTTTGACAATATGGGTATTAGGTAGTACTAACGTTAAGGGAAAATAGTATCTTTAGTTTGTTTACCATTATCAAGAAAAAAAAAATGGCGTAATAGTCAACTTCACCCCAAATGGGGTTAAGTTGACCACGGCTTTAATTTTCATTCTAATTGTTTATTTTAGCTAGTTGGGGTTAGTTTGTTCACAGGAATATGAAAAGAACATTTTATGAAACATTTATTAAAAAAAAAACGTACATTAAAGTCCGAACAACCTAAATAATGCAAAAAATATAGAAATTAAACAGTTTACTTTAAATCAGATTGAAATTAAGCAGTTTACGTCAATAAAAATGTATAAAAAAATCACTAAAACTACTTTCAAATATAAAAAAAACATTTTAGCTGAAATTAAACGCCGAAAGGTCCAAATTAAACGAAAATTCCCCTCTGCGACCGGTTTTGGGTTCGCACAATTGTTTTTTTACTTGATTTAGCATTACAGTGGCACAATCTTCAACTTCGGGCCACACGAATTTTCCATTCCACAGTTTTAAGAAGTTAACGCAAAGTTGATCTTCCTTTTTCCATTAATTGATAATACCTTTCCAATAAAATGCTTAACAGTCTTTTTGGTTTGATATTCTATAATAACCCAAGACATTTCGTCTAAATTATCGGTGCTGTAAAATCTTTGAGTTCCAATAGAGACTCAAGACTGCAAGTTTTTGCAAGTCTCTGCAAGTTAGTCAACTTCACCCAGGCGGTCAAGTTAACCCCAAAATCGGTAAAATATTGTCAAAGTTGAATATTTAGAATACTGCGATCCAGCTATTAAAGTTATGTAAAATATGATAATAAAGTTTTGACACAAAAAAATCACGTTATTAAAATAACCAAACATATTAGTCGTAAAGTTTCTGGTTTTGCAAATATTAATGATAGTTTGAGCACTACGAATTTTCATTAACTTTCGTATATGACTTTGGCTTCGTATGTATCATGTACAGATAAAAATTAAAACATTTTGTTTACATGAAAACTTTTGACAATATATTAGCTTACTATTTAAGCAATAACACTTTCGAATAATTATATCAATACGGAAAGTATTTAGCACTGAAACATTTTTTTAGTTTTTGGTCAAATTCACCCCAGTGGTCAAAGTCACCCCATTTTACGGTACCAAACAAAAATAATGACTTGGATGAACCTGATAGGATGTTATGAGTGTATTTATGTCCGGCTCAATGTTTGTGAGTAGCAACCGCAAATTTTATTTTATATTAAACCTTGCACGGGCCCCCTGACGTTGTTCAGAGACCCCAAAATCGATTTTAATTTTCCAAGGATCCTCTGAATGATTCAAGGGACCCCTTAGGGTCCGTAGGAACCACTTTGGGAACTACTAGTCTAAACGATGCTTTTTGTCTGATATTGATAAATGAGAAATTTTAGTTTAGTTTTGTACTCTATGTTAAACAAATAGATCTAGAAATATTTTTATATATGCTATGTCATTTTTAAATAGCTATTATAAATGTAAAAAAATCAAATATTCTATATAAATCCATTTTTCTTTATCAAGAACTAAGGAAATATCTTTAATATAGCATCATTGGTACCAACAACGTTTGCCCAACTTCACCCACATCTATATTAGTCAATGATGCCTGTAGTCACCTTAAGAAATGCAGCGTGTACAAGTATTCAGATAGATTACTACTACCTACTACTATAAAAATAAGCGTGAAATTTCTCATCATTCGATTAATTGTTTGAATAGGTTTTATGATAGGCAGGCGGATCATCGAACAGCGCAATTACACTGACCGATTTTCATGCTATTATTTGCTTAGATATAAATATCGACTATACAACATCACCGATATTATCGATATAATGTTGTATTCCCTTCTTCTATAGTTTTTCATTCTTCTCATGCATAAGGTTAACGTTCTTCACTTTAATGATCTGAAAAATATCATCTTGCGGTCAGTTATATATTTTGCATTAGTTTGTTTTTTAAAACACAGAAGTGAAAATTAACAATTTTAGGAGACAAATCAAATAAATTAATTTTTTATCTTAATGTTTATTTAAAGGGACATTTTTAAATGCTTGTAAGATAATTTTTTTATTATTTTAACATTCCAACTTCACAAGTGCATTAATTTAGCTTAATATTTAGTTTTCATATTGTACAAAACTTTCCCATATTTGACGTCTCCGGAGTGAAAAAAAAAATGGTGACAGTAACGAGCTAATAGTGACGATATTTATATATTCAAGACATGATGGTATTACGACACGTGTAATCGTTATTTTTTTTTAATCTGGCTAACTCACTACTCGTGTGTAATAACCTCAATACGCCGCCACTAGTTATACAATCTATTATTTTGCCCTGTACAAAAATCAAAGAATTTTTCTGTTGCAGCCTATTCAGTATGTCTGTAAATACTACCATATAGTTTACTGTCGTTGATTGGATTGTGTAACTTCCAGGTTTGTACATAAATTGTCTACGTTTTACATTATTTGAAACAACTTATCAGCAGTTTGTATGCAGAGGGTTTAAAACACAGTTTTGTTAAAATAATAAAATGTTAAGTATTGTATAGTACCTACGATAATAAACTCATTCGCAAACAGATTGTATTGTTGCCAGCTTTTTGCACAGTCACCGGTGTTACATATTATTATTAAGATTTAAAATTGGAAAAAAATTGAATCATCATATATATTTATTTTTTAATAAAAAAAAACTTAAAAAAAGATATTAACCTTCTTCAAAAAAGTCACTAAAAAGAGTAAAATAATGAAATGTTGAGCCAATTTCATTACTAAAACGTTTATACATATCTAATGTTATTAATTTAGCACCGACCTCAAAATATAATTATTTTCTTCTTTTTAGACTTTTTTGAAGGAGGTTGATATTTTTTAAAAGTGTTTTTTTTTACTTTTTAGTGCTTTTGATTTCGCACATTTTTAACAAGATTTCGTAGTTGCTTTATTTATAAATTATAATAAAAAAAACTACTCAACCGATTTAAGTAAAATTTATATTGGATCACCCTGAAGGTATGCCCTGTTAAATAAGAAAAGAATTATCAAAATCGGTTTACAAATGCTGGAGATATGAGATACATATAAAAAAAAATTTTTTGATGTTTTAAAACGAATAAACCGATTTCAAGAAAAACTATATGGTACCAATCCGATAACATTTTGAACAAAATGGCGTTGAAATTTTCCAAATCAATTTATAATTGACGAAATTATCGATGAACATACATTAAAAAAATACATACAGATGAGAACCTCCTTCTTTTTTTAAATTGGTTAAAAACAACAGTGATGGCAAAAGAGAGATTGTAAATTATAGACGATCAACATCTGAGGTCATCAGCGTCTATTTAACAGTAATGGAAGACTAGAATTATATAACCCGGTTTTATTTTAAAATTTAGGTGTAACTACTTCAAATATAAACTTTCATTTTATTTAGAGATAGCAACGCTTGGAGAGACTGCTAACTCATCGGCTATTTATAATACATGCTATATACCTATAGTAATATAATATTATAACATATTTTATATAATATGTATGTGTTCTTTCGCTAAATTATGAACAACATTACTTAAAGCATTACAAATCAGTGCAGTAGTTTTTTTTATGTAACTTCAATTATTAATGCTTTATAAATATTTGTCTCAAGCATCTAGTCTACAATATCTATCATTAAAATAAATAATATCTGTCACGCCACCATATAGCATTTTCGAGAAACAGAAGGCAAAAGCTAACCTCATCAAATCGCAGGAAATGGAGTTCTCAGTACCAATCAGTTTGACACGGTACTTTAGTTATTTATTTACATCATGCAGTCGAATAATAATAAAAATAATAGGAGATATTACGCAAAGATAAGCCGCTGACTAAGCGTAAAACAAGCTACAAGCTGTAAATAAACAAATGTCAAGCTTTTAGGGTATCTGTGTATTTGCAAAATTTTAAGAAAAGCTGTGTTGAAGATGAATTATTAGGCGGAAATTGAAGAAGTGTAGCTATTTAAACGTCAATCAATAAAAAAGTTATGCATTAAAGTTTAAAACGAAAGAGGAAATATTTGATAGAAAATTTATACAATATACGCGCACCGTGTATTTTTTCCTGTCAAAAATCTTATTTATTCAGCGAGGGCGTATGCTGGCTTACGTGTTCTGTTTCTCTGTGAAATCATTTCTATGACCTATGACAAATGACATTTTTTAAGAAATTGTCTCAGTTACAGAACTTAGTAGGAGTACTGAATGAAAGTACTTAGAAGTACTTGAGGACGAGTGCACAACTTAGGAGTATATATTACATACAATATTTTGCACATTTAGTACTTGTGTTATATATGTGTAATCAGTAGTTACTAGTACTCTGGTTTTTAATAACTCCGATTATTTTAAAATTAAAGAAAAGTAAGATGCTTAGATGTGGACAAAAAACAGTTCTTAAAAATAAAATAAATTATATACACTTTAACAACAAAAGAATACAAAAAAGTACATTCTTAGCAAAGTAGTGAATAGAGCGAAATAACAAATGGAGAACTCAATAATTATAAATCAAATATAAAAAAGGAAGATATTTTTGAACTGAAATAGCATTAGGTAGGATTAATAAAATTTTAATAAAATAAATAATAATCCTATTTGTTTGTGACATGTTTGCATTGACTCTAGGTAAATGTAAAAAAAATTGTTTGAAAAATAAATCATTAGTAAATAAAACATTTTAAAATTTCTTCCTTCTCATCAGGAACAAAGTTGGAAATTTCAAAATTAGTTCCATTTGGTGCTTACGTTCGCTTAGTGATCAGCATAGATGAGATCTACTTATATTTATAAATATAATATAATAAAATAAATATGAAATCTATGGGGACTAGTGTGTGTCCCTTTACTCGTAAGAGTACTGAGTAAATGTACATTTATGAGTTCTGAGTACGGATTGCAATCCAGCGGCATTTTTAATCTAGCTGGATTTATGCTAAATCAAAACAAATCCAATTGGATCCAGCGCGGAACCCGCAATAATCAATTTTTCAGATAAATGAAACATTTTTTTTTAAACTCTAGAAACTTTAATAACTATTTATATCTACATTTACATAAAATATTCGTTTGTAGTTATAAGTAATTTTTGGCGTTAGTAAAGTACTCTAATAGTAAGTAATAGTTACGAGTATTCGAAGTATTATTGAAGTTTAACTTCTTAAGCGACGTATCTGTTTGCAAAAAGTAAAATTCGAGGGGAAGTAGAATTGTCCCCGAAAGGAGAAGTTAGTTTGTATCCTAAATTACATGAAATTGACAAAGACAGAAGTTTATAGCGTGTTGCTAAGCACATGTGTATGTGTAAATATTATTAATTAGTTTGACATAACAAAAAAAAAATAAACTTGGGAATAATATTAAAAACGAAAGAAGTTAAACTTCTTATGTGAGTTTATGAGAGTGAGGCTCATTATAATTTTTTTTATTAATTATCACAAAACAATCAAATCACTTAAATTGATATTCTAAATATCTTAAATAGTTATTCATTTACCTATTTTACTATGTAGCCTCAGTTTCTCAGTCTCAATAATTTTCGAAATAAAATTGCGTGGCCTGCTTATAAAATCTTTAGTAAACTCTTATTAGAAATAAAATTTTAATATAAATTATATTACAAAATTTAAGACTTGAGTTGTCTTTTAAAGAATGAAGCCAATCAATTATACGACAGTTTTCTTTTCTATCTTTTTGAAAGTAAGACCACAAAAAAGTAATGATATTGATGGTGTTATCTCCCAGCCTACTTCTTAAAGAACAGCAAATATACTCGACTGCGGAAAATGCTCTCGCTGTATCTACGTTGGTTAGTTTCAGAGTCATCAAATAATCATCGATTAAAGTTAAGTTTTCACCTCTTTACTACCTCACTTTCATAAAGTGCCATTTCTTTCTTCAATATCTTATCATAACCTTTTTCAGATCTAGTTAATTCCTTGTTTTTTGCTGATTGCGGATCCGCACCGCTGAATCCAGCACCAGATGCTGAATCCAGCAAGATCAAAAATGTGCTGGATTCAGCACTGCCAAAATTGTGCTGGATCCAGCATTGCAATCCCTAGTTAATACTGACAACAAAAATGACAAAAAAAGACAAGTTTGTCGTGTTCGCACATGGCAAAAGTGAAACTTCTTAAAATGCCTGCATGCATGGTTATAAATCAACTATTTTATAGGGCGTAATGCAAAAATTTATTTAACTCCAGTATCGCATAAGATAGACATGTACAAGCGTGACATTTTAAGGTGGATTGCAGAAATATCAATCTTTAAAATAAACAAATGTTACAAATAGTGTTTCATTTTAGTTATGCTCTTTCATCCAAGTTTACATTGTCGAAAAAAGTACGTGTTAGACGTGTTGTCAACAGCATTCGGAAAGTGAAAAAAGACCGACAATTTCTCTAATTTTTCAACAAAAAATAGACTTGTAAGTAATCAATTCACCCCCTACTGACGAATTAAGAAACAAAATAATGTTTTATTTTACAATTATATGTATTTCAGAGTTGTCATAAAGTGTGTTTATGACAATGAATACTGAAAGTTAAATGTTCTTCGCTGTTAACATTTTTAATATTTATTCTAAAACTATGCAGGTATTAACAACTCATTACATCACAAAAATATTTAAATAAAATAAAAAATGCATGCTATCTATGTATGTATTAGACATAAATAATATACAGTTAACAGAGAATAAATTAAAATTGTCAAGAAATCGACGTGTAGACAATATAAATGAGATACAAGAAAAATAACTTATTTTAACAACAAAGTAAGAGTGCATTGACTGGTCTCAAACACTAGATTATGTTTTGTGTGTAGTAACTGTGCCGGCCTCTCTCTGCATGCGTGTGTGTGTATAATATCAAAAACAATAAATCCGTTTAAGAAAAAGTATCACTTACTTAACTTATCTAAATGGCATATTCATACTCGTTGCTGGTGTTAAGCTGAGCATCGTTCATTCCTGTCTTCTTCTTTTCACTTCGTCTTCACCGAACGCGGAGAGGACTGAGAAACACAGTCCCAAGGTGTATGGAGCCTAGAGTTAAATGTATTTTTATTTATTTATTCATTTGTCTTTTTTCAGCACACTTAAAGAACGCTTGGGTGAACAGGGACGGCGAACGGGCAACAGTTTGGCCGTTTGGGTCGACAATAATGGTCGTAGACAAGAACGCAACACAGGTAACATCGTCTGTGTGGATATTGCGTGCGTATGCTTGTGTGTGAAAGAGAGAGAGATAGACCTGAAATCAAGCTTTAGAGAAAGACTTGTACACATATACAGACAAATTATACCTGGCTAGTTAAGTGTATGGCCTTGTAGCTCTTACCACTTCCACCAACCTCCGTGGCTTGGTCGACTGCTGCGATCTACTGTTGACCGAAACGGTTGGCCTAACGTACCATCAGGTTCAGTCAAGAAGTGCATTTCGCATAGTGCAGGTATGTGTGTTCACCGGCGCACACTGCACAACTGCAACAACAATAGTGGACAGTCGGTGTATGTGTGTGTGTACTAATTAGTGATGTGTACTAACGAGATTAATGAATGACAATGAACTGTACACTATCGTACAGTGCAAGTGCCAGCTGAGAGACAGTTATGTGCCCGAAAGTGTTTGTACGTAAGTTGGATCGTATTTGCGGCTGCCAGCTGTGCAGAGAGTGCGGTAATACAGAAGGTGCGTCAAAATGAGAAACGTTTCGATTGCCGTCAAGTCGACGTGGTACGGTAAATGCGATGCCGCGACGTAGCGTGTGCGTGTTCAATAATAAAAGCTAGTGCAAAGTTAATGTGCGAACGAACGGAACGGTGCGAGCGTCATTATGCGCAACAACACGAGCACAAGTACCGTCGTCTTCACGGTGCTGTTCGGCGCTATATTCGGCGTTCTATCGGCGTCTCTGAGCAAGGCGTTGCGTTATCAAGCCCCGGACGAGTGCAAGTGGGTTGTTGTCGATAGCGGCGCCGAAGACGACGTCGCTTTAGTTTGTCGACTGCGAACAATAAACAGTGAACTGGAAAACACAAACTTCAGTGTAATACAACCGCAACATACCGTACGGTTAAGATTAGAGTGCAGCGATGCGTTGTTCTTTCAAAGTTCACTCAGTGCTGGCAGTTTTAGACCACTTGTTGAATTGCGTGAATTGTCGATCGAGTATTGTAAAATCGGCAATTTGTCCGACGGCGCGTTCAAAGGACTTCGCGAACTAAGGAATTTAACAGTGCGAACTCATAATACTGATTGGTCAGCGATGACTCTGGAAGTTTCGCAGAATGCTTTCACCGATGAACTCAGTCTTTTGGAGCGATTAGATCTCGGCGAAAACAACATGTGGAATTTGCCCGACGGTGTGCTGTGTCCTCTGCACTCACTCGAAGTTCTCAATTTGACAAGAAACAGAATACGTGAGATATCCAGTTTCAAGTTCTCTGCGAATCCTTCAGACAGGTGTGGCGGTAACTTAAGACTATTGGATTTGTCTCGAAATAACATTGACACTCTACCATCTGGGCTATTATCTGCGTTGACGCGTTTACAAAAACTATATCTGCATGGAAATGGTCTAACACATTTAGCGGATAGAGCTCTGGAGGGTTTGACGTCACTGAACATAATAAAATTGTCTGATAATAAACTAGTCAGCCTACCACCAGAACTTTTCTCAGATACACGAGACATCAAGGAAATGTATTTACAGAATAACAGTATTAATGTGCTAGCACCAGGTCTTTTTAGCGAATTAACTCAGCTATTGGTTCTTGACATGTCTAAAAATGAACTAACTACAGAGTGGATAAATGCAGCAACTTTTTCTGGACTAGTTCGTCTTGTTGTATTGGATATATCCTTTAATAGAATTACAAAGCTTGAACCAGCGGTATTCCGAGATCTTTACAGTTTACAAATTTTAAGACTAAACGACAATTTCATTGAAATCATTCCTGAAAATACATTCTCCGCCCTTTATAATCTCCATACTCTAATTCTATCTAATAATCGTCTAACTAAAATAGAAAGTTCGACATTTAACGGTCTTTACGTTTTATCATTATTGTCAGTTGATAATAATCATATTTCTGATATTCATTCGGACTCCTTGAAAAATTGTTCAAGTTTACAAGATCTTCACTTGAACGGAAACAAACTACTTACTGTCCCTGTTGTTATTAAAGACGTGCCAATGCTGAGAACACTTGATCTCGGCGAAAACCATATAGCAGCTATTGCTAACACAACGTTTAACAATTTAGAACACATGTACGGACTGCGTTTGACCGAAAACAACATTGGAAACATTAGCAAAGGCGTATTCGACAAAATGGCGGCACTAAAGATTCTAAATTTATCACGGAATAAAATACAAAAAGTTGAGGCTGGTGCATTCGATGCGAATTTAAACCTACAGGCTATACGTCTAGATGGTAATTACCTTTCAGATATAGGCGGACTATTCTCAAAATTGCCAAGTCTGGTTTGGCTGAACATATCTGACAATCAGCTTGAATGGTTTGATTATGCGCTCATACCGACTGGTTTGCAGTGGCTTGACATTCACGCAAATAAAATTATCGAATTGGGAAATTATTTTGAAATTGAAGCAAATTTGCAGCTCAGTACATTTGATGCCAGTTCAAATAAACTGACAGAAATCACAGGCAGCGCAATACCAAATAGTGTTGAAATGCTGTTTCTAAATGATAATTTGATTACTAAAGTGCAATCTTACACTTTCTTCAAGAAACCAAATTTGACTCGAGTTGATTTATTTGGAAATAAAATAACCAGTTTAGATTCTAATTCGTTGCGCATATCAGCTGTTCCAGCAGACAAGCCTCTTCCTGAGTTTTACATCGGCGGAAATCCGTATCAATGCGATTGCACTATGCACTGGTTACAGAAAGTCAACTCAGGAAATCGTGCCCGCACACAACCGAAACTAATGGATTTAGAGAGTATTTATTGCCAGTTGCTGTACAACCGTGGCATTACATATGTGCCATTGGTGGAAGCGGCCCCTTATCAGTTCCTGTGTAAATATGAATCACACTGTTTTGCAGTATGCCATTGTTGCGATTTCGATGCCTGTGATTGTGAAATGACCTGTCCAAACAATTGTACGTGCTATCATGATCAGTCGTGGTCGGCAAATGTTGTCGATTGTTCTTCGGCCGGCTATGTTGAAAAACTTCCGGATCAGATACCGATGGACGCTACGCAATTATACTTGGACGGTAACGATATACGATCCGTCGTCAGTCATGCGTTCATCGGACGAAAAAGATTGAAAGTGTTGTTTTTGAACGCCTCTAATATTGAAATAATACATAACCGCACGTTTAATGGTCTTAAAGAACTTGAACTTTTGCACTTAGATGAAAATCGCATCCGCGAACTGCGAGGCTACGAATTCGATGGGCTTGAAAGTCTACGCGAACTTTATCTTCAACACAATCGCATTACGTCTATACAAAATACCACATTCCAACCGCTGCGCAATCTGCGTTCGTTGAAAATGGATCACAACAGATTGAGCATATACTCAGTGTGGCACTTATCGTCAGCCATCATTGAGCTGAGCCTGGCTTCGAACCCGTGGTCGTGTAACTGCGACTTCACAGAGAAGTTTCGTGAGTGGATGCTTCGCAACGGCGACACTATAAGAGATGCAGGAGCTGTGCGTTGCGTGTACACAAACAACAACACAGAGCTGGACTATTACAGTGAGGAGATGTATTCGGATAACTCGGAGTACGGCTTTTTTATCAGCCACGATAACGTCACCACGTGCACCGGCGTCGCCAACATCGACAACACTATAAATGGAAACTTGTCGTTAACAAAAACCATTATTCAGAGACAAGCGATTCAGGACTATTTGCCGCTGTTGGTATCAACTCTAGGTGCGTTTCTGTTCATCATTATTGTCACACTGATTGCGTTCATTTTCCGACAAGAATTGCGTGTATGGTTCCATTCGCGATTTGGTGTGAGACTGTTTTATCGATCAACGAACTTTGATCGCGACGAGCGCGACAAACTTTTCGATGCATTTGTGAGTTATAGTTCTAAGGACGAAGCTTTCGTAGCTGAAGAGTTAGCGCCGACATTAGAGCACGGCGATCCTCAATATAAGCTCTGCTTACATTATCGTGACTTTCCTGTTGGAGCGTTTATCGCCGATACTATAGTTCAAGCTGTTGAATCGTCACGTAGAACCATAATGGTTTTATCGGAGAACTTTATAAAATCCGAGTGGTGTCGGTTTGAATTCAAATCGGCGCATCATCAAGTGTTACGTGATCGAAGAAAAAGACTAATTGTTATTCTTTTGGGTGAAGTGCCGCAGAAGGACTTAGATCCCGACATTAGGTTATATTTAAAAACAAACACTTACTTACAGTGGGGTGATAAATTGTTTTGGGAGAAATTGAGGTTCGCATTGCCGGACGTTCCCAACAACCGGCGTGTGAGGAATTCCGTCAGAGGTAACTCCAATCTTCACCATGTCGTTCACCATCATGTACATCGACACAACAACAGAAACCATAATCACAATACTGGTCAAAACACGGCGCCCAGTAATACTGCCAACACTAATGCACCGAGAACTGTCACCATTCACATTTAGGTACCTACATATTGTGTTTTTGTCCATAAGTGTTTAATAATAATTTATTATGTGTTTTTACAAATATTTCCAAAATGAAATGCAGTATTAAAAAGTGTAATTTAACAAAATGCGACATATTGTGGCTAATTTTTAATACATCTGAGTTTATCTTTGTAGATAAAATCAGTATAATAAAATAATAAAGTGTTTCTAAATAGAATTTGTGTTCTTAAAAGGCTTAGTGATTTTTGATTGTACTAAAATAGTAGTTATTTATTCCCTTGAAAATGTGATATAAAATATAGACCATATTTTAGAAAGGTTTTTAATTATTAATAATAAATAAATATTTAAACATTAAAATAAATACACGAGCTATGTACACTGTTTGATTCTGTGTATATAAGTTGTTTTTACATAATATGTATGCATGTAAAGTATGAATCATACTATAAAAGCTTGAGTGCAATACTTGTTCCTGATCGATTAATACATAAAAGAGTTGTGTTTAACGTTACTACAGAAATAAATTAAAACGGATATGATGGGTACAAGACTGAAAGGTAAATTCTATAACTTAGTTACGATTTAATATAAATAATGTATTTTTGGATCACCTGTAAATATTCTAAAGCTCTAAATTTCTTTACATATAAAGTTTGTAAATTGTAAATATTTTTTTATATATTTTATAGTATTTTATTATAAATTACCGACAATTTTATAATTTATTTGAAAATAAAAAATAATGAAATAAGTAATTTTCTTTTGCAAATCTGGTGCTAAAACGTTTTCTGACAGATTTTTGGATAAAATTTATCCAAACAATCTTAATTATTAATTGAAATTCAATATCCAAAACTGTAAATATAATAGTAAACATATTTTTTTTTATATTCTATTCAATGATTTAATTATAAACCATAGATCATCTAACAAAAACTCTGTAATACGTACTGTGAACTGACAGATTTGTGCGTAAAAGATGAAATGCGAGTCAATAAAAATGTTTTTTTTAATATTCTCTTTTTCTTAATTTAAAAACTTCCTGCCATTTTGTTTTCAGATAAACATAGACCAGATGGAATGGGCGCTGCAGTTCCGAATTCAATTCGGTTTCCATTTTTTTACTGGAATTACTTCAGACGACCGTACTAATTATGCAAACCCATGCTGTCACGCGGTAAGCTGGTGTGACATTGTTTAAATCAAATTTTTTATAATAAGAAAAAGAAAAATTTCAATCAATTATTTTTTTAAAAATACTTTCTAACCGATTTCCAATAAGAAATGTTCAATACTTTTTTCGTAAAATTGGTATTTTTAATGTTTCTAATTTTTGAAAACTGTAAAAAGACCTATTTTCCGCTTTATGACGGTCAAAAAGTGTAATGTAATAACATTTTTTTGAATTTTTTTTATGTTTGTTAAAGTTATTTATTTATACCCTCACTGTTGTCTTATGCGTATCATGGAATTTCTTTTGTAATCACGATACATAAACAAACGAAATTTTTCATAAAAATTAATAATATTAAAAATATTAATTTTACGAAAAAAGTTTTGGATATTTCTTGTTAGAAATCGGTTAAAAAAACTTGAATTAATTTTTTCTTCTTATTAAAAAAAAAAAAAAAAAACATTAAAACAATGTTACACGAGGTTGCGGCCTGGTAACGTGAGTTTTCATGATCAGTATTCTCTCTTGAACTGATTCCAGCAAAAAAATTAAATCCGGATAAATTCGGAACGGCAACGCCGATTCCATCTGATCTAAAAGACATAACATATATCTCACCAATTAAATTATATTTAAAAATACCTTACGACAAAATTAGGAGAAAATCTATATAGCCAAGGATCATTAAATAGCAATACTGATATATTAAACTGGGCGCTTAAAGCACTGATGCTCTGAGAATGGTGTAAAGAACACCGAAACCTTAGCTATTAAATGCAATTTTAATACATCAGTATGACTATTTATTGATCCCTAGCCACGAATCCACGGATCACCATATCTCTATACTTTGTTAGAGTTTTTTTTTTTTCAATACCTTATAACATTTTTTCTAAAATTACTGAATAATATTATAGCCATTATTTTTTGGATTTATTATGAAAAATGTTTCTGCAAACTTTCTAGCTATGTCTTCTATATCTGCTATTAGTCTTTTTCTTTTACAAAATCGAACCGTATTTTTAATAAAAATTGCCTAGATTTAACTTATTTGTTCATTGAAACTTTTTATAATAAAATTTAAATAAATGTAAATACAGTCAAAACCGCTTAAGACGACATCGCTTAGAACAGCATACCGGTTATATTGACCAAAATCATAAAAAATACTACTTTTTACGACATTGCTTATTACGACATAGCGCATTAAGCGACTACATTTAATGTAATATCTTCATGTCTTCGGAGAATTATATCTGTTAGAACGACCAGCTGTATTGTAAACAAAATTCGTACACACAGAAGTGTTCCAAGCAGACTAAAATTACAGAATTTATGTATACAAAAAAATGATAATGTGAATATTATTCATCTATGGATTTATATGTACCTACACATTCAATAATACTACATACTTAATAACAAATTACTCTGTACTTCGAAAACATCACCGGTTGTTGACTATCGGTTTTTGCGACCAAATATGAGTAGACCCTTCGATGTCGTTATAACAGATTTTGACTGTATATGTATGTGCAATTTCGTTTTACAACACATCCCTGAAGTTCATAGAAAAATGCTATTCGTATCATAAGAAAAAATTATTTTTACTTAAGACATTTTTTGCATTAGATAATGTTTTTTACTCTTTAAAATTACGTGTTACAATTTCGCTGTATAGTAAACAGACAAAAGATGGAAGTGAGGTGAAACTTTTTTCACGCCGTTTTTTGCATGAATCGATTTCTGATTATCTTTGTCTTCATCCACCGCTCTATAAGCATAGTTTGGTAAGAATCTCCAGTAAGTTATTTCACAATATTCAATAATTCCTGATTTTACCATTTTGTAGCATTACATTAATAATTTAGAATGAGTTTTGACTTTTGTATTATTACATTCAATATATAAATTTATTTACGAACTCCCCATAATTTATTCATTCTTTTAACATTCCCTTGTTTATTTTCTATGCTCCAACACAAAAAGCAAAATATTCACAAATTTCACTCTATAGTTTGAAAATCTAAAACAACAATAAATACAAAATCAATAAAATTCTGGGTATGGTATCACGGAAGATAAGAGGACTGTTGTTTTTGTAAAGAATTTTGTAAATATTTATTTTTTATTTAATTTTGCAACTATCAGCGATAGCAAACATTGTTTAAACATATTTTGTTACCAAAACCGTTATTGAACAAACTATATTTTGTTTATTTATAGAATTTAAATAGAAAACAATATCCTTAAAAATTGAATAAGTATAATACTTAAACTTCAACGTTGTACCTACAATCCAAATATCTATTTAAGTCCAGGGAGCAAGCTAGAGCAGTTAAGAAATGGAAACAAAAGAATTTCTTGACAGCTATTATAGAAACATTTTTTGTATACATAATCCAAATCCCGCAACAAATTCTTCTGTCATAAGTGACCCATGTTTCTAAATTAATTTTTAAAGCTAAATATTTTGCTAGCGTATCTCATATTTTAAAAATTGATTGATTTTTAATTTTATAATGTAACACTGATATTTATTTTATGGATGAAAAGAGAAGAAAATAGCTAAAAAAATATGTTGTCACTGTGGTCCCTACAGAGATATCGTCGATGATTTATCGCCATCTTGTAGAGAATGGATTATCTTCAAAAATAATCGAGATGTAATGTACCTATAATAATGTATATAGACATTATTGTACTATTTTTTTATTATTTGAATTATACAGGGGCGACACTGGGACGTAGTGGTTTACAAAACACTACTGTAGACATAATTAGAGTATATAATAAAAATAAACGAAACTTAACTATTGCAATATATTATGATAAAGTTCTTATTTTCAAAAAATTGTATCTTTAAAATGGATCTCGCGACTTTTAATATATTCTTCGATTCGTCGACGCAAATTACTTATATCACTGCTGCTCGAACACTCTCACCAATATTTCCAATTTTTTGTATAAACCTTCACTTTAGCGTAAAAGACCGGTCAAGTGCGAGTCCAACTCGCGAGAAGAGGGTTCCGTACTTTAAGACTTAAGATTTTTGTTGAGATTTTCCTATAAACTATGGGTGACACCCGACATTCCTTATTTTTTTTCGAAATTTTAGGCTCAGTACTTTCGGAACTATTTTGATGACTTGATCCAAGAATAATACTGAAGCTGACTGACCCATCGTTCAACGAATCTAAACCAAATTTTAAATTAAAAGTTTACGGAATTCTCCAAAAATGTTTTTCTTTTCTTCCTTCTTCGCGAAATAAGAGTTGTTTCCTGATGAACAAAAATAGAAAATTGCTATATCCTTGAAAATGGCTCCAACTATTTCAATCATATTTCATAAATCGATATGTCATTAATGACCCTGCAATACGATGCCTATCATTTGTTTCGGAATGATCCAAACTGGGAGAATACTACAATTTTCTATTTTCGTTCATCAGTAAACGATCCGTATTTAGGAGAGTAGGGAGAAAATAAGGAAAATCTTCTTGAGGTATCGTTTAAAAGCCTTAAGTTTAAAATTTGGTTTCAATCCGTTGAACGGTGAAAGACCAAGGTCTGTTTACTCTTAACCAAATCAATGTTGTAGATATTGACGGTCAACATGGAACCAAATCAAACTTCCCTATTCTCCCCGTAGAGCTGTATGTATGGATTCTAATTCGTTCATTTTAGCTTTTTAAAGCATACATAAATTTTTATCAAAAATTTTTTTCTGAGAAATGAATAGTCTAAACATAAAAAATGTGCATTTCTTCTAATCATACACAAGGTTCGTAACCAGGTGAAATGGTTAAGGACCGGACTAATAATCACACTATGAGGCACATGTAAAAAGACACACAACATTTTTAAGTAGACGTTATTCAATATAAAAGTTATGATCCATTTTGGAATCTGGATGAAATAAGCACATTTTGAGATTAAGGTAAAAATTTTAAATATCTCCAAAGCCGTAAGTTTTCACCATATTTTGTTAGGACTTAGACCCATCACCGGTTGAGGTCTAACGAAAAGTTTACTGGACACCCCGCCAAACACGTAACTGCATAATCAAATACACAAAAAACATTTTTAACTAAGCAAACATATTTCTAGCGCATTCAGTAGTAGCCTTTGTATACCAACAGATCTCGGTTAACGAACTGTTTGGGTTGTTATTTCAAGAATTTTAACTAGCTTGATTTTTATGTATTTATAATTCTACAGTAACATTAATTTTGTTACAATAATATTTTTATAAAAGTATGTTCAGTATGTACAATAAATAATAAGACGTCATTTTCGTCACGCATATCAGAAGTCGACTACTCTGCAGATAAACGTTGTCAGATGCTAAATTCGAGAGAAGAAAAAATTAAATACAATTGTTTTTTATAAACAAATTGTTAAAGTATTGTACATTTGTTACAATTTACAATTTGAAGAAAAAATGTATCTCTAGAAATCACGGATTATTATGTTTTGTAATTAATGATCTCGAAAATAATTGTTTTACTATTATTTTTAACGTAACTTTTAAAAGTTCTAAATTTGAATGGTATAGACTATAGACCATTCAAATATTTGATAGAATAAACAACATTGTGATCATAATTGGCATAATTGGTGACAAAATTGGCATTTTATTGCTAAACGTTTCGTAAAATATCTTTACATCTTCAGAGCGCAAATGCCCGTTAATTAAATATATTAATTCGTCAAAATTTAAAGTTATAAAGATGGTTATATATCACCATCTATATAACTTTAAATTTTGACGAATTAATATATTTAATTAACGGGCATTTGCGCTCTGAAGATGTAAAGATATTATACGAAACGTTTAGCAATAAAATGCCAATTTTGTCAGTAATCAAGATTTTCGTATTGGATGAAGCGAAATGCACTTTTTTTAAAGATATACCGTAAACATTATTTTTAAATTTGATTAGTAACATGACAAAACAATTAGTATATTTTAATTCTAAAGATGCATTAATTCTTCACAATACTTAGAATATCGGGTACTGTAAACTAAACTACAGAACTATGGTTTAGTTTATAGTATCCCGGTACCCGATATTTTTTATATCTGTTATTGTATATAAATGCAAGAATTTTGTTTATTAATTTAGTTTAGTGTTTTGCTGAAGATGGAAGCTTAGCTCTCAAATGTACATCTACTGAATAAATCTGTCGTGGTAACTATTCTTTTATTTTTAATTTCTCCTAACAAAGCCACAATAGCTGTATTAGCAAATACACTATACCTATTGTCGGCGGAGTTTTGGCACTGCGACCCGAGTTTTTGTTATTGAAAATAAGTCAAATAACATTTTAAAAAATGTTTAAGGCTGTCAGAACGCTCTGAATTCTGTTTGTGCTGAGACCCAGCGGTAAGGGCCGAGGTAGGCAAAAAACATATTCTGGGTGTGACATTCTTTAGCTCTGTCTCGCTTAAATCATCCGCACGTTTCAATTTTTGTCTGGTGTCAAATACGAGGCTAAAAATATTATTGCAAGGGTGTCGCTGTCTATTGATTACTCTAATTTTTGGAAATATTTTGAAGATTTAAAAATTTTTTCCGAAAAAGGAAGTGTCATTTTAGGTTTGTAATGGAACAGTTTTGTGAAATAAGTACGAATAAGGTCGTAGTGTGACATTGAAAACGTGTGTTTTTTTAGCACAATTAATGCTAACTTTTTTCTAGTAAATCGTACATAAATTACAAAAGTAGTCCATTAGAGACCTAGATTTGTCCTTTATCTTCCTTATAGAGAAAGAATTTTTGCAGAATGTTGACGAATAAGTCTACAATCAGTTGACAGCCGAAGCTCTATTTTTGACTTAAATTCAGAGCGTTCCGACAACCTTAATAGAAAAATGGTGTTATTTCCTTTTGTTACTCATGGACAAATCCACACTACCTATAAAGTCGCTTCAAAAATGTGTTAGTTATCAATAATTCTTACCATGACTTTTGACGTATATAATTTAAATTAATGAAAACTAATGTGGAATTAGTGAAAAATTATTCAAAAGCAAAACAACAATTTCAAAAATAATAACTAAGTACTTTTATTTTCCTTAAAAATTCTCTCGTATTTACAGTATTCAAACTGTGTAAACAACCGAGTAGAATTATCTATATTATTATGGCAACAAATCGATAAAGGAAATGCAAAAACTAACATTAGTTTTGACTAATCGTGTGCAAATATTTCTATCGTATCTCTAAAATTATATGTAAAATGTCGAAAGGGCGTAGATAGTGACAAAGTCTATATTAAATATACGTTCAGAAAGACAAATAATTCCATATTATGTATGCATTGAAGCAAAACATTAGGGTCGATATTGGCCAGGTGGTCCGTGTAAAAACTTCCATCAAGAATATCTTGAATACTGAGCGCCAAAAGAAATAATATTTTATGTATCTCGTTCGTAAATGCAGTTTTTATGTACGAGTTGTGCCATTATGTTAAAACAACAGACCAGCGAATTTTAACAATCACACGAGTGATAATAGTAGAGTTGAACTAATATTTTTTGCACGTAAAATCTATAAAATAGCTGATTTTCACTTCAGTGCAAGTATGTATAATATATCTGACAGTTGAGTGTACGGCCATGTTGGAATCTATTTGAATTGTCTACGAAGATTACGCATACTTTACTGTCTGTTGCTAGGAATTGCAATTCAGCAGCATTTTCAATCCAGCTGGATTTATGCTGTTGTTCATATGCTTTTAAATGGAAACTGACAGGTCACTGTTAGAAATTACGATGGGATTTGTAAAATGGCATTTTTTTATTTTACTTTATGCACTAGTGCTAAATGGGTCATCTTACTACCGTTATACAGACTTGAAAAGCGTAGCTGTAAGCATCTCTAAAGGATCTCCCACAATCACAGTCGAACCCGAGCCGGATCGATGGTGAAATATAAATGATTTCTGACATTTTTTTCAAAATTTTCAAAATGCTGATAATGTCTAAGTTTATATTATAATGAAACGGTGAAAGTTAGTGTCCGCTTCCAATATGTTTGTGGTTATTCAAATAGGAAAACAATTTCCTATTTATGTACAGCTGGCTGGCCAACTAGTTTCAAGTGAGAATTGTTTTTACACAAGTACTACATAAGTAACTAGTTAACGACTTGACAAAACCTCTAATTACAGATCGTTATTAACATAATCAACATAGAGACTGTATAGGTCACGTGATCGACGTTCTGTCTACATCACAGCTCCGCAGGTATACGTGTAACCAAAAGGCAAAAGCGCTTATGCCAAAGTTCTTGTAATTTTTCCTGTATCTTTAAATAATATTTAAAGTAAAATTTTTATTATGACAGTAATCTCGTGTGGCAACAAAACAAAAATTCGACAAGGTATAGATAGATAAAGAAAGAAAGAGATAGAGCACAATTTAAAATTACATAACGCATTTGATTGGTACTTCAATTTATGGTTAGTTAGTCACAATAGTCAAGAAGTTTATTTAGCGGGGATAATGAATATTAGTGTACAACAAAAAAAAAATTTTTATTTTGAATTTAACATCCTACAAAAAAGCATCTAAATAGCGTAAAATAATAGTTTTGAGGTCACCGCCAATTAAATTACTATAACTTTTTTGTATTATGACAAATCCTTCAGAAAACGTCATGCGCAGGAGCTAAAATCAGTCGTAGAGATGGTCGTAAGGAATTCAGGATCTAATTAAACAGAAAAAATCCTGTCTCGTTCAGAATATTTAGTGCAGTATATAAGTTCCAAAGAAACGGGACGGGGTCTTGAAAATAAAAAAATATATATATTTTTTATTTCATGAAATAAATGTACAACATTACAAGAATACTGTGTCAAAATTTCAAGTAAATCGAAACAAAACTAACGAAGATAAGGCATTATAACTGTGCGCCCCACAAACTCTACTAAATGTACGAAAACGACTACCCGACCCTGACGCACAGCAGGATTAAAGAGCATAATTTTTCTGCCTTATTTGTATAGTCCCTTAATTTTAATGTATGTGGGACCACGCTGAAGGTATACCCTATTAAATGGAAAATGAATCGTCAAAATGGATTCACAAATGCTGGAGATGAGGTATCATAATAGATAAAAAACTCCTTTTTTTAATCTAAAAGTCATACTTGCTGAATGGAGGGTGGCTAATTTAACGGTCTGTATTTCTATACTCAATCATATTATGCCCAATTTATTTTTTTTCTGTGATTATAGTCTCATCACCACTTGACATTTATAATTCGTTTCTATATCTCAGGAGCCCAAAAATGGATATTCTTTCGGTCGTTCGTTCGTTCGAATCGGATGCTCGTAATCGACGAGGCGCTTTCTTTTTGTAAAAACGAAATATAAGTAAACATTGTGATTGACAACATAAACACATTACTCAGGTTTGTGAGCCAATTAAATCGTAGTTTGAACGTAGCCTGCCAAATTGAATTAACTCCACTTGAAGAACATTTCTGTACCTACTTGACGACTGAATTGTATGGTCTTCATTCGACAAACAATTATTTTAGGAAGATATATTTTGAACGGAGGTGAAAGTAATCCATTTTGAAGTACTGTCCAAATTTAATATGCATTGAGATGGGACGTTTTACATAGGGTTAAATAATAGGGTGCATGTAAATCTTACGCGTTTGAAGTGAAACAATTGATAAACATTTGCAAGCAAGTAAACACTAAACCGAAGGGGGTATGCGATAGAGTTCCTGCACTATCCGTCAGCCAATCAGTTTCCGTTACGCTAAAGAAGTTTCACCTCAAAAATCTATGTGAAGGTGTTCTAAACATAATAAAAAATAAAAATTTTCAACAAATTAGTTTTGTTGCAAGGTCACTAATATTAAATTTATTTTTATGTACATATTTTTCAAGTAAATTACTTTTCTTAACAAATTCGTTGTATATATCCACTATGTGCACATTTGGGATTTTTGAACATAGTTCAACAATGATTGTGTTAATATTTGTAACGTCATAATTTTGTAATGGCGGTATCGTATATAGCAAAATTTTTCTAGTGCCCATTTTCAAAAAATCACTTATTGTCCATTTGAGTGCTTTTTTGAATGTGATTCCATTTGTGCCCTTCATAGCATCCTTTGTGCCTATCATGATGGCGTGTCGCATTTTTTGCATCAAAATGTCACATTGAATTATCACTGTTGGAATACCGAAGCCTTCCTTTTAAATTTAAAATAGTCTGTCCTCCAAAGCACAAATTTAGACTTATTTAATTATTATTGCTTCTAAAGCTATTCATGCCTATAATGTTGGTTAATAATCTTCGGAAAATACTATCGCCTAAGAAAAAGTCAACTTATCTAATTGGTCCATTGCTTGGTGAATAATTATGGATCTCAGTTTTCCTGCCAAACTTGTAAACATTTAATTTGTGAGTTAGAATATATACATATATTATCTCTATAAGGTATAGAATGGTGGTTATTTGGGGGAATTTCTAAAGCATTTTATGAGCTTTATATTTTATTCCTATTTGTAGCTTATAGCTTTATACCAAACTCTTTTAGGTATGTGTTGATTGGTTGATAGGAATTTAATTCTTGTTTGGCTAGGATATTAACAATACCGTCCCAATTGTTGTAGTTCTGATTGCTAAGCCCATTTACTAATGCCACACTTTTAGGTATAGGTATACCATACTGCTTATTATTACCTATAAGAGAAACTAATCAGTTACTAGTCAGTTAACCTACAGTATTTATCTAGTTATAAATTAGAAAAATATGTTTACCTTTTTTTTAATGTTGATTGGCATGACTCTTGTTTTTGGCCAGTAGTCGACTGAATGAGTTTTATGCTTTTATTCACAAAACACCGAGTTTTCTGTACTTTTATTTTTGTAGAGCTATAATTTGATGCCATACTTTTTTAGGTATAGGTATGCCCAATGTATACCTATGCAGAACACACAATTGTATTATTTGATTTCAATTTTTAAACATTACAACTGTATTTAGGTACGAATCTATTTTGTGTAGATGGCACGATTCACAGCGTAATGACTAGCACAGTGGCTCTTAAACTGGCTGCGGCGAAATTTTGTATTGCTCGTATTAATATTCCATAAAAAGTCAAATATTTAACTGTTTCAAATATCTTTTTTTTAAACACGTTTCATTTTTCATAACTTTACTAACTATAAGAAGCAAAAAAACAACAATAATAATTATAACCACTGGGATGTCGTGAATTTTGCTTGATTTGTGTCGCCAGAAAAAAAGTTTGAGAGCTAACAATATTTGACACTAGTTTAAATTGTTATATTTTTTTAAGTTTTTAACCTATAATATTTCGACATTATCTAAAGCCCACGTTTGTATTGTGTGATAAAACAAATGTTCTTTATTCATTGTTACTATTAAATATTATATCCAATTCATTCATAGTTTAATTAAACAGCTAAGTGTCCCGTTAATCCTTCCGCTAATGAATTACAAAAGATGATCGCATAATTTATTTAAATACCTAAAATTATGTAAAATTACGCAAAAAATGGTATTTATAACGTAATATATCATTGGAAATTATGGTATTTACAGATAAAAAGCAAATTCTTGAAGTTTAAAACTAATTTCGTGATAATTGGAAAATTATTTACAAAGATATGTCAAAAATCAAAAAAACTATTTTTCAAGCAAGCCAACAGAAATTCATTTATTGCGGTCAGATGTAGATAGATAACAGTATTTTTTTTTGTGCCAGGCGGAAAGGTAATGAAACAATGTACAAATTTCATTCAACAATTTTTTTTGTAACTGGAATAGTATAGGTGCTACGGAGCTTTGTTTGACATATTATGACCAAAAGGGCACTAATTTTTTAGTTACATAAATGAAAATGAATACAGACCGTCTCATGATGGGAACGCATGGGCGTTAAAAATTTTGTCGATAATAAACATCCGGTACTCGAGATGTCGTATACGAAAGAAAATTTTACACATACAGGATTTCTGAAGCTGAGCTTCGATGTATAAAAATATGACATAAGCAATTTAGAATTTTAGCCACAGCTGCATGTATCTCTGCGCAATGTTATGTAGCATGGTGATAGGATGCACGGTAGACCAGATAGGCAAACGTGTTGAGCTACACCACACACAATATCCACTATAGCGAAACAATAGTCAACTAGCTAACTGACAAATGAAAAAAAAAAGGTTCGAGAGAAATTGCAGGGACGCCGCTGTTTACAACTCGCTATCATGATTTCTCTATAATCTATATTCAAAATTTAAGGCGCGATTTATATTTCAAAGCGTAATATACGCGACAAAGTTTGTATGCATGGGACGATTCATGTTTGATAGGCAATTAAAATTATTGAGTGCTTAATAATGTCCAAATATATAGACGAAACGTTGCGCATCGATTAAAATGTTTTAATTGTCTTATTGTCCAATCGTTTCACGATTTCGACGTCATGTAACAAATATTATAAGTAATATAATATAAGTAATATAACGGTTCTCTTAAATTGCGTTTGCAAGAAACAGTAATTGAAAAGTAGGGGACACCATTAGTCATCACTTATTTCTTCTATATGCATTTCCATTGAATATTTTCTAACAGTCTATCTATAATACGGCGTTGTGTGAAACTGATACTATATAAACTCGATTTCATAGACATAAAATGCATGTATAATAAACATAAATATTAATTAATAGTCGCTATCCGCGTCTTCGCACGCAATTGAAACGTAACTCGGCAGCAACAACAGTAGTAAAGACTTCGGCTCCACCATATTCCTGACTTAACTCGTATGGCTGCGCCCCACTTGGTATCAACAACAGTAGTACCTATATTAAACTCTGCAGGAACTATAGTGGAGTTCAAGATTATCCTAAAATATAGCTTATATTACTCACCGATAACTAATAGAGCTTTCTATTGGCGATAGAATTTTTAAAATCGGTCCAGCAGTTTTTGAGTTTATCCGGAACAAACAAACAATCAAATCTTTCCCTTTATAATATTAGTGTAGATTACTAGCCATTTCCCTCAATATCGTACGCGTTTACAAAAACGTAAAGTTGTTTATTGTATTATGTCAAATGTCAGTATTTTTGGAGTTGGAGTGGTCCCTTCGTTCAACTGACTGGAATTTTTCAGTGGTACAGTCGGAATTATGTTCCTTGACACAGACCGTTGGTATTTTATTTATAGCTTTATAATGTGTGTTGATACGAAAATACTTTACTTAAAAAAGTGATTCAACATACTCTAAATCTTCAAAAGAATAAACCATGACACTTTATTTGCTGATCACGGTCAACGACGAGAAGATATACAACAACAACAACCATGTTGTTTCTAAGTTTCACACACACACAACAAAGTCAGTTCAAATGCGTGTATGTGTAGACAGTTGCAGTAGGCTGCAATGTTAGCACGGTTTTGCAGACAATGCAGTCGGAGTCCATTTCACAGATGTTAGTATAGGGTCGTGACTGCGACCAACCGCTCTCCATTTCACGGACACCTCATGATCATTGCACTCTGCGGCTTATTACTGCACTGTTGAGTGTATAGAATAATTGTTGACTTGACTATCGAGTTAACCCCTATGCCACACTTCTCCCGACGACCGTTATCAATTTACAATTAACACGGCATTCATTCAATGTCATAAAATATCAGCCGCCGCGATAGTGAACGATTCGGGTTCGTATCCCGACAGTGACATTGTTTGAATTGTAATACATTTTTTTTCTAATATCGCATTAATTTGCAACAATGTATGTTTCATAGTATGATAGTGATACTTAAAAGGCTATAATTATTACCCTATATGTAGTTCATATCAAAATGTTATTAGAATAACTAAACCACTTAATTATAAAATATATTACCATTCCAACCCACTAATGGAAAATGGTAGATACTAATTTGGGTCAAAATTCACTTTTCAAAATTTTGCAATATTTTTTCGTTTTGTGGTCCCCTGAATCCAAAAACATACTTTTGGAAAAAGTCTGTGTGATTGGTCTGTCTTTGAACACGATACACGCCAAACGAATTACCGGATAGAAACAAAATTTTGGGAGGATATTTAATATGAAAATCGGTATTGTTTTTGGGAAAAATTGACGCATGCGCAGAAGATATATATGCTATAATGTTATTTTTTGTATAATGATGTATGTACTTTATGTAACGGTTTATTATTCTATTTATTTTTCCAAGAAAGTTTCGTACAATTTTTTTTTTGTTTTATAGTTTCAAAATAATTTTGAAACTATAAAACTTAGAAAAAAAATTATTACTTAATAATAATAATAATAAATTAATATACATAATAACAAATTTAATATTTACTAATCAGAAGTTGTTAAAAATATTATTATTCTTATTATTATTGTCACATTTTTATCCGCATCTGCAAATGTCAAAAAGGTCAATTTTTCACTGATGTATGATCTGTTCAAAAACTGTGACTGGACGGAGTTGATTTCCGTAGAAGATCTTAATGAATGTGTAAATCAATTCTATGTTTTACTTACTGCAGTGTTTGAAAAATGTGTCCCTAAAACTACCTTGACAAAAAAAAATATCCTTGTTGGTATACCAAAAGTATTATTCAAAAAATTAACTTGAAAATTAAATGACATAAAAATATAAAAGAACGAATAATCTGTCTACTTATCATGAATATAACAAGTTACGTTTTAATTTAAAAAGTGACATAAGGTCTGAATATAAAAAATACATCAATAATTATGAGACAAATATTCATATGAACCCTAAATATTTCTGGTCTTTTGTAAAAAGTAAAAAACAAGTGAATGACATACCAGACAAAATGTATATTGATGACTCAACATTGGAAGGATCACAGAATTGTGCACAATACTTTAGGAGTGTATACACTCCAAGTTAATACTTTTGAAATAGAAGATATGGGTCAACGTCAGCAGATTAGCATATTAAATTTTGACTCGATTTTGGAGCAGGATGTTCATTTATTTATCACTTGAAGGGTAATAAGACGATTGGGCCGGATGGTATCCCTTTGTATGTCGTAACGTCATCAAAGGTTGTAAGAAATTTTTAGTTAAACCCCTTACATACATAAACAATTTAATTATTAAAAAATGTGAATGTCCGAAAAAATGGAAAACTGCACATATTTGTCCTATTTACAAGAGTGGTGGAAAAAATAGAGAAGAAAATTACAGGCCAATAGCAGTAATTTCTGTTTTATCAAAGATATTTGAGCATATTTTCTACAAGAAATTGCATACTCATGTCAATAGCAAGGTTGTAGTGTGTCAACATGGTTTCATCCCTCACCGTTCTACAGTATCAAATTTAATTAAATTTGTGCAGCCAGTATTAAATAATAAGGAGAAGGGCTTCCAAACTGATGTTGCATTTACGGATCTCGAAAAAACTTTTGATTGTGCAAATTATAAACTACTATTGCAAAAAATCTCAAATTTTGGTGTATGTAAAAATCTGTTAGTTTGCTTAAATCATATTTAAATAATAGGTGATTAGTCGTGAAATGGTGCTTTGTCTGAAACCTACAGTGCAACGTCAGGTGTGCCGCAAAGATCAAATCTTGGACCCCTTTTGTTCGTAATATTTATAAATGACATAGATGTGATAAAATATTCAGAAATACTATTATATGCTGATGATTTAAAATTGTTTAAGCGAGTGTCCAGTTTAGCAGATTGTAAGCAATTACAAATAGACATTGATAATATATACGAATGGAGTCTGGTTTTATTATAAGAAACACTAAGGATTTTCAAAATATCGATACTATTTCTTTACTACTCAAAACCTTACTTTTGCCAGTTTTAGAATATGTCTCAATTATTTGGCGTCCGGTATATAATGTTCATATCTACAATTTAGAAGCCATTTAAAGAAAATTTTTGAAATATCTGTATTTCCGAAAGTATGAGCCGTATCCTTGTTAAGGCTATGATCACGATTTATTACTAGACGAATTTAATTACAGATCATTAGCCAACGGGCGCTATTTTAAATTCTGTTTTATATCTATATAAAGTTCAGCACAATCTAATAAATGTTACCACATTTCTAAGTCAGATACCGTTTGATTCCCGTGCTAGTAGGACACGATCTACTCCAACTTTTTGTTTAAAGAATGCCAAAACTGTGACAATTTCAAATTCACCTTTAAGTATATGTCATGTGCAATTTAGTTGATGAGAATAGTATTGATTTTTTTAATATACCTTTAAGATCTTTGAAAAATATTTTGATGTAAATTTTAAACTTTGTCAGTTGTTAGGCTGAAGTCTGTAAACTATTTTTTTATAATAATAATAATGTCAGTAAAATCCACATCCACAACATCCTTAGTCAAGATCATGCTTTTTGTTGTTCTTTAAAACTATCGATGGACTGCAACAATGTATATTCACATTATGTACATTTATTATAATGTATATTTTATTCATAAAGTATTTATCTGAAATCACCACAATTTTGCCATGCAGCATTCCTAGAAATTGCATAGTCGTCGAATATAGCATAGCACATTATCTATGTCCATTGTTCGATACAAACGAGGCTCGTTTAACTAGTACGGTGCCAACAAAAGTAAGATAAGTAAAGAAGACTTTTGCTATCAAAAATACCTTTGCCTTTTCTGTTGCAAAAATATTTAAATGTATTAATGATGTATGCTCTATAGTCCATAGAACCAAATATGGGGCCAAGATAATAGTGCTATTCAACCATACAATTTTAACGATTTATAATATTTAGGAAAGACATTATATTAACACTTTAATAACTGCTTAGACCCTAATGTTTAAAGAAATTTAGCGTTTCCTAGATACCTCACTCAATGAATAGTTTTTGGTACTGTAAATTTACGGATACAGGCGGCCGAAATTAAATGTTTTTGAAAATCTTCGTTCGGGTGAAAGTCATACTGCATTTGCTATACTGGACAGACTGAATGGGGTATGTAAATCAAAATAATGGAATACTCGTATGTAAAAAACAAATAAAATTGTATGAAAACATATATATTTTATTATTGTACATATGTAAAAATAACATATGCTAAGCTTTAATTCTTGACTTTAAACTATATTATTACATTCGAAATTTGTTTTGAATATATTCTTTGTAATAATCAAAGAAATCGGTGTTTACAAATCATATAAAGGGCCACAGTATCTCTGAAATTACTTTATCTCACAACGTGAACTTTGGAAAAATACTTATAACGGTCCAGATCTAACAGACTTGATCTGAAAACTTTTTACGGGAAGTTTAAGCTATGATTTTTTATGAACATGCCTCGAGACAAGCTTTTAGGTCAGGTCAACAATTATAAAATTATTTTATTTATTTGATTATTTGTTATTTTCTTCATTTTAGTACATTTTGATATTAAAAATTTTGTTTTTAAAAGTTTTTTTTTTACTTATATTGTATTATTTTCTTTTTAGTACTCTATAAGCAGATAGCAGGGATGTATTCTCAGAGCCATCTGCTGATCAAACAAGCTCGAATACGGTACGTCTGCCACAGTGAAAAAGTTGCGTAGTGACTATCTTGACTGTAGCATCAGGTCATGGTTAACAGTTTGTTGTATTGTGATTGATACTGCATAAGTCTGCAAAATTTCAAAGTAATAGATCCAGTGGAACTGGTTAAAAATTGACTTGCAAGATTTGACCCAAACTGGCTGACTGACAAACAAGTGAAGTTGAATAAAAGCTTGTAAAACATTTGTATGCTTTAAAACTTAAAGTATAAGAATGAATATAAATATATAAATAAAAAAAAAATCCAGCCGATTGGGCGACAGGACCAATTCAACTTCAATAATATTGACATTTGACATATTATAATAAAGAAAAAGTAATATCTGTTAATGGGTGCGGTGACACGGGTAATGACTAGTATTAAATAATATATTTGCTATTCGTTTGCATGGTCACATAATGTGGCATTACATGTAAAATTAACCAAAGCATGCTTGTCAGCTACCTAACTAATTTCATTTTGTCAACATCAGAACAAAAGAACAGCTGATTTTTTTTAATTTCAAAATATTTTCAAAACTACAAAGCTTAGATTTTTTTTATGAAACTTTCTTGGAACAATAATTAGAGTAATAAACCATTAAAGAAAGTATACCTTTATAAAGAAAAAAAAACATTTAAGCATATATCACTTCGACGCATGCCCCGATTTTTCCCAATAATAATAGAGCTCTTTACATTTACATGTTAAACATCTTACCAAAATTTGGTTGCGATACGGACAGCCGTTTGACTTGAATCGCGTTCACAGACAAACCGAATTTTTCCTAAAATATGTTTTTTTGAAATGTGATTTTTGATCTGAACTAGTACCTACCATTCTCTTGTGGAGTTGGAATGGTAAAAAATATTTAAATACATATTTACGCTATTCGTTATAACTTTCAAATTTAGGGTTTATAGAGACAGAGATTGTAAATTACAGACGTTTGACAACTGAGGTTTTTAGTGCTTAAATGAGTTTGACAAGCGATAGATATATTATATCTATCGCCTGTCAAACTCATTTGCAGTTGGAAATGAAAGCACACATTATACTGTTTATGTTTGTATTTATAATAGCTACACATAATATACGAATATAGATGCCAAAAATTAGTTTCGGTCTTCCACAAAAGTTGTACACCTATTATGTGAACGTGTAATGCTTGTTGCACCATGCAATGAAACAACCCCATGTGAAATATGAGTCAGCTTTCGCTGTCCCAGTCATTAAAATTTATGAGTCTAAACTCAACAGTGGTATTTGTAATGATAGCAAAATTACGTGCAATAAAAAAAAAACCCGGGTCGCAGTGCCAAAACCCTGCCGACAATATAGTGTATTTGCTAATACAGGCCTTGTGGCTTTATTATGTGAACTTAAGGGCAAAATAAAAAAAATAACTCCTTAATACACCCCTTTAAATTACATTTTTTTTTAACTACATCATTATTGTCGATCGAACGTCTACACCAAAATTAAAAACAACTTTCAGGAAATAACTCACTATCTGAAAAACTAGTGTTTTCAGAAAATTTTTAAATCCGGTCCTGTCGGGCCGATTTTATTGAAATTTTAGAAACACTTTTTAATTGCTATTAAAGGGTTAAATTTCAATTTTGAAACGATTCTGAGAATTTTTTAGGTATTTTTGGGCCCAAAAACTTTTTTTATCCCCTAAAAACCACCCTTAAAATGACCCGATTGGGCCCATTTTAAATAGGCTTCGTGCGGTGATGGATTCCAACATGTGTGCCAAATTTCGTTAAAATAAATTAACTCCTTCGAAAGTTATTGCCCGTACACATATATACCTATATATATATATATATATATATAAATATATATATACATATATATAT